>CM077034.1:171138879-171661002 GCA_039090855.1 Macrothele yani
AAGATTTCTAATACGATTTGTAACAATATCGCGGAAAGCAACTACTTTGATAGAAACAGAATTTAGGTATAATATAAGCGTTTTCTGTAGTTATGTATGGTTAAAGCGCTTTCTAAAGCCATGTAGTTGAGATTAAGGTAAATGCAATATGTCTCGTAAAAAATTTCTCGGGGAAAAGTCTAAACAACGTGTCCAAATGAGGATCTCAGAAGTTATGAAGTGACAGCTAATCCACTTTATAATACTTTTCTAAATTTCACGTATAAGACTTCACAGAATCATGGGACCGTGAAACAGCTGTTTTTTCTCGAAAAAAATCAAATATTATTTGAATGTTCAGCGCCAGATATTCTAAAAAAGATCAGGGAATTCTGAAAGACAGTTTAGAGGAAAACACTGCGATTTTTATAGATTTCTGAAATAACTATCCATTATATTCATAGGATGTCAAACTGAACAGTGACAACCAATGAATTTTAATGGATTGCATTTCTTCCAGTTTGGCATTTAGCTACATCTGATCTTTAACAGAGTTCCACAGAAACAAAAAAAAAATGGCGCATGTATGCTTTGTTGACCTCACGGTAAGAATCCAACATTAATTTATAGCATATTGTCATCTTACATTTGTAGTTAATCAACTTTAGTATTTTGTACCACCACAATATAGTTGTACATAAGAAATAGTATATAAAATGTTTTTCAATAAAATAGCTGTGTGCTAAATTATTAAAAGAAGCGAATTGTTGAGTTTGTAACTGTAGTATTCCCTGTTTGCTTATCTAAAACGCGTTGTAAAAGGTTCCATACCCAATATCCTTATTCTGTCGTTTATTGAAAGTACGCCTAAATAATGCAGTATTATTTTTTATGTATTTCAGGGTGTACGAAAAGCCGAACCGCTTTGCATAATATTTGAGTACAGCAATGTTTGTGTGTTGTGCTCAAATGAGAATTTGCAAACCAGACCTCATTTTTTGCGTCACTCCAAATAGAAAATCTTCCGGAGAAGAGGTCACTAACACACCGAAACACGTGACCAAGTTTCCAGGACATAGGTGATCAACAATTTTAAGTTGTCTTTCCGCGAAAACATGTTCCTTTCGAAAAACCTACTTGATCAAACACAATCCCACACGGAAACATTAAGTATCCATGGAACTTCCTGGATGATTCTGATATCATTAGAAGCACCAAATCAAGAATTCGGTTATTACAACTTTAGTTTGCAAAAAGATGAATCTTATTAAATTAGAAGTTCTGCTCTTAAAGTGCGATTGCAGTGGCTACATGCGGGATATTTTGTGAGCCACGGACTCAAGCTTTACGCAAATGCAAGCTCACAGGATATTCGAGCGACCGCTGTGACGAAACCAAAAACATTTCTTGTGTTATTATATATTAGTATTTCCCCTATAAAAGAATTGAATTTCCTTTGTATGTCGTATTAGAAACGTACAGATTAACTTTCATGGAAATTATCGGCATTAAATTTGTATGGAATTTAATAATTTTCTTGAGATCACTAAAACATTTGGATTCTTATAGAACTAGTAATGCCAATTCAAAATTTTTAGAGGAACATCCTCAAATATTTTCCCGAAGGAAAAATTCTGTCAAACATCTAATTTCATATCGGTTTTGTTGAGAGGAGGATATCCTCCTTATTTAGACGTTTCTTTGAAAGGTACAATATTTCTTAGTTTGTGAATATTAGCCAAATTTTCTTAAATCATTTTCGGTTCTATCTTGTGAGAGATAAACCGTATTTTAAGATTTTGAGCTTAATTTTTGACGATTGTTCTTCTTCGTGAAGATTTCGCCACCTGAGAAAAAAACAGTTCCAAACAAAATACTATACATATGAGTAAATCATTAATGCTGGAAAACCCTTGTTTGAAAAAAAATATGCTTTTAATTTTTTTTTTAACATAATAATCTTAAAAATGAAATCTCGTGTTTATCCTTTTTTTGTAATATTTGCCTCCTTTGCGGATACAGAAATGATTGAAACTGAAATCCTTGTTTATGATCAAAAATTTAAAAAACTGTATCCTTACAAAATGTAATATAATGCTCCGTACCTATTTCCTTTTTACCCCCTTACTTCAGAACTTTCAGATAATTGTTATTGTAGTTTAAAATACTGCGGTTTTTTAAGCTGTTCTCTTTCATTCTTAGAGTCCCAAGTACATCTACCAATTTTGATTCTTTAACACACACAATGCCACTGAACACATGATAGATTTGGAATTTTGAACAATCGCCAAGAAGTCACAAATACTTATGGTGTTGTGTACAACATGCTTCTTTTTTTTTTTTTAAATATATAATTTTTTTTAAACTTTTTATCAAACAATGTATGCTTAAATGTGACACTTTAGTTCAAATTACACCTTGGTTATAGGAGTGCTTTGCGTTGAACCGAAAGCAAAATGAAATTACTCACAATTCAAATTTCGGTAAACTCTTTTTTAAAAATAAAACCGAAAATATATTTTTAAATGAAATTCAAATGTCTGTGCAATAATAATTTATTATATTCCAGAATGTTCAGTATCTGGACACATTCATTTGAAGAAATAATTTCCCTTTAAACAATACATTACATATAACGAAGGAACTACACGGTGCCAGTGATACATTTTTTAGTGCGTATGATGCACCTAATTTTGTAACACTCTTAGAAAAAACGGTTGTCTCTCGTTATCGTGATGCGGTAGTTTAAAGAATACCAGGTTACTAATCAGTAAAGAATTATTTAGGAAATATTATTTCAAGTCCCCCTAAACTCCAAAAAAACAAAGGTCGAGGAACAACCCATGAACCGTTGGACAAATTTAAACTTCCTTAGTACAATGTATGTTTGAAAGAAGTTTTCAGTAACGTTGCTAAAAATTTGCTTGAAGTGATAGCTCGTACAGTGATTTTGTGGCAACAGTAGAGGCAAAACACCAATAGTTATGATGCATTTATCTTTCACCGCACACATGATGGAACATAATATCCGCGCCATATTAAAAATTCAAATTCTCTCATGTTAAAACAGATCGTAGCACAGCTACTGCAACTTGAATGTGGTACTAATAGCTAAAACTCCATGAATCTCATTTTTATCATTTTGCTTATGGTTTAACGGCTGTAGTGTCATGTGTGTTACTTATCTCAATGTTTTATTGACTCACAGACATTCATACGCAGCACTGGTATCCCAAAGTTAGGCATAATCAACAAAATAAGTTTTAAATTAGAAGAACGAGAACGCAGAATCAACTAGGGTGTTAACTATGCATAGAAATATTAGTGAGAAATTTAATGCGAAACACAAATCACATAAAGAGGTGACGAACCTGGAAAACGTACCAATATTCCAAAAATGGTGAAAATAGCACGGATCTTCTGGTGGTGTTTCTGTTTGTAGAACAGTTTAGCAAGGCGTATGGTGGCCCCTTAAAGCTATACAAGGCTCATAAGATTTCTCAGGTTGTTGACAAGGGGAACAATAAGTCTGTGTGGCACCAAATCTCACTTGTAAATAAGATCAAGATAGTAATTCATCGAGACTTTTGGCTGGTGGTTGACGACATACAAAGCGTTTCCCCCACGTATCGCACACGGGCTCTAATGTGTTGGTGTCCGAAGAATGCTCTCGCCGTGTCATACTTCTGACATCTTTACTTTCCAGATAATTATCGACAGTATCAAAGCTCTTTGAGGACTCAAGTTGCCGTCCATGAACCTGTAAATCTCGACCAACGGCAATTCCCCCCCAAAAAAAAAAAAAACTTCCACAAAGGGATCAAATTCTTTCTTCTTTGTATCTCCGACTAGACACAGAGCTATTTGAGGTCGTTGGACATAATGCCATTCCAGACAAGTAAGCCACTTACCCCTGTAATGGTGCATTCCTCGGATGTGTGTGTGTGGAGAGATGGAGAGGATTGAGTAGGTTCCAATAAAATTCTATCCAGATGAGAACATGAAAGTTCCTCTCCCTTTCTAGTATGAACCTGGATTCGTCGTATAAGAGGAGATTGGCCCATTGAATTTTATCCCAAGATTGACGTTCTGAAACCACTCTTCCGTGGCATTTCTCTTAAGACGGTTGCAAAATTTAGGTATTCTGAAGCGTGGTCTTTATTCGTTGAGCAACTTCTGTATACTTCTTGCCTTGAAACTGTTGGTCCACCAACCGCAGACATCTCTTAAGCGAGGTCTTTTATTCGTGGAGCCTTCTGTATATTTCTTGCCTTGGAAACTGTTGGTCCACCAACCGCAGACATCTCTTAAGCGAGGTCGTTTATTCGGTGAGCCTTCTGCATATTTCTTGTCTTGAAAACTGTTGGTCCACCAGCCGCAGACAACTCTTCAAGCGAGGTCTTTTATTCGTTGAGCCTTCTGTGTATTTCTCGCCTTGAAACTGTTGGTCCACCAGCCGAAGATATCTCTTAAGCGAGGTCCTTTGTTCGTTGAGCATTCTGTATGTTTCTTGCCTTGAAACTGTTGGTCCACCAACCGCAGACATCTCTTAAACGCGCGCACTCTCTTATATCGAACTGTTACGTTTGATTGCTTGCGCCACATACCTCTCATCCCCAGCGGATTTAATCGGTGGCAAGAGGTTGATGATTAACATCTCCGGTGTTTTGTCACCTTCACCAAAGTCTGGATACAATGGACCGACAGTCCAGTGTCTCTAGAATATCACTCTGCGTCTGTCTTGCACAGTTCCAAAATCCGATAATCCGATCGGGTGTAATCATATCTACTTGTTGTTTTTCTACCATTTTGAGTTAATAATAAAAAATCTACTTTTCTAATGGACAATGGCGATAAGAAATGTCGCTTTCGCATTTTTGAAGCTCTACCTAAATTTCACAAATATAAATTTTCACCTTTTAATCATTCGTCACATGACACTCAGTCATTATTTCTATTATATTTGTATACTCCCACGTCTCTGTACTTTATTACGCTTCTTCCCCTTTTCGTCCGTTATGAAATGTCTTTCTCTCTCTGACAAATTTTCCTCTTGATACTGGACTCTGTCGTTCTTTCGTGATTTTTGGTCTTAGTCAAATTTTCTTACTTTTGCCATCCTAGGCCTATTTCTTTGGACTTTGCCGAGATTTCACGGATTTACGGACTTTGCTGTATTTTCGTGATTTTTCGGTCTTAGTCAAATTTTCTTACACTATGCTTTAAAGTTTGGACACAAGTGTATATGACTTTATCTACGGATGTGTGTGTGTGGGGGGGGGGGGGTTGAAGGGAAGGTTACTAAATTTTTGAACATAAAACTCAGACCACTCTTATGGTTTTCAGTTTTTTATATCTTACTCTGAAATCCCATGAGCTCTACAGAGATCATGTTACTGGGTACAGATTCCAATCTTTATTATTTATGCCGTTTTAATAGCGTCAAGGTAAATCAAGAAAATCCATATTTTAAATGCATGTCTTAAAACTTTAATAAATTTATTTTACGAATAATAAACCTAAACGTAAACGTTTACATTTATTTTCATAGTCAGGTATCGTCACGGAAAATCATATTTTTTTGAGATGGCTTCCACTTAACTTATAGTTTGATGCATTGAATATGCTCCTCTTGCCCTAATTTCCATATCAGCATTATGATTCCATATCTCATTTATGGAGACTTAATGCCTTTTCTCTCGGTTAAATCATTTCTTTGCATTATGGAAAATGTAATCATACATTCAAAGTCTGTTAATGTTTCTAAATTGATTTACATTATTAATTAAAAAATAATAATAATAAACAAAATAAATACATTTACTACCACTCCGACACTGGCATATGAGATTAGAAGGCACAAAAATGTTTCGTTTAGTGTCCCCGTCAAACTGTATTTTCCAATTTTAGGGTGACGCCATTAACGATTAAACATTGTTTTGCTCATTTTAGGGTGCTGTGGTACGTTTTGTATCTTGTGAGCTCTTGAGTGTTTTTTTCTCCGTGTAGCTTGTGTTGATAAAGTAGTTTGAATGTTTAAAACAAATAATAAGTGCACCAATTTGTTATTCCTTTTTGAAGAATCATTATTTACCATACAAACTGATTATGTTAAAGACACAGTGTTTGCGGTTTGTCTTAAGAATTTATATTTCTAAATAATGAAGTTCTTTGATAAGTATTTCTACTTTCTTAGCGTGAAAAGGAAAAATAAAATAAAAATAAAGTAAAACGTTATCTCCGTTCCATCTCGAACAAATTCACGGTAAGTTTGCAACAATTAATTAAAACAGATGAAGTTAATTAAATATTCTCAAATTGAAAGTTAAATGTGTAGAATTGAACTGTGAAAAAGGTTTACGTCCCGACGTGTGGCTGAAACAGAAAGATTAATATAATCGGTCACGTATGCAATACAGGTCCGGTCGTTCTTTTACGGCAGTTACAAGAAGTATCAGAGGAGAATTTCAGAAACCAAAGAAAATCTGAAGCGATTAGTTGCACCTCCGCTAGTAGCAAAAAATAGGAAGGTTTGGAAAATATGCCCAATTAAAATGTTTTTTAGTATCGAAAGTGCGGAGATACTTCGGCGTGACTCGAGAACTCTCTGAAATGAGAACAGCATTTTTGTAGAAGCTGAACACCAGCGACATGTACATTAATAATCCTAAACTTAATTTTGAATTTTCAGGCTGCTTTAGAGGTATGAAACATCATTTGCACACACCGAGAGGAAACTTGTAATGCATTATAATACAAATCAAGAAACGGCTACAGATTTTGGAACAAGATAAATAAATATTTGAAAAAGAAAACCCCTCAATTTCTAATTTTTTCTTTTGGAAACGTTAAGTACATGAACATTTTTGGAATATCCAACAAGCGCATGTGAATACTGGGAGTTATTCAAAATAAACACAAACTAGAGATCGGGTTTACCACTTTCTAAACTTTGCCTGCTGAAGGCTGAATCAGCTTAGTGTTGCGCAATTAAGGAATATGATACCTCTTGTAGAACGGTATCAATACGAAGTTATTCTAACAGAACAGTTAATATTTTTTAGGCAATTTGTTATGCCAATAGTAGTAATTTCCTTAAAAAATTGAGTAACTTTCCGAAAAAGTGTTCTTTGCTATATTAAGTTAGAACAGGTACATACTATAAATGAGAACAAATTATAAAAAGTAGAAAAACAAATAACAACAAAAAACGGCATTTACGAGGAATTAGAAATTATCGCATCCATTAAATTCATTGTACCTTCTATTTACATATATTTTTGTGCTTCAAGGTTTATGTTTCTAACCTGAATTTTAGTAATGAATTCTAAGAAGATAAAAATATTTTCATGATAGTGACATATTTACAGAATCATTTATATCGCATATACACAGTCGAGTCAAATTATTGTGATTAAGCTTCTTACTTTTGACGTCAACAGCGAGAAGACAATGAAAGAAGACACGTTCCTGAGCTGGATTGAAGGGTATATAAGGTATGCTGCAGGCATTCTGAAAACGTATCACTCGTAACTGACATGGACAAAGGAGGGATTTGTCCGTTTTTCAAAAAGGGATGGTTATCGGATTTCGGGCCAAGGGTGGAAGCATTTCGACAACAGCTCAGTTTGTGAACTGTTCGCGCACTGCTCTGGTTAAAGTGTATCGTGATTGAAGAAATGGAACCATTGCGAATAAACGAAGTGGAAACTGCCGAGCACCACATTGCCATTGATGTGAGAGGTGATCGCCTGCTGGGATTATGCGTGCGGGCCTATGTACACGCTACAGTAGAGCATCTCACTGGCCGAATGAAACAGCGGGCTACAGGAACTGTGTCAAAAACTACAATTCAGTGAACCCTGCTGCGTATGAGGCTCCGATGCTAACGGATGGTCACTGCACCTAGGCACTATGGACCAAATTCCCCGTCCGCAGTGTGAGATAGCTCAGATAAGTAAGCAGGAGAGCTTACAACGCCTCTACTTAACGGGAAACCGTATATTTTTGCCTTTTATATTTTCTATACTTTTCTTTTTAACTTTTCTATCAGGGCGCTCTGCTACCGCTCCTAAAAACAATTTCCTTTCTTTTTTCGACCAAATGGCACAGCGTGTTGAGGGTTCGGGACTCTGGACATAAGTTAGGAAACCTTTTTGCAATCATAAATCGTGAAACATTTTCCTCACGGTGATTTCAAAAGATGGTAACGCGTCTTTAAAAAACTCTGAATTCTAGCTGAATGTTAATCAGAAAAGTTGCAACTCGTGCTTTGAACAACGGTTGTTTCTTCAAAGGAAAAATTACCTGCTACACAAGCTTGCAATTATGTGCGCAGTCGAATTCCCCTGTGGAGAAACCTCTTGTAATTGTTTCTTACACAAACTTACCATTGCAAAGTTTAACGAGCTTTTTGAAACTTTGATTGATCTAGGAATACATTCACAAACAAATTCATCTTGTCACTTAATCCCGTTTCCAGGGATTCTATTTATTTTCTGTGAATTCTTAGAATAACTTTTATAACTTGCTGAAATGAAGTTTCGAATACTGAGATGAGATGCTATGTATGACATATTGTAATTCATGTACAGTAAAATGCTTCAAGGACCTAAAATGGTGACTGTGAATTTCAGGTTCCCTACCTTTCTATATAAGAACAATGCTCGAAATGAAGAGAAGCTATTTTCTAACCAGCAAAATTTAAAATGTTTCAAATACAAGATATCTCTAAAATTTCTAACAGGTATTTATTTACAATAAATGAAACGCACCTTTTTCAAAACTGTAAACAAAGTATTTTTTGAAAGGACATGCACTTGCGGACTTTTGCTTGGTGGTTCAATGACCAACATGAGCATCTCAATGGGATATACGAGCTCGCTTCTCCCTAATTAAGACCACTGATTCCTGAGAAGAGGGAAATCTAGTGTCGTAAGAAAAACAGGGAATCCATGCCACATAAGGATCCGAACATGGGCACGTCTCGGACGAATGGTCAGCATCCAGCACTTAGACCATTGCCCCATTGGGAACGCCCTCCTGATTTTACAATATTAAGGGAAGAAAAGAAATGAAAAGAATAAAAATGAAACAGTGAGAACTTGCATAATTCTAGCAGAAAGATACCTATTTAATTTAATATGCACTGCTGGCCACACAAAATGCAACACCAAGAAGGAAACATCCAATTGGCCTGAAATTCGCAGCATACGTTGCCCGCGAGAGGACATGCAAACGATTAGCATTGCAGGGCATATGCAAATCATGTGCGCCTAGCACGCCACCAAAAGGCACTATAAGAAGGGTGCACAGAAGGCAGAGTGTATGTAGTTTAAGTGTGTTGTGCTGCCGGACCTGTGCGTGGGAAACTTCCTAATGCGGCGTCGCAGAATACGACAGTCACTCCAGCACGTTTCGGAGTTCGACAGAGGACGAATAGTGGCTTATCGCGACAGCGGTTTATCGTACCGAGACATCGGCGCCCGTGTGGGACGATATCCAGACACAGTGAGGCGAGTATTAATTCGGTGTGTGCAGGAGAGACGGACGGACCGACGTGAGCGGTTGCCGCAGCCGCGGCATACCACCGAGCGAGAGGACCGGCATGTTGTGCGGCAGGCATTGATGGCTTGCATAGCCACATCACGAACGTTAGCGCAGGTATTAGGGTGTGTTGCGCAACAACCTGTAACAGCAGGTACCGTTCGACGTCGTCTACAGAAGCGGGGATTTGTCGCGCGGCGCCCATTGCTCTGATTATCATTGACGTTACACCACCGGCGAGTGAGGCGGCAGTGGGCCGTTGAACGCCGCACTTGGACTACGGAATGGCACGACATTGTCTTCTCCGAAGAATCCCGTTTCTTCCTGCAACACCACGATGGTCGGATCCGCATGTGGCGCCACCGCGTCGAGAGACTGTATGACGCTTGCGTTATTCATCGCCATACCGGGCCGTCGCCTGGCGTTATGGTTTGGGGCACAATTGGATATGACACCCGCACCACTCTGGTACGCATCGCCGGTACACTCAACAGCCACCGCTACTTCGACGTTTTGGAGCCTGTAGTCCTCCCTTACCTGCAGGACCTGTCAGAGGCCACGTTTCAGCAGAACAATGCGCGCCCGCACGTGGCACGCATCGTGCAACATTCCCTCACCACCCACCAGGTATCACTGCTGTAGTGGCCTGCCTGTTCTTCCGATTATCGCCCATCGAATACTTCTGGTCGCTGATCGGCAACCGAATTGCCCGGCAAGTACCACCCCCAGCTACGCCTGTTGAACTGTGCCAACGTATGGAAGCAACCTGGACCGACATTCCCCGAAGCCCACTTCAAAAGCCTCTTTCGTTCGATACCGCGGCGTGTAGCGGCTGTTATTGCCAGCCATGGGGGCCACACGAACTATGGTTGTCTGCGTGTTCCGCAAGTCGCACGGGCCTATAAGCTCAATCTTTTCATCTTTGTATCTGTTGTTATGTGCCCAGTAAAATTGGCTTTGCTATCACAGGCTACTGTAAAGTATATAATTTCTTTCGAACTTCGGCTAAACAATGGGGAATTCAGAATTAAATAACGGGCTGTTCCATTGACTTTAGGACCATGTCTTTATTTGTGTAGTGAATTTATCTGTAGGTAGTAAGTGAGATAACAAAGAACGAAGAAAAACGTAAACTAAACGTAGAACCATTTGCAGTGTTTTACGCGAATAATTATTAACTTCAAATTTTAATCTAACTTATCACTTTACTTTATTATTTTACCTAAAGATTATGGGTTCAATAACTGGAAATAATATTAATAATTTACAAACAAGGCATCTCGCTTTCGATTTGTCTTTCACTAAAAAGTTCGGAAAAGTATACTTAAGAAAAAAATTATTTATGACATTTCATACTTATCCGGCACTGGGGACTCGACTATCACAAATTTCGATCTCCCAGACAGAGGCTTCCCATTGCACCTTGGGTTGCTGACGTCTGCCACATCCGCAAAATGCGGTTGATTGGGGTGCACAATTTTTGGTAGTGGGGATTGCGCTGTGCGCGTCCCTATTTAAAAATATGATATTGAATATTTCTCTTTTTCCCATGGCTACATTTGTAATTAATTCATCGCATTACAAATTATAATATAGAGTTTTCTAGTTCACTTCTTTAATTACTAAATGTTTATTGAGTATTTGACGAACGCATGCGGTACAGCATTTTACTATTCACATGTATCTGATCCAAAATAATGGGTAACATTTACGGGATATTTTCATGCGTGGTAAGTTATTGCGCAGTGCAATAGTTCTGCAAAACCAATATCATGCTAACAGTTAAGTACGTACTTCACAGCACAATCAGATGGATAAAAGGTTCAAGTATGAGAGCGAAATATTATGATTGCGGTAACTGAATCGCTAAGGAGCAATCAATGAATTCAATTCTTAAGTTTTTTCCCAGGTAATTCAGGTGGCAAATTTAGATAATTTAGCAATGGTAACTTCGCATTATTTTAGTTAATGTCAGATTGATGATTATCAGGGACTTGCACAGGAAATAGTTTTTGTCTGCTTACTAATTTGCTTTAGATTTGAAAAAATGTTTAGGACTGGAAAAGTTTTAATTTCTAAGCAATTAGTTTTGGAATAGTTTATTCGAGTGTATATCGTGGAACAGGTAATATATTTCTAAGTATTTTTCAGGGGAAGTTAAAGCAAAGATGAGAACAAGAGTTTGAAGGGTTTCAATAAAATGAATTATTTGAGAATATATCTCTGACAACATACTTCTTCTGCTTAGTTAAATCAAGGAGCTATATTTAATTTCTGTGTGCAGTTATAATGTTAAAAGAATGGAAGGGTGAAAATGAGTGGGGAAGGTGTGTAACACGTTGGCATGTGTCGTCCGTGTGCCAGCGTGTTCTGTATGAATGAGAGCCTAAGGGTCTTGTTGAAATGAATGTACATACCTTTCTCATTAAAATATTAGTTTTCGTCAGCTTTGATTTAGGTTTAAATTCTATGATTTCATTTTTTTTATTTCTTCTTTGTTCCACAGACAAAAATTAACGTTTAATTTGTTACTTAATAATTGTGACTTCAAGCAAATATGAGATCGCCCAAGTGGAAGAAGCAAATCATTTATACATATTAAATACCCTATGAATTACATTTTGAAAAATCTCTAACCCTTAAATTTGCAACGTGGAAATCAGATATTTAACTGTAATATTCTAAAATAAAAACAATGTGTCTAATCAAATCGTGTTTTAAAGATAATTCATCTTATGACATAATGAAGATCTACAACATTATTAATATCTAACTCCGATTATTAAAAATATGAGGCGTGGTCAACAGATTAATTAATTGAATGATCATTTTTTGCCGGAACTTATTTTGTTAGTCAAGTAAGGGAAAGCAGCATTCAATTAATCAGAATTTACTAAGCCAATACGCTGTATCTGCGCTACGACCGCGAAAACAAGTCTCATAAATGTAGCCGCGTCCGTCGCAAGATGGTCACTTTTTCTTTTTCTAAAGTAAACGAACATCGATTATTATAAGGTCTTGAAGTATTGGGTTACAGTCGTACCGTTAGAAGACTGGGTGTGGTGAAAGATGGCAGAAAGAGCCTGTAACCTTCGTAATTTAGACGAGGAAAATGGAATCTACAATGTACCACTCTCACCAATGAGGCCTGAAGATACAGAATGTGTGTACATCGGCTCTACTTCACGTAGAGTACGAACTAGACTTTTAGAACATAAATACAGTGTTAAAATTGGCTCTCAATCAACAGCATTATCACGTTTGACCTCAGAAAGTAAATATTACCCAGCATGGGATAGGATCACTATCCTGGTTACCCCCACATCTAAATCATCGTTGCTGTTTACTGAGAGCATTTGCATTCATAGCCTCACAAGTATATGCGGTAATGACGAATTTCCGACCTCCGTGTCAGACACCTGCAAGAGATTAT
This sequence comes from Macrothele yani, assembly GCA_039090855.1. Taxonomy (NCBI): domain Eukaryota; kingdom Metazoa; phylum Arthropoda; class Arachnida; order Araneae; family Macrothelidae; genus Macrothele; species Macrothele yani. The sequence continues at coordinate 171,151,838 of CM077034.1, forward strand.
TTTCAGAAAACGCCTCTGGGCATTCGAGTAATATAGCCAACCGGTATATAGCACTGAGCACCCGAGTAATATTAGTACAACGATCTACACCCCAAGTAATTGATTGTAGAATGTGCATTTGATACTTTTATTAAATACTGAATGGCAACGGACTTGATATATAACTTTGTGTCGAACTTGCTCGTCTCTTTACATCTGTGGATGACCGTATAGTGAGGTTGAAAGATCTAGAATGTGTGTGCTGTGATTTTAACTTCATGTATTTTAACAAATTATTTTAATTTCATATCAGTTGGTTTTAACTCACTTTTGTCGTGCAGAAACAATTTCATGCATTGCATTCCAGCACGAGTAATTTACGTTATGTGTGAGGTCAGTATTTATATGGGACTTCAGAGTTGAGCTTCATTGTGTTCGGATACAAAAACAGGTGAAAAAAAAAAAGAAAAACATGTGTAACTTAGCAAAACTGACAAATTTCATACCTAGCAGTTGCTAGTGTTAAACCGTAGAAAGGAGATATACCTGGGCTATCTCCTAAAGAACTAGGAGAGTATGTTTACATTGCGTAGGGCGAACTTCGAATCAACAGGAGGACAACCACTGAAACAATCAAAGGTGGGAGTCACTTGCCGAGAACAATCCGAGAAACCGGCTCGGAACATCCAATTTAAGAAGAAAAGCAGAAGCGCCCACAAAAGTAATAAACATTTTAAGCAGCTCGCGGTCAAGGTGGAGTCAAGGGAGTAGAGATATGATAATGATGAGAAATAGACCATTTGTCTGTTGTTGTTTTTTTGTTTTTTTTTATTGGAGGTTTAACGACCACCGTGAGCAACTCAATGGGCTATAAGCAGTCGCCCGTCCCTAATTTAGGGTCACTAGTTCCAGGGAAGGGAGAGAGCCAGTGCCGTAAGACAAACACAACATCCATGCCTGACCGGGATTCGAACCCGTACCCCTTACGGACGAATGATCAGAGGCCAGCGCCTTAGACCACTGCGCCACCGGGGCGGCCCATTTGTCTGTGTCCAGCGTTTTCAGGTGTGGGTGTTCATTTGTGTGTGGTAAAGGCACAAGCAACTGTCAACGACCCGAGTATTCAACGCTTTGCAGGCATGCGAATTGGACTACCAACCATGTACCCCGTGTGCATTGCTTGGAAGTGTGAAACATACAGAGCAAGTGTGGAAAGTAGGCATCTCCCTTTGAGTGTCTGCTAGCTGTAAGAAGATATTGGATAAATATGTTGTCATGGATATCACTCGGTAGACGCATTTGATTTGGTTGTCTTCTTTTCCATTTATCGAGGGAGAACTAACAAATCAGAGCGATAACAAAGTCCGAGGGATATTTCTATAGAACATTTGACTGATTTTGCGGAATTGGTCCTTGAACAAATGGACCTGTTGAAACTTCTGTTTTGGTTCTAGTGACCAATTGTCATTCAAGTGCATCTGTATGTCATTCATATTCTTCCTGCGAACATTACTGCATTAAACAAGAAATACATTTGGAGTACTGAAAATAAAAATACCTCTACGTTTAAATGCAATTCTATCTAACAGTTTTCCAATAAATTTGGTGGGAGTAGTTTCCTGCGTAGATTGTATGTTTAACAATGAATGTGAAATGAACTACGTATTTTAATCCATATTGAAGATATTCCTAATCTAACTACATTAAAGATTGAACCTCTTTCCTGGTGTTCTGCTTTTAAAGCAAAATACATGACCTTAAGTTTGGTTTTAGATCAAAATGAGTTTCGCAAAATAAGACAACTCCGCGCGATGCGAAAATCCAATGCTGACTTGTTGCCACTCATCGTCCTATGTGTGAGATAACAACGCATGAGCGGTTCATTGATCTCAAAGACATTGCCTATTTGGCTAGCACTTGAAAGCATATTTACGAATGTTAACTGAGTTCCTAACCCGAAAGATGTATTCCTAAGGAAAGTATTGAGTGCTCATGATCTAGAACCAGCGTATCTAGCAGAATAAATCAAATTCATTCATAGCTTGGTAGCAGAAACTAAAAGGTTGTATGATTCGTCCGCGCCACTCGAATGCGGACCAAAGAGATTACGAAATAAATGAATCCCACGATTTGCTCGAGATACTAGTCTAAGAGCCTACCAAACGTTTAGGAATATTGTATCATTGGCCAGTACCCTGAATTCCGTTTAAGTTCAAACAAGAAACGAAGGTTCAAAGTTTTAAAGCACACACACTTCAATAACTTGAAACTCTTTGCCGCCCCGGTTACACAGTGGTCTAAGCGCTGGCTGATGATCATTCGTCCATGAAGGGTACGGGTTTGAATCCCGGTGAGTCATAGATGTTGTACTTTTCTTAAGGCACTGGTTATTTCTCTTCCCTGGGACTAATGACCCTAAATTAGGGACGAGCGACTGCTTAAAATCAACTTGCTCACCGTGGTCGTTAAACCGCCCAATAACAAAAAATAAAACTCCTTCTGGTTACTCGGTCCCTCAAAAGATTTAGTTGCTAGCATGCAAGCTCAACCCAACTCTGGATGAACGGAAAATGACGTAACGCCGAGGTCCAGCGGCCTTTGAAAATAGAGATTTGAACGTGTGTTTAGATAGGAAAGTTATAAAGTGACAGCAATGAGAAAACTAGCGTCAGAGTATATGGATTGCATTTGGATGGATGCTGTCCCCAAACGGAAATTTTGTCTGTTCACGGGGATCTTCATGCTTTATTGTCCTTACTCCGGAACAGTTATACGTTGAGATGTAGCCGCTCTCAAAAAGACTCTTCTAAACGTCATAGGAAGACATATCGTTTACACTTCGATGACGTAATAGCTAATGCACTTCGGGAGCCGAATGAAGTTTAGCAAAGACTATTTTCCTGTCCGCGGCTTTGTGTTCATTGTTCAGGAGGGCGGGCGGGAATATGTCTTTGCTTACGTCTAAATTAGTACGCTAAATTTCTTGGCTCTGCTTTAGGGCTGATTGTTAGAAGGCTTTCTTCTATTATTTATTTGAAACATTCTGTTCTCATTGCCCAATTTTTCGCACTTTACTAATTGCTGCAACTTAGCCGCCGTGGTCCCAACACGAGAGACTTCAGATCACGTGACGTTAGGCAGAAGTGTTTTCTTGCCTTAAAATTTTAATGCTTTATTATGGTCTGATAAGCTAGTTTAAATTATTACGGCTTATCGAATTATGTGGGTTTTAGTAATTTAGTAATTATGTTTAGTAACTATGCTACGTGGTTTTCTTGGACTTCTGTTTGTTGCTTCAAAAACCATTTTGAGAGATTCCTCTTTTTACTCTATGCAATTGACTACAATAAAGAAGGAGGCATTATTGTCTTTAAACAAAACAAATTTCTTCCGCTAAGTGGTGCGAATGCCAAAATCTTTTTCTCGCTATCCTGTCTTCCAGCAGACGCATTTGCAAAGTTCTTTTTTCTTAGTATTGGTCTTGCCATTAAGAACACTTTTCGCCTATTTTCAATTTTTTCGTTACGCAAAATTATTCCTTTAAAACAAAATTGGTATTTTAACTGTTCGATTGGAAAATCCCTTCATCTCTGATACTTCTGCCACAAAAAACATTTTGTTCCCCATTTTCTAATTTTATTCACATACTTTCAGCCGTTGGATGAAATAGGTAACACTTTCTATTTCTGGATTTTTTATCGATTCTAGAAATCCGGTTGATCTTCTTTTGTAACGGGTTACATGGGCATTGAATAACTTTGTTAAATTTCATACTCGTCTGAAAGGATTTAAAAGATGTGCTCGTTACAACCGAAAATTCCGTGTCTCTTTCTTGTTGGCTATTACTTAATATAATGTGGAAAAGAAAGCCTGTGATCTTTTTAACCTGTTATGTTGTATGCTTTTGCGATTTTTCCATACACTCTAGTGTCTATTCTTAATAATTATATGTGACATAATCTTTTTTTTGTATTCGCTTTCTTTGCGCAACTCTTTTGAACAGATTTCTACACAGGATGGCGATACCGGTGTGTTATTTAATGAGTTAATAAACCAACTGAATGCACATGCATACACTATGCAGTCCACGTAATGCAATTTAAACATCGAATTTAGCACAGGTATCGGTAGTGAGAGGATAATGATATTGTTTATATCTGGCCACAGTACCCGTTAAACATCCACATACATCACACACGAGACGGAGCAAAGGATATACGTACATTAGGGAACCACAAGCAGAAAACGTATTTGACCTCCGAAAGTTATTCATGGAGTTGGTTCACTTTTTTGACAAAATATGTTTGAACTGTCGCAACTTCCACGAACATGAAGCCGTTCCAATTCTGTTTATATCGAAAACACATTCCAAAACGTTTCTGACATAAAAAGGGCCTTCAAATATTTTCCCTATTATAGGACTCATTGGGTAAACAAGTAAATGAAAAGCTTTTTTCCTTTATTTATCAGGTACTGTGTATCCTTCCTTTATTTACCTGCCTAAGATTAGAGTGTTCTAACAGTTATGAGGAGAAAGACGGTGTTGAAAAAAGCTATATATATAAAAAAAATAAACATTCAACGGATCGGTACATAAGGAGTGTACACAAAGTACTGTTGCTATATCTGCAAAGTGGGATAGCCGCGCAAGAGATCTGCATTACAAACAGCATGAATGGTTTCGACGAACAGCTTTGTTGCTTGGCACAAAAAATTTTACATACGAACCTCTGGTGAAGGCTAGTAAAATTGTTCTGCAACCATTGCACATAAAACTGGGGCTCATAAAGGCATTTGTAAATGCTGCAAAAAAGAATGAATCTGCATTTCAATACTTGTGCCAAAAGTTCTCACGACTAAGTACTAAGGAAATGAAACACGGAATTTTCATTAGGCCACAGATACGCCAGCTCTTGGGAGACAAACAGTTTTAGTGTATTCTTAATCCTGATAAGCAGCATGCTTGTCAATGTTTTCGGAATGTTGCAACATTGTTCTTGGGAAACAAGAGGGCTGACAGTCACATGGACCTTGTGGAAGAACTATTACGTGCTTATTGAAAACTTGGATGCAGAATGACACTCAAGATCCACTTCCTAAATTCACATATCGATGTCTTCCCTGAGAACTGTGATGCTTTCAATGATCAACATGAGGAGCGATTCCACCAGGACATTTCTGCATGGGAACAACGATACAAAAGAAAGTAGAATGCTGCAATGTTAGCTGATTTTTGTTGGATGCTCTAGAGAAATGCACCGGACGTTCCCCACAAGCGGCAGCCAAAACAACAACGCGTATAAAGTAGGTAAACTCGTTAAATTTTATTCCTAGAATTTGGCTCATTGAAATATATATAATTTATACCAAATCAAAATGGTAAAATTAATACGGAACCGTAACTAAGAGAGAATTTGTACAGTTATTTTCGTGTTGAGCGCGGAAAAATCTATGAAGAAAAACCACTTCCATTCTTGTAAAAATTTCATTGTTGAACGTTATACTCCTGTCAGTTTAGTATTTGTAAAATAAAATTTATATCAGACATTGAAGATTGGTGTTTGGTATCAAGTGCTTCGAAAGCAGTTAAAAAAAGCCAATAAAAGGCGGTAATTGAAACCAAAATTAATTATCTTATTAGAGATGAGCTTAACTGCTACTTGTTGATAGCTGCGCTAATCGTGACTGCTACTCAAAAGTAAAAACGATTTTTAACCGAGATTGAATCAAAGTTAGGACCTGTTCCTTCATTTCTCTGTACCAGTAGAGTAACTAAGAGTAGAATCACATAGAAGAACGGTGGGAGTGTGTGTGTCGCGGTCACACGCAGCGGATACTGAGTTATATGTTTTAAACTTTTATAAGTAAATTATGAGCTAAACCTGATATTTTGATGTAGTATTTACGGCTTTTTCAGTTGAATTGTGCGTAATTATTTATACGTTTTTTGCCGTTAGTTAAATTTTGAATTCAGATTATCAAAAATACACTGTTTTTTTAAACCTAACATGGTATGTTGCAACTTTGAAAGAAACGAGGCAGCATTTTTTTCAGCCTTGAAATGGATGAAGCAACTAAACATTTACTAAGTAATGTTGTTCACAGTTCACTATTTTCTCCGAATTTAAAAAAAATTGTACCTCACTCACCGAGAGAACGACGTAACGGTGAGCTCAAAAAGAAACTATGTGAAAAAATCACGAAGAACAGGCATCTGCCAAATCGCAAGAGGAGATAACGAGTAACAACCAAATATGGTACCAGCTACAGGAGCATAATTCACTCGGTAACGGCTAACACGTAGCTGTGAAAAACCACGAAGAACATTACGGGTCGCAATGACAGAGAGAGGAATATTTATTGGTTGACCACTGTTACTCATGGGTTTTAGTAGCAGGCGCTATCTGTGAATATTCGATAACTGTGATCAAATCACAGGTAGTGAAATAACGCTCAGCTCTAATCCCAATCACTACGCATGTAACAATTGTGGAAACCATTTTGTTTAGGCTGTTAAAATTAAATTAGTATTATTCCAATATATGGACGTTAGTATAAATAAAAATCTAAGAATATTGGAAATCCCGGATGATTTCAGAAAACAATTATACTATAAGCAGCCAATGATAAAAATTGCTAAGAAACATTTTTAACAGTTTAACTATCTAAAAATAACTTTAATTGTAACTATTTAATTTAACTGTTACTTATTTACTGCTCTAAATCTAGGAAGTTTTGATCTGGAACTAAGTTTAGTATTCCGAAAGATAACATTTTTATAGGCTGCACCTTTATCTCAACATTAACAAACGACTGCTGACCAGATCTGCCTCGACGGATTTCTTAAAAACAAATGCTTGGTGTAAACCAAAACCTATTTTGTCCCGTGGGCTTTGTACATTTAGTTACTATTATAACAGCATGCTTAATTCAAACATATAAAGCTAAAAAAAGCATCTGCAACCACGTGGGCAACTTCTCAGCAATCGCAGAAAACTCATTTCTTCCGTAATTGAAGTTTGCAACCTTTCCGTAATTCTTAAAATATTGCGTAAATACCAATGGAAGAAACACAGCTCCTCCAAATAAAAATCGGTGCATTCTTAATTGTGAAGAAACAGTAGTTTCTTCGGGTTTCCCCCAGTCAAAACCTTATATGCTCGAACTGATGCCAGAAAAAGCGGCCGACCGCCTGAAGAAAAGCTATGTATGACTATATATCACACGTCAGTTAATTAGTTACAATGTGATGTGTACGTATTATAGTGATTTGTAATCGAATATCTCCAATACTTCAAATCGGTTTTACTCAGCATTATGTATTTGAATTGTTTTCTACGTCATAAATGTCATACACCCATTCTTATCTTACATAAACGAAAGTTGTATCCACTATTAACTTAGACCTAGCTTTCGATCAACGGTCATTACTTATCGATCCCAGCAATTATATTATTTGGTCTTAAGCTATTTTAAAAAAGTGTTATGATTAATTGTTGCGGACTTGTGCTATTCATGAATACTCTCAGGGCAGCCTTAGGAAAAGTGGATTGCCTGTAAGTGCATTGTCTTATTTTTCAATTACACAGTACTATTCATTCTCGTATAAGTGCTCATTCATCTAATACATATTACGAGTTTCCACTGGTATTTTATATTATGTTTCCTCTGAATCAGTTTTATTAAACCTATTTCTTTATTACTTACTCCTTTCCTCTCTTCATTCATTAACACATTCCCTACTGAACTTTAATACATCTTCCTCAGAGTCTAAGCCCGATTAAATTTGATTTTCGGTTTTTAAAAACTTTCACAATTAATTCTAGTGACGAAAACTTGAATTTTACAATGCTTCTAAGGATTTTAGCATTTTCCATATCGTTACAAACCTCAGCACTGAATTACAAAGATAATTATTTCTGCTTCCTTCACCTTCATCATATAACAAAAAAAATATTTCAGAAATTTCCCATGTTATTGTTGCAGTTAATACCCAAATATCAAGTCTTAATACTTGCTTTTGTTTATGAGCGTATGATTTAGTTCATACAAAAACAAAATCATATTACTGTACATTAATGTAAAATCGCTTTCATGTGCAATTTAAAGCATGCTTCTTCATTTGAAAATAACTGTTTCATATGAAATCTAATATTAACAAAAACTCTCTACTCTTATGTAAGCGTCATATCTGTGCACCTATTCCCTTAAAGAAGAAGATTGAGTGAAAAGAATGGTTTTCTGAGTCGCATCTGATTTCGCCAGACGCAAAGACTTATCCAGGGTCTTACCAAATTTCTGCAACCTGAACACATTGCGCCATATTTCTTCGAATTTTCTCTTTGTTGCAGTTACAAGCTATGTGTTAAGGTGCGTCTTCTGTAACAAAATTTATTGGTTCCAGTTCAACTTTTCCTGTAAAGTCCTCATATGTTTCCATTTTTTGTTAATTCTAGTCCACCTTTTCCCTCTATCGTTGCACTGGCGCTGATTTTTGAATTTTTGAACATAACAGTTGAAGATCTTTTTCAACTGGATGATTGAAGAAAGCGGTTAATTTAAACTGTTTTCCACTTTTCTGCTCAGTACCAACGTCTGCACACTTCATTATTAAGACAAAGAATAAGCTATCACGTGCAAATTACAAAGATACATGGAGCACACGATCCGAAAATACCGAGAGTATTTGCATGTGCTAAAATAAAAGTTGCGATATAACTGCAGCACGGTTACCACAAAACCTGCGTTCCAAAAGTTGATAGTTATTAACTGCGCTTTCCGAAACTCAAAGACCATCTGTGCATAGAGTGATAAGCATTACAATTTCGATTTTCGAACTCTCAACTGTGCTTGAAGACAGTTTAAAATGACATAAAGTCACCAGACATGTCACATTGTATGTCATTATTTTTACTTTTTACACATTTATTTTTCCGTATTTCGTAAGTAACGTTTGTCAAGCATGGAATATAACTCCAAGAGTACTGCATAGCAAAGTTTAACACGTATACTCTAAACACTTACTTTGAACGAAAGTTCCTTATGTAAAATGGTGATGAATCATTTGCCTTCCCTGGGATTGTGTAATATGACGAAAGTATTCCATTAGGTAACGTGTAGTTTACGTTCCCATTAGAAAGAAAAAAGTTGAATGAGACAAAACCGGAGATGAGAGAGAGAGAGAGAGAGAAAGAGATAGTATCATAAAGTTACTAGAGAGACATTTACCAGATTATCTCGTTCAGCTTTCCAAAGCTTTTGCGACAACTTTAACGTAATAATACTGAGCAAACATGTCAGTTCTCGTGTTACCTTCACCGTCATTGGTAACTCTCACTACAGTTTCCTATGGTCAGTGTACCCATTTTAAAATGCCTCATTGAAAGAAGGGTTACAAAGGCCTGGCATGATACGATGGGCAACTTTCCTTGCATGTTCATGGTTAAGATGGTGACTTCGAATATAGTACCGTTATGACATCGGTGGAAGTAACAGTGGCTCCTAAATTATGTCAATCAGAAACAAAAACAAAACATATATTTTCTGAACCTAAGATCTGATGCATCAATATCCAAGCAATGCGCTTTCGATTACTGATTTCAGAAAATGTACAGAAACGGCAAAGTTTCACTCACATTTACAGACAAGAATACTGCTGCTCTACATTAAATCAGCAGATGAAGTCTCAAAGTGCTAAATGTACGGTGAAGGTACCAGTTGTGTGTTATAAACTGTTAAATTCGAAATATGAGGAAATTCCTCTTTTCGAGACAAATATTCTAAATTCCGTGGAACCTCGACGAAAACTTACTTAAAAAAAGTATATGTAATTTAAATTTCGAATACTATACTAGTAAATACTATTCATAAGATCTTATAAAACAACTCAAACCTAAATATAAAATATACTCATAGAATTACATACCTCTTTTACCACATGTGTAAGCAAAAAATACACAGCCCAGTCACATTGTTTTGACCACCTCCTACATTTGACGTCAACAGCGCGCATTCAAGAAAACACGGCACGTGTGGTGCGCTTGCTTGGAGGGTATGTAAGGTGTGTTGTAGGCATCTGAAAACGTATCACTCGTTGCTATCCTGCATAAAAAGAACAATTTATCATATTTGCTAAAAGGGATGATTATCGTCTTTCGGGACTAGGGTGGCAGGATTTATGAAACATCACAGTTTCTGAACTGTTCGGGTGCTACTTTGTTCCAAGTGTATTGTCATTCAAAAAATGGCACCATTGTGAATTAGCTAAGTGGAAACAGCGAAGCACCACGTGCCATTGATGTGAGAGGTAAACGTCCGCTTCGAAGGTGCGCGATGGCCGATCGACACGGTACAGGGCCGATTGACACGGCACCTTGGTTTATATGGTACACTGGCCGAATGAACCAGGTGGCTACTTGAAATGTTCCTAAGACGACATTTCAGCGAACCGTGCGGTGTAACGGGCCCCGATGAAGACAGATGGCCACTGCACCTATACTAACGAAGGTGCATCGGCAGAAAATTCATACATTTGCAAGGAAGAATTGGAATAGGAACTCCGCTGACTGGCAAAGGATTGCCATCTCTGATGATTTTAGTTTTTTCAAGGTTTGGGAATATGGAAAAGATTTCAAGAAGCATGTGTCATTACCGTTATATGGCTTAGTTTTATGCGCATCTGGTTTTATTCTGCACTATACAAAATTTTGAAAACAGCAAATTACAATCTTAAAAACACTTTAAAGGATAAAACATATGGCTCTAGCATATTCTCTAGATTTCTCGACTTCTAATAATGTACTTTAATCTTTGCAATATATTCTTCTCTACTGAAACCCAGAAATTTATTTTAAGCTGCGTAGTACTTTAAAACCTTCAGCGTACCACACATTGGAGGCACTTTGCCCTTTAGTTGGCATCAAAGCATTCCAAAGTTTTGAATGCGGAACAAAACTAATTTCTCAATCAACAGTTAAGTTTAATGTAGATGAACATCTTTGCTTTTGCTACTCACGGATACTGTTGGAACTTCTTATTTCCCGCTTCTCAGAGTTTCAAATTGTTCGATTTTTGTTTCAAATAAAACGTACTACGACATTTGATATAAGTTTTCTGTTATACAAATAGTCAATTGTCTATATAAAGGAGTTAATATTTAAAATTATGACATTTAAGTACATCAGAGTTTTACCGCGTCAATGGTTCTAGCTGTGTTGCGAAATGGAACAGCAACTTTTCCAAGAGGGGCAATCTAAATCAAGTTAGACTCTAACCCGGAAATAAGTTCTAATATCGTTCTTTTAATCGTGGCACCGCAGTGTATTAGCGTAACGATGGGTAGTGAAATTTTATTACCCGTTCAAAACACATTTTCAGTTCTAATGTTTCTGTGGTTACCGAATTTCCGCTTTCCTCGCTTCTGCTATTATCTGCAGCCCCAACGATACGATGTGTTCAGAATGTTTCGCTTGGGATGTGCACTGACACTTCCTGTATGGTGCTGGATACCGTGTTTTTTTGTTTTTTTTTGTAAGTTACAAAACGCATGTGCAGCATTGGCAATAAAATATTGGCAAAATATTTTAAATGAAGGACACTCTCTTTGAAGAACCTCAATATCGTTACCAGGATGCTTTCCGTTTCCGAAGTTACTAAAAAGCTTTATTTTGAACTGGAAAATAAATCTCAATTACGTCGTTCAAACCAACAACTAGTATAATATAGCGTAAGGTCGCTAACAATAGCCGCCAAACGGTTTTATTGCCTGCATAACACGAATTCTTCTGGCAAACCTTTGGAGATTTCACACCATCATAACCGGAAATTTAAATTTCCTCTACTTGTGATAAAACTTTGAAAATCAAGGAAGTCATGAAAAAACATATTTCAAAGGATTTTCCGTAGTGCAGTGACGAAACTGCGATACCCATGAACATTCGGTTTCCCAAGTGCAATACCTTAACATTTCTTCGATGACAGGTTTCAGAAATCTCTTAGTACATATCCATTTATTTATTTTAGGTTTTGTTGCACTGTTTTAAAAATCGGAAGTAATTTCGTTGAGGTTTGATTCATTTTTGTCGCTCAATTATCCGTCAAAGTTTATTTCTTGCACTTACACTTGTCTGATAGGTAAAATATCGCCATATTCACTGCTTGACAATCGAACAAGATGTTCGAAATAAAGATTCACATAGTTTTGTAACAAATACAGGATATAACATTTTTCTTGATGATTGACTTTTGAATTTTTTTTTTAATAATAAGAAATTCTAGATCTTTACTTGAAATGACAAATTGACAATTCCATCAGTTTCATCAAATATATTAAACTACGCACTGGACAGTTTGTGATGGACATCGTTTCTCTGAACGCTAGTGCAACATAAAATACATGGCCTGACAGAACAAATGCTACACCACGAAGACGTGAATGCAGCGCCATGCAAATTAAAGTGTTGGCGCACACGGACAATTTATGAAAATCATTGAACTTGCAGGCCAATCGCACAAACGGAGCGCTGTATATAAGCGGACAACCAGTCCGTGAGGCCATCGCCAGTTTGCATTTTTCCTGCGAGGTGATCGGACGTGTTTTGTTCACCGCTTCGGAAATCTCAAACTTTGAGGGCTTCGCTGCTGCTGGGTCTGCGCTTACTACTACTAATATTTTCTTACGCATTTAAGTTCTATTTTCAGGGTATTGTCTGTTTTCCTGCTGCTTTCTAATTTCTGCCTCAACATCTCGGAAGGGTATGGTAAGATTAGCAGAGTAGAAGGCGCGCCAAGCAACAGCGAAAATTGCACGAATAGGAGTTAATGGAAACATGAACCCCTGGTCGATGCTGCTACCGAATAATTCATTTATAAGATATTCCCGAATAATTCGGAAAGCTGGTCTTCCACCCGCACTTCAAACCGCGAGGCGGAAAGCACGAAAGTTTAGCGCATGCTTTAGCAAAGAAAAAGAAAATGCCACAGGACGACATTTCATCGAACTCTACACCACTCGTCACACCAGCTCCTACAACTTCGTACGGCTCTTATATTTTGGTATCCCCGAAAATTATTCCTCAGCTATCTACTCCCCCTGCGCTTAGAGACTTCAACACGGAATTTGTTACCCCAAATATTAATTCTATGATTACACCGCCGCCACCTACTTCGGAAAAGTTTTCTTCGCTTGTATTCCAAATTAAAAATATGACGAGTGCACAGGTTGCTGCTGGCAACCCCAGCACATCCCATTTAATTGCGTTATCTCCATCCAAACTTAAAAACACTAGTACACTATGTGAACAGAGTACCCGTACTAATTTACCCAAACAAAATAACCGGTGCAAAAATTCGGTATCTACGGATTTTGTACCACCAAATATTCAGAAGCCTCCTATAAGTCTGAAAAAACTCTCTTCTGCCACGAATATTCAGACGCCGCTTATAAGTCTAAATACCCCTGCTTTCACCACGAAAAATCAGACGCCTCGTATAGGTCTGAATATCCCTGCGTCTTCTACGAAAAATCAGACGCCACCTATAAGTCTGAATGACCCCTCTTTTGCATCGAGTCATCCGTGTGATCAACGAAACCCAGTTGCTCCTTATCTGCTTTTTGCACATCCTACCCAACGAAACCCGGTTGCTCCTTATCTGCTTTTTGCACATTCTGATAAACATAGTTTGAATGCTCCTTATCTGCTTTTTACGCCTCCTGACCTACATACTTCCAATTTTGCCTCGACAGATCCTTGCGATCAAAGTATTCCCTCTACAAATAATGGTTATTCTATTCAACATGGTAATAAGCAACGAATGTCAGCTACTTACACCTCGAATATTCTCTCTACCGATGTGCAATCTACCAGCACTCATATTACGAATACTATTTCCGATGCTAACTCGGCTACTTTAGTCGCCAATATACTCGCTGCCATCAATCAACGAACTCCTAATACTCTAACTTCGATTGTTTTGCCAACTATTATTACTAATTATCCGTATGTTCAATCGCCTAATATAGGTCTGAGCACCCCTTCCCTTAACAAAAATTCTACTACCGCCAATTCTGCTCGACGATGTAAATCGCCAGCCACCAAGCCTTCAAGCTCCAACTTCAAGCTGATAAGCTCCAATTACAAGAAAGCCAAGGCTACTGATCAAAGACACGAACTGCCAGCCACCAAGTCTACAAGCTCCAAGTACACAAGCTCCAAGTACACGACAGCCAAGGCAACCCAGCAAGAATACTCCAATCCTGCAAAAGTCAAAACGACAGCACGATGTTAACTTCACGAATAATGTTGAAAATAACATTTCACCAACCAACCCTAACCAAAGTTCTAGTAATGATGTTTCTTCCCTAGTCTCTGCAATTTTGAACCCTGACCCCTTTACTTCGATGGCCCCCTCACGAACCAAAAAGCTACACCAGAAATTCCAAGAAAATCCTGAACATTCCTGTTTAGAATGCCAGTAGTATTTTAATAAAAAGCTCGACTTCATGCAAATACTTCAAGAGGAAAAAATTGGCATCGCAATAATTTCCGAAAGCTGGCTAAAACCCCAACACCGATTCACTATCCCTAATTATCAGGTCTACAGGAAAGTTCGAACCACAGATAGAGGTGGAGCAGTCATCCTTATTGTTAATAATAAAATTAAGCACAGAGATTTCCCCATAAACGCCCCTCTAAAATTCTTCGAGGCACACGGTGTTTTAGTTGAATTCGAAGATGGCTCCAAAAGAAATTCATCAGCGTCTATAACCCCTCAAGAAATTCCGATATATCCAGTGATTTGAAAAACACTCACTGAAGATAAATTCCCGACATTTATTGGAGGAGACTTCAATGCTGCGCACCCCCGATGGAATTGTATCCGCCCGAATAGAGCAGGCAGAACCCTAGCAGAATTCTCAACGAAATATAACATCGATATTGCCGTTCCAACCACTCCAACTTTTATAAGATCGAGAGGTGCAAGTAATACCCTGGATATTGCACTTTTAAAAGATTTCAACGTCCCGTACGAAATAAACACGATCCATAAATTTAACTAAGATAATTTTCCTGTCGTTATGTGCATTTACTATAGAACACGAACCAACCCACCTCGGTATATTACAAATTGGGAACACTTGCAGATGCACCTTAAAGAAATGTCAACCCGGAAATCACACGATGTGAATCAAGATCTGACATCGACCAGTAAATTGAAAAATTACAAGATCACATCAACGACATAATTAAGGAATCCTAATTTACCAAGAAACCTATTACAAATCACTACGAACCCCCAAACTGGATTAAACGAAAAATCACTGAAAGAAATCGAGCACGACGTATCTGGATTCGCACGAACAATTTAGAGGACATAAATCACTATATTTTCCTAAATCGAAAAATCAAACACTGCACAAGAAACCACTATAACCATATTCATGAACGAAAGCTTAGCAAAATTAGAGAAAAGTCTGCCACGACCAGAAACGTATGAGACATTACACGAAATATTAAAAACCCCTACAAGACCGTCCCTCCTATGAGAGATTCAGATAACAAAACTGCATACACCGATGAAGACAAATGTGAAGTCTTTGCCGACGCCCTTGCGAACCAATTCACTTTAAATAAATTTAATTGCAAGAAAGATCATGACGATATGATACACGAAGCAATTAAAAACTATTATCTAAAAAAGGACATCTCCCTGCGGTCCGAACACGACGTGTCATCTTGCTTCACCCACGAACATCAAAACCAAATTTCCCTCAGAAGTACCCGAGGTCACTGTGGCTGAAATTACAAATATTATTCGTAAATTGAAACCAAATAAAGCTCCGGGGAGAGATGGTATCACGAACAAGGCTCCCTATTCAATATATTGAAATCCTCACGAATATTATAAAAACAGCTCTTAAACTACACTATTTCCCAGACAGCTGGAAGACAGCTGATATTATCCTTATTCCCAAAGCCGGAACCGATCCAACACTCTCCAAAAAATCAGAGACCGATTTCACTCCTTCCCAGCCTCAGTAAAATTATTGAAAGAATACTATTGAAGTATATCCAAACCTACGATCTAGAAAACCAAATTGTTCCGTACAGTCAATTTGGTTTCGTACCTGCACACTTCACGAAATACCTAATATCCAGTCTCAGAAATAGCACACCAAGCTTTCGATCTCAACAAATATGTTGGTGCGATTTTTCTCGATGTAGAGAAAGCTTTCGATAAAGTCTACACGGCCGGTCTCATCTACAAAATGATCAAATTTAAATTCCCAAGATGGATCATCACGATAATAGCGTATTTCCTTACAAACCGACGATTTTCTGTTAAGCTGAGTTCAACAAAATCCACCGAAAGAAAAATGTGTGCAGGAGTACACCAGGGATCAGAACTTGGTCCCACCCTCTACTTAATTATTGCAGCGGACATCCCTCAACAAATTGTCATTGAACTTGCATTATATGCCGATGATACGGCAATTCTGTGCACCTCACGAAATGTCTCACTAATCGCAAAGAAACTACCAAAATATATTAATATGCTCGAGATTTACTATGCACGATGGAAAATTGCGATTAACGCTACGAAAACACAAGCGATTATTTTTACCCGTAGCAAATTCTTAAATTCAACACCCATCCTCGTCAACGAAACCCCAGTCGAATGGACAAACAAAGTAAAATATCTAGGAATCCAGTTCAACAAACGACTATTTTGGGATCCTCATATCAAACAAGCCATAAATAAAGCGATTACCCTTAAAAGCATACTACTACCTATTATGTACAAAAACTCCAAATTATCTGTTAAAAATAAAATTTTTATCTGGAAAATGTGCTTCTTTCCGCTACTACTATATGGATCCTCGATTTGGGGCATTAGTGCCGAATCCCATCACAAGAAACTTCAGTCCTTCCAAAATCGAATGCTAAAACAGCTTAATTCCGCACACCACTGTCAAACGAACCGTTACATTAGAGAAAAATATAAGCTCCCGATTCTGAAACAGATAATTGGAACTCTAGCAGAAAAATTCAACAACCAGCTTGACACGCACCCAAACCCAACGCTGAAATTTATTAGTGATTACCCCAATGATATTATTATGCGATATAAACGGCCTAAACATATACTCAACATGCTTCCACGATTCCCAAAGAAGAAAAACAACACAGCGAAAAAGAATCAACGACCCGTATAATTTCTCTTTGGCAGAGTCTCATTTATCAACAATTTCTTGGAAAAATGATGATATAGTCAAAATTGAATTTTTATTATATTTGAATTTTTCAAACAAAATACTGTTCCTTCTTTTAAATTCTTTTGGCTGATCCTTGTGGTCACCGAAATTGTATTTCTTCCTTCTTTAAAGATAATTTTGGCTAATTCTTACGGTCACCGAAATTGCATTTCTTCCTTCTTTTAAAATGATTCTGGCTTATCCTTACGATCACCGAAATTGTGCTACTGAAATGACTATTCAATATGTTTTTACTTATAAACTATCCCGTGTCTATTACTAGCAGAAATTGCACATATGACCTTGTTTGACCCTTAAAAGTATAGGAGAGCCATGTAACCTTAAATACGCGATTCCGAATAAATGGTAAACCCAGCATGTAATTCTCCTTACCCGAACTTCCTATCTGTAATTTTTATGTTTGCTGTCTTATAATTCCTGCGATCACGGAAACCATTAACGAGCAAAACTACGTTTATCTAAGTCTGGTTTCTGGAGTTGGTGTTCTGCCTCTTGCCCACGAACCAATGATAATTCAGGATTTGGCATGATGCTGACTTTCGATCACCTAGCATTTATTCCCGATTCCTCAGTCTTCTCTATTAATTCCCTATCTAGTACACCACCAGCAACCAAGGAATTACCAAGTCTGAGAAACTAACAACCTCCATGAGACCTACAGTCTTCTTCGGCCGCCTCGTTAATTTCCCACTCACCCTCTCCACGCCCAGCCATGTTTTCCAAATTTTAACAACTAAAGGTGCTTTTTACTTAACCACAGTGAAGTGGAATTTCCCACCTGTGACATTTTCCTCAAACTCTATTACTTCATCTTTCCCCTATGAAACAATTTACAAGGCGATCTGCCTACTCCTAGAGAAAATTTCATCATTCAAGATATACAGAAGTTGGTGAATTTTCTTCTAAACCTCCCGATAATTTTTTTTGGTTAAAGTAATTAAGATTAACTTCAGGGTATTGAGTGATTTTTTTAAAAACATAATTTTGTTTCATACGGTCAATTTTATTCCGCTTACAGAAAAGTGCTATGGGTTACTTTATTAGACACAGATATATCAATTTTGCAATTTGCATTTTCGATACATAATTACAGTTAATAAAAGAGATCCTGGTATGCCAAAGATTCGCAGTTTTTAGTCTTGGGAATTCCACCTTTATTAACTCTCATATTACGTAGTAAATGTGGTAGACATGCTACTTGTGTTTCTATTTCTTATCACCGAAATAAATTCATGCTGTAATCGCATTCAAGATAAATCTATAAAGAATATGTAATTGCTGTTAAACAGAGAGCTCAGAAGGCTCTAGAGAAATGAATTACTTCTTAGATACTTTACTGTATTAATTATAGGAATACTACCAGACTGAATGTATTGTAATTATTAAGACCCGACTATGCTCTTTTTCAAGAAAAAATTAATTTTCAGTTATCAATGCAGAATTCATTATTAAATAATTTACAAAGATTATTTCGTCTGTGATATTTTGTATCGTTAGCTGCTGAACTTTTCAATAACTGAGTCTTATGCTGTAAGCTGAGCTTTTTCTCTCACTTCTATCGCATCCGATCTGCTTAGACTTCCATTTACCACAAACATAGGTAGATTGTGATATACTTGATTTTATGATGAGGAAACATTATTTCTTGCTTTCCCTGCTAGTTTGGAAATTATTAAATATTCTTCTTACAAGCTGTGTCATAAAAATATGTCGCTGAAACGAAGTATTGTAAAAGTTTAATTTTCCCACATTTTTCGGTATATGCTACCACTGATAGGGAACCCATAGCCGTTACTGTTATTTTGTTGTTAATAATACGAACAATACTATGGGAACCAGTAATAATGTTCGTATTATTAACGACGATTTCTGTTTTGCTCTATATAAATACAAGCCGCTAATCTTGATTATTCCACTTATTATCAAGACTTCAATATTTCTAATTTTGTTCCAGCTTTATACCTAAAATGACGATCATATGTAATCTTCAACTATCATCGCCATCCTAATTAACCACCATACTTAGTCCACTGCTAGCTGAAGATGTTCCTAAGTATATACCACAAGTCTCTCTTTAGAGACAATTTCCTCCATGTCTATCCCATGATTTCGAATTTCATTCACCACCACCAGAATGGTCCTCTTTCATTATTGCGTGGTTCCTTAGAAACTACTCAAGTATTAAAGTTTTCCTACGCTGATCATTTCGTATAGCGATGTATCCGTCCCACCTATATTTCAAGGATCTTTATAATCATCATGACTTAATCAACTCTTCTCATTTTCCTAATCCATGGGATACTTATCGAAAACTAAGTACAGGAAGCGTGCAATGAATATAGTCTTTAATTTTAAAACATAATGGCAAATCTCCATAGATAATTAAATTGTCTCATCCAAATTCTCATCAAGCAAATTTTTTATGCCTTCTAATTTCTCTTCAATGTTGTTGTATAGTAACCATTTTCTAATTTTCTGAAAATAGATTCTGTATTTCAAATTTTCAAAATATACTCTACATTTGGAAATTTGTTCCGCAGAAATATAGAGAGAGACAGCAAAGGCTATTTCTGATTGGGATTATGATTCCCATCTCATTATATATTAATATTACTACCAACAGGCACGCTATTATTCACCATAGTTCCACACCCTTTGGAAGCAGGTAAAAACTGGCCGACGATCTCAGTACATTTTAGCCAACTGCGAAATCAAAATGAGTTATGTTCCTTCCAACTATTTCTTGTTTTTTTTTTTTTTTTTGTACACGCAACTTGCTTTCTTTTTATTTGATTGGGCCTTTAACAATCCCCGTGAGCAAGTAATTGAGCTAGTAGCAGTCACCCGTCCATAAATTAGGTCCACTGCTTCTGGGGAAAGGACAGAACTAGGGACGTAAGACTAACACACCATCCATGCCTCACCGGAATTCGAACCAATACAAAACTCGGAAGAAAGATGACAAGGCAGTGCTTAGATTACTGCGCCACCGGAGCGACGTATACCTTTTCTCCTAGGAATAGTTTTTACATGTGTTGCTACTCATAATTTGCAGACAACTCCAATATGTAAATGCCACCTCCGTTGTCTATGACAGAGAACGGTACTTAAATGTTAAAGTCATCTGAGAGGACCGAAGTAGCTGATAGAATGGTCATCTTCTTCGGAAATGAGCACATGCTTTAAGATATTCATCTTTCATTAACAGACAAGTTGCAGCTCCATATGGCGCCTATTGAAATGAATTGAGACTCTCAGCAGGGAGCACCCCTAGAGGCTGAAGGATAAATCTTAGCCAGGCCTTCTGCAGGAGTTATTAGATTCCCAGAGAAGATTCAAATTGAATCATTGAGGCAACATAACTGATTCATGCATCTTATACAGTCGTTACTGTTTTCACAGAAAAAGTAACATTTTTATTTTTTGTTTTTCTTTGAGATTAAGTTTTTCTTTTAATTTTAAGGATAAATATGATTTAAAGCGTTCGAATTTTTCATCCAGCCTCAAGAAAAATAAAGGCAAATTTCGCTCGAAATTATTTTGTAACATATGAAATTTAGCAAACTAATACTTCCACGAATATACAGACTATATTTACAATTGGTACCTGCTTTGGCTTTGACAAGGACTCCCGTGAAGAATTCTATCTCCCAATACAACGTGCTACTGCTAGTACACATTACTCTTTACTTTCGTCGGCAGTAGCCTTTCCGTTTGCCCTTAGGTGTAGTGTAACTTAAAGAATAATTCTGAATGTGCTTGAACAAAGGGATATTTGGATGGAAAATTATTCGGTGAAACTTAAAGTTAAACCTATCTTGAAAAAAATTGCATTTAAAGTTCAATTCGTGATACATTTGTGGGAAAAAGCTACCTTTCCTGAAAAGGAAGCATATGTTATACTTAGATACCTTTAATAAATTTATGTTTCAAAAAAGCCTAAATATAACATTCCCTCCTTGGAGGTCAGCATATTTTTTCTCTGTTGACACTTCCGTTTGAAACATCAAGCTTTACGATTAAGAATAGCAGCTGCAACACCTGTTAAGCTCTCACTCCGTTAAACAACAAATGCAAGTTGACATACTGGGTAGGAAAATTAGACAGTTTAAATTAGAGGTGAAAGACCATTATTATCTACGGAATTTGTAGTAGAGTAACATCATGAGTGTGCTACATAATGTCGCTTTCTCTTCTTCAATATCAACAGTGTTTATATACGATAACAAGCGAGCACCATTAGGTTTGCAGGAGGTTTTTTTGTTTTCTGAGAAAATGTACCTTTTCCATATTGACACCCGTGTGATAGCATCAAGCGTTATTCTTATGAATAGCTACTGTAAGAGTTGTTCTGCTCTCACTCCTTCGGACAGAAAACGAATACACTAGAAACGCAATTTACAGACTTTATGTTAGAGCTCGAATTCCACAAATATCTATCGAATTTGACGTAGGATCACATCATAACCCTACACGAAGAATTGTGCTACATAAAAGACGAATTTACCATTTATTTATTTGTTATTTTTTTTATTGTAAGGTTATACTTACATACAGAAGAACTTGCTACAGAGATTGCTATCACATAGTTGTTTACTAAAAATAAGAGTAAAAATCTTTCAACCCATAATTTCCGGAATAAATCACAACTTTCTCTTAAATTATCCGGGATATCTTCAAATAACTTACGAATTCAATGAATTAATGTAATAATACTAAATCTCTTAATCACAACGGTTAGTGATTTCCAGATTTATTCTAGCAGAATAGCCCAAAAAATACCACAAAATTTGTTACGCGACACAAGGGGATTTAATCGATTTAGAGTTAGAATATTATTGATCACTTCATTGAAGTTACCGGACAGAAGTATTTGTTCCTGAGCCATCATTCTTGAAGTTACAGTCTTCAGCGGTGACCGAATGTCAGCAGTCCGAATATCTGTGATATATACTCCAGTAGTTCTCTAAAGTTGTGGTTAAAAGAGTCACTCTGTTCATACACTCAATTCCTGATATTTTTACACAATGCATAAAAAACCTTGAAAATAACTATGTATTTGCAAGTGTCATTTTATTAGACAATATATTATTAAAATTTTGTTTTAAATTCAAAGGAAGATCTACAAATGTATTATATCCAATGAAAAATAAGTGAAACTGTAATTCCACACGCAGTTTTCCTGCACAATAATCATCTTCGTTGAAACTGAGACTCCGAAATGATTGTGTAATCTCTAAACATTCATTTTCTGCCCATTGTCCCTGCATTCCAAATGTCATCCGGGCTGTTTTCTCTGTTTCTTTGATCATGAATTACACTGTTTCTTTCTAATTAAATTTGAAAACTTTTTCTACAGTTATGTTTAGATATATAATATTCTTTCTCGTAGGAATTAGAAACAATATAACTAAAAAGACGCCTCGGGGAGTTAAAGCCGGCACACGTCGACACTCCCATCTATACATTTCTGGCAAATCTACAATTCACAAATAAGTTGAGCCTGTCTTCAACGGCACCACATCTCCAACAGTGACAGTTAACCGTAACTATCCATTGACAGGTTCTCTCTCTACTCGGGAGGATGTCATGAGCCGCCTTAAATACACATTTTCTTCTTGTAGCATACAAATATCGAGTCTTAACGTTTTCCTAGCTTCTCTCATTACACCAATTTACAGAAAAATGAAATTAAAGTATCATCACTGTTCACTTTCGCACATTCGAAAAATATAACTTCTTCGCACTAATGTCTAGTTTTAAGTTAAATTTCGTAATCTGATTTAAATTATTAATATAAAAAACAGGCTCTTTGTTTTTTATGGGAACTTATAATTTTCCTATCCGATTCGAATATTTTTTGACATTTAAACGCAACATACAGTATAACAACAAAAATGATAATTGGGTTTCCCCTAAGTATTATTTAAATTATTTCAGTATTTAGTAAAAGTATTTAGGATTAGATTTCCTCACTTACTACTGAGTGCAAATGCACTTGTGTCGATGATGCCAGATAGAAATTTAAAGAAGAATCACTAAGCAATTGGTAACATATTGAATAACACATATTTTTCCAATAGCGTACTACAATAGTTTTACATGCTGTGAAGCTGGAACAGTATTTTAAGATATTAATGTTCCTACTATTCTGATTTTCGTCTCAAATATGTTTACGCAATCCAAGTAGAAATAATTTGTGTAACATACATTCACTTAATTTGTGTAACATATATTCCGTCCTAATTTTTTCAATTCTAAAACCAATGGGAATATCACATGTAACAAAAAATATAAGTAAGTATTTTTGTCGTGACCCCCTGGGTGGTCGCGAAGCAGTTCCAAGGGAGGCGTGACCTTTTGAATCTCATTTAATACACAGACGTTACAATTATTGATCAATGAGAGGAATGCGCTTGTTTTCCTTTCATCAATTTATGACATCGTGGCATTATATTAAAAATGCAAAAAACCAAGTCTGTCTAGTTCAAGTCTATTTCTATTTTTCGTTTTCAGATTTATCATTAGGGAGCAAGTTAGCTCACACAGGTAGGATGTATCGAATGGTAATAAAAACTTCAGTTTCTCTTGCAAGTTCACGTTCTCTTCATCTAGAAGGCATCCAGCCTCTGCGAGTGAACTTCCATTCTGAGTTTTCCATCAGAAGAAAGTTCCGCAAGTTTTTATTTTATTTTTTCCTGAGATCAGCGAGTTCCACTTACATATCCAGAAACGAATGTAGTAAGAACTAGAAACACTTTACTAGTTATCCGATTCATTAGCGTAGGAAATAGACTCATAAGCGTTTCCAAGCTTTCTCCCATCAAACCGATGGCATTTTCAAGGAAGTTAGACAGAAACTGCAAACTGAATAACATAACGTTTTAACAATTTGAACTCGGAAACTTGACTAGACAATAGGGTGGAGCGTAATTTTTTTTTTTTTTTCGAATTCCGATCTGCCCGATTGCGGAAAAGTTTTGTATTGCTACGTAAACCATGCACAAAAAATTTCTAAGAATTCAATTAATATCTTACGGTTCCACTTTACATCCCAAATTTCCATATTTGGGCAAAATCGTCACATTTTCATGCGTGTTGTGAGAAACGAATAGTTTCGTTACAGATTTTCCCTAGTGCGCATAAACTATCTATTGGAATCCAAAACATGTATTCAATTTTTCAAGCAAAGAAACTAATATCTTGTGGTTCCAATTTAATACCAAAGTTTCATAAAAATTACCGAAAACATTAGTATATTTTTCCTTTTTTTTCATGATGCAAATTAAAATTAAAATTGCAATATGTTTTAATATCTCAATTAAAATAGTTGCTTGCTTGCTATAGCCTATCAACTGATGAAGCGCGTATCCCGCATACATTAACCGGAAGAAAGAAGGCACAATTCTTTAGTGAATTTCCCGCCGGAAAATTCCAGTGAATGCTATGCTCACCGTTTTTCCACTGCAGTGATAATCGATTTCTGAGTGATTAGACGCATCTGAGCTACTGTTTTTATTTGTTGCATTATAATCGCTTTTTGCGTCGTTCGTTCTGTTTAGTTTAATGGGTAGTACTACTAACGTCGTTGTTTAGTATACGGTTGCAATGTCGAGCCAAAGCAAAACGCCTAAAAACGCTCGTTGTAAGAGTGTTGTTAGAGCACGCACTTTTTGTCGAATGTTTGGAAATCCGTCACCTCTGTGTAGTCGCGTGTTGCCAACCCATGCGGACGAAAAGAAGTATTTCTTGTTTATTAAATGTGACTTAAAGGGCAAGTCGAAACGTTTTGATCCTGCTGTTGAAGAAATTGCTAATATAGTGGCAGAACCTTTAGATGAGATCTGGATTACTACTTGCTTTCTGGTTTACCGCGACAAAGAATTGTAGCAATGATTCGCGCATATAACGAAAAGTACAAACGCTTGGGAAAATTTCTTATGAAAGGACAGAAGGTGCGAACATGAAAGTTCTTGATTTCTAAATTGAAGCAGACCACTAACTTTCGGATATTTTCTCATGAAAATGACAATCATTTCAGAAATGCTTTTGCCCTAAATCAAGAAAAGTGCCAGAAATTGAAAAAGCATTTCTGCAAGACCAGCGGGCATGTAGGAAAATAGGCATTGGAACTCTTGATGTAAAAGCCACAAAGAAAATAAACAACCACGAGTACAGGTGGCGTCAAGAAAAACCGGAACGCCGGAATAATTCGAAGACAGTAACAGAAAACTTATCTAGAATAGAGTCACAAGAAGTTTCATCATCACCATCTAGTGAGTCTGATGTAGATGTTGAAACCGACTCTGATGGTTTGAAAAAACCATCTACATCTTCACAGTCTGAAATTATACAAAATAAAATTTCACGATCAGCCACCCTCCCAGCACTTGCTGGAGCAAGCGATAGAACAGGAGTTTCGGATAGGGCGGCAGCCATCCTTGCAAGTGCACCTTTGGAAGATGTCGGAGTGATAAAGATACCAAACTAGTACTTTAAATGTTACAGATAGGCACAAAATTAGTAGACAGAGAAAAAAATTGAGAAAACAGCTTCAAGACGGTAATCTGACTGAACGTAAAGTTATTAAAGGGCTATATTTCGACGGGCCTAAGGACCAAACCATAATGTATGAAGAAAGAGAAGGAAAGCGTTTCAGAAAAATTATTAATGAAGAACACGCGGCTATGCTGGAAGAACCTGGAAGTAAATATCTTGGGCATATCACTCCTACATCTTCCACTGCAAAAGACATTGCCAAAGGTATGCTGGATTTTTTACATGACAAGAATATCGAAGTAAACGTTTGGTGATAGAATGCGACGGAACCGTTGTTAATACTGATTGTAAACGGGGTGCTGTACGCATTCTAGAACTAGCGTTCCAAAAACCTCTGCTGTGGAGCATATAACAGTTGCAGGGAAACGAGCTGACACTCCGTCACTTAATTCAACATTTGGATGGGCAAACGAGTGGCCCAAAAATATATTCGAGGAAAATCGGCAAACAGCTGGAGGACTGCAAAAATCTACCGGTTTTGAAATTTGAAGCAAGTGAAGCTGTTTTTCCTGAACGTGATGAAAAGATTGAGAGGGATATTAATATAGATCAGAAATACGTGTTGGATATTAGACACTCTGCTACAACGGATCCGTGCTCATCAAGCCTGGAACATAAGCTCCAGTGGGGAATGAGCCATGCACGGTGGCTAACGACGGCTAATCATATTTTACAACTTTATTTTACCACTTCGCAGCCTTCGGTTTCACTGAAAATTCTGGCAGTGTTTGTTGCGAAGGTTTATGCGCCCATGTGATTCACTATAATATCACACCCTCATTATCATGATGGAGGACGGAATCTGTGGAAGGGCATCCATATATCCAGATATATTACCCAGAATTTGAAAAGCATTCTGGACCTCGTAATTAAAAGGAATGCCTATTTTGGCCATCCAGAATCAATACTTCTGTCTATGATCACGGACGAAAGGAAACATATCAGAGAACTTGGCTTCCGCAGGATCCTTCGAGCAAGGACATAAAACTGCGATGCAATCCGTGTATCTGAAATTCCTCAGTTCAGCTTCCACGG
This sequence comes from Macrothele yani, assembly GCA_039090855.1. NCBI lineage: Eukaryota > Metazoa > Arthropoda > Arachnida > Araneae > Macrothelidae > Macrothele > Macrothele yani. Next base: position 171,178,686 of record CM077034.1, read on the forward strand.
GGAGAATTATTTTGTCCTAACTGACTGGCAATCATGCGTCTTAAGCGAACCGCCACTGACTGCTCATTTAACCGATGATGAAATAATAAATCTATGCAAAAAGGACTCTATGGACATTGTATAGTGATTGGGCACGCAAGACGTCCCTTGTCACAATCAGGAAGTGGAGCGATGCGTTAAGTTGACAACAGAAGCATTTGCTGCTGTATGTGGAGAAAAAGAAAGGGATCGGTTTATTAGAATACTGTTGAAATCACGCAAATAATGCCAGCCTTAGAAAGTAAATCAGATTACAGAGGAAAAATTAATAAAGAAGAACAGGAAATTGAAGATTAAAGAAGAAGAACAGAAAACGATTTGCCCTAATGGATGGGTGTGGGACATTAGCCACTCTGCGAAAGCGCAGACGGTTGGTCATGGGTGGACTTGCTGTGCAGACACCTCCTCGTGAGGAGTTCTGGGATTTTTCTGAAACATGATAAATGCAAAAAGTTGGACCGTGTGCAGTATGCAGTGCTGCAGGTTTGCACAATATCTTGTGCTTTTAGTGCGGTAATGAACACATTAACACAAGTAGGAAACAAATAAAATGGTGAGTACTTGGAGTCAAGGTATTGCTATTCTCCTTAAATCTGAAGTATTGTTGCATTAAATTGGAACCTTAAGATATTAGTTCCTTTGCCCGAAAAAGTGTGCACATGATTTAGGTACCAATAGATGGTTTTGCGCACTAGGGAAAGTCTGTAAAAAACACTATTCTTTTCTCACCATCGACATGAGAGTGTAACGATTTTGCTCAAATATTGAAATTTTGGAGGTAAAGTGGAACCCTGAGATATTAAGTGAATTTCGCGAAATTTTTTGCACATGGTTTACATAGCAAAACACAACTTTCCGTACTACGGCATATCAAAATTAAAAAAAAATATATATATGTAGGCATAACTTATCCAATGCTCATATGAAAAAATGACAAAAATTTTCGGTAACCGCTTGAAATAAAGTATTTTATGTAAATTTCCAAAACCATAACAACATAGATTGTCTTTCTTACGCTTTCCAACCGTAGGTTGAAGAAGCGTATATGCTCCAGCTTTGTCCGTCCGTCCGCACTAGGGATGGGGAAATATGTCATTTTCAGATAACAGTGATTACCTGTTATTGCTACTGACGCAGTAACAGTTATTTAACCTGTTATTTTTCAATAACAGTTCTTGGAGAACAAAGAGACAGTTGGACAATGCTAACACTGTTCTGCACAGCGGGAGAAAACGAATTTAAACCTGCACTCCATTTTCCATGTCATTGATTTCAATGCTGGAGAAACTATTTGTATGTACTTAAGTAATGAAAAAAGTAATTGTATCTATTTAAGTAATGAAAAAAATTTATTTTGCTACAAAAGTGACGAAAATTTATTTTCAAATGAAAATAAAAATAACTTACGAATCCAGGAGCTAAAGAGTTAAAATAGGAGTTATTGCTATTAATAAACAACAAGAACTTCACTTTCTCTGCGGACAATCGAGAGCGTCTTTGGCTTAAAATCTGTCCTGCCTTTGAAAAATTCGTTCGCATGGAACGGAAGTCGCGGTCACTGCAAATTTTTGTTTGACTAATTCACTTGAGTTGGGATACAAATAGCAGTTTTTTTGCCACCACTGCATTGGATTTTTGTCTCTAGGCAATAAATCATCGTCCAAATGCCGTTTCACTTCAATAATTGCCTTGGACTCTCTTGTTCCTGATGGCTTGAATGCAGAGGCTTTTGCATCAAATAAACCAAACACAGACAACTCACCATCCAAATTATTAGTTATTGGTGACGGAGATATATTTTTCTGCTCTTCAGCATTTATTGTACCAGCCGCCATATTAATAGCCATTCGTTTAACATATTGCTTAATATTTGATTCAAATATGATATCCCTGAATCGTGGATCCAAAAATGTGGCTATCAAAAGCGTATTACTTTTGGCTATATTGCCAAGTCGTTTGCCAATCTGCTCATTAATTTTTGATAGCACAGATTTAGTCTTAACGTGAAAATCTCTTTTCAATAGCTCACCATTCACGCTTTCCAACTCTTTTGATACAATTATCACTAAAGATGATGTTACATATTTTTCGGCGATTAAAGATTTCGTAACATTTTCAAATGGTTTCAAGATCTCTACGAATTCTTTGCATATTTTCCATTCTTCTGTGGTGAGAGACGGAACATCAGTTTCTAGCACAGCAATAGATGTTTTCAATGAACCTGTTCAGCGTATAAAAAGTTGAATTCCACCTTGAGTCTACACTTTGAATAAATTTCTTAGGAAAGCTGCTCGTACCACTGTTTTGCTGGCATTCTTTAAATTTCAAAGCAGCTGTTGAACTTCTTTTAAAAAATGACACAATGCTTATAATTCGTTCCAACAGTTCATCAACTACTTTGAGGCTGTCCATAACAATCAAATTAAGCGTATGAGCAAAACAACTGAAATGTTTCCATTTCAAATTATTTGTGATCGCGCTTTTTATATTTGCCCCATTGTCAGATACTGCTAATATAATTTTCTGGTCGACACCCGACTTGGAAACTATACGTTTTAATGAACTGGCTAAATTTTCACTTGTGTGGCGGTCATCAAAACAATCACATTCTAATAAAACAGATTTAACTTCAAAATTATAATCGATGTAGTGTGCAGTAACGCTCAGAAAACTTTCGTTGGTAATCGATGTCCAGCAGTCTGTTGTTATTGTGACAGATTTCACACCTTGCAAGACAATTTCAACACGATTTTTTAATTTTTCATAAATTGATGGCAACATTGATTTTGTTATGGTTTTTCTGTCTGGAAGAGCATACTCTGGGTTCAAAGTAGAAACAAATGACCTAAAACCAGCGTCCTCAACAATAGAAAATGGCTGAAAATCTTTAGTAAAAAGGTTCATTAAGGAATCGTCGATTCTTTTCTTGTTAAAAGAGGTAATCTTTTCAGCAACATATGAATGCAACGTGTCTTGTTCTAATTTCTTACGTTTGATTTGCCCATGTCCACTGAATCCGCTTTCACTAGGTTGATCTTCATTCTGAAGATCATTATGAATGACGCATGCTTCTACTTCCGTGCAGTCTAACATAGGGTCAGCAACAATTCCTTTTTGTACATTCTGAGAAAGCACATTATCTTTCCTTTTATTCAGTTCAGGTTTCAAATTCACTAAAGGATGTTTACTTTGAATATGTTTTCTTAAGTTCGTAATTGACGATTTACAGGACAAAGTCTGATTGCATATATCACATGTAGCTTTACACGTGTCAGCATTACTCACTTTAAAATACGTCCAAATATAAGATGATTTTCTTTCCATTTTAACAAGAGCTAAAACTCAAAAAAGCAACACTTACGAAATTACCCTCTAACCTCTGAAGGAACCAGCGAGGAATAACGGCCAAAGCTGCAAATCATCGTCAGCTTTAACTGTGGTTGGTAACAGTGGGTCTCGAAGCACGAGTAACAGCTAACAATAACAGGTTCGGAAATAACAGCTATCAGTAACAGTAACAGGTCGGCGGTAACAATTCCGCAGCGCCACTCAGTGAAGCGGTGGCATACGTGGTTCCCCCTGTTATTCAAAGTAACAGGTATTCTTTCAGGCGAATAACAACCGGTGATTGCTATTCTGCAATAACAGTGACAGAATAACAGCTACTGTTATTGCTACCCATCTTTAGTCCGCACGATAACTGGCGTAAAAATGGTTCGATGTCGATGAAATTTTAGTATGTGGTTGGGAACTACCTGGGGACGAACCCTATTGAAAATGGGAGCAAAGGTCACTACGTAGGAGCGGGGTCATTCCATTGCCCTTATGCGTCATAACTTGCGTAAATATGGTTCGATTTCAATGAAATTTTACAATGTGGTAGGAGACCGCCGCGGACGAACCCTATTCAAAATGGGTGAAGTGGGGTCAAAGGTCAGGACATAATATCGAGATTCATTCCATTGCCCTTATGTTTCATAACGTGCGTAAAAATGGTTCGATTTCGATGAAATTTTAGTATGTAGCAGGGGACCACCTAGGGACGAATACTATTGAAAATGGGCGAAATGTGGTCAGAGGTCAGGACATAGGATTGCGATCCATTCCATGCCGCTTATTGCATATTATTAAGGTGGACGTCAAGTAATTTTGCTTCGTATACTTCCAATGGAAAAACTTGTGTACACATTTCCTTCGCAAATAATGTGTTCCCAAGGATGAAAATTTTAACATCGATTAAAATAACTTCATACTATAACTTGAAAACTTAATATTTTCTAAAACATAATCATAATTATATTAAAAATCAATAAATTTTCCTTTGGTGGTTTTGAAACCAGAGAAAAGATGGCGCAACCTGTACTTTGATGACGTCAGTGGACAAATAAATTGTAGATTGCATAATTACGGTTATGGGTTAGAAAATATAAAGTATTCCAAGTTATGAAATGAAGCTATTTTAATCGATGTTTAAATTTTCATCCATGGGAACGCATTAAGTGTGAAGAAAATGTGTACAGCAGTTTTTGCATTGGAAGTATAGGAAGCAAAATGACTTGATGCCCAACTTAAAGTAGCAATTCTTGTATGTACGTATATACATTTTATTTTGAAAACGGCTCTAAGAATGTCGATGAAAGTCGTTAACCTACCGTTTTCTGGTACTAGAAATCGATTTAGCTTTATCTCGACTTTAGGAGAATTCGTTTAGTTGGTTAAATAACCACCCTGAATTACAACGTTTTCAGTGTCATGGCGTTGTTCCATTAATATTACTAATGCTTAGAAATCTTAAGACGTCACAATCTCGCGTTTGAGAATGTTAGCGCGCGGTCACGCCATCTGTCTCATTAGGTCACGCGTTGTGTGTGGATCCTATTAAAGTTTTATGACGTCACACTCTTGCAAGCAGATGTTCGTGATTTCCATCTGCTTAATTATGTCATCCGTTGCGTGCGTATGTCCGTCCGCACGATAACTCCCGCAACAATCGTTCGATTTCGATGAAATTTTAGTATCTGGTAGGGGATCACCTAGGAAGGAACTCTATTTAAATTGAACGAAATAGGGTCAAAGGTCAGTTCATAGGAGCGGTTTCCATTCCCCTGCTGTTATGCGTCATAACTAACGTAAAAGGGTTCGATTTCGATGAAATTTTAGTATGTGGTAGGGGACCACCTGCCGACTAGCCCTATTGAAAATGGGAGAAATGGGTCAAAGGTCAGGACGCCGCCCCGGTGGCGCAGTGGTCTAAGGCGCTGGCCTCTGATCATTCGTCCGTAAGGGGTCCGGGTTCGAATCCCGGTGAGGCATGGATGTTGTGTTTGTCTTACGGCACTGGCTCTCTCCCTTCCCTGGAACCAGTGACCCTAAATTAGGGACGGGCGACTGCTTATAGCCCATTGAGTTGCTCACGGTGGTCGTTAAACCTCCAATCAAAAAAAAAAAAAAAAAAAAAAAAAAAAGTCAGGACATAGAGGCGGAATCACTTCCATCGCCATTATGCGTCATAACGTACGTAAAAATGTTTCGATTTGGATGAAATGTTAGTATGTTGTAGGGGCTTGCCTGGGGACAAACTGTTTTGAAAATGGGCGAAGCGGGGTCAATGGTTAGGACACAGGAGCGGGATCTCTTCCATAGACATTATGCATCATAACTTACGTAGAAATGCTTCGATTGCGACAAAACTTTATCATGTTATTTCGGAGGTATACCGAACCGGTTCTGTTGAATATCATCGAAATGGGATCAAAGGCTAGGGCACAGGACCGAGATTTATTTCACTGCCATTAATCTCCTAACTTGAGTGATAACTTGAGTAATGATTTCTGGTATGTTGGAAAACGTATTATCATCAATGCATTGCATGATTTTACAAACTTGTTAAAATATTGCAGTAAGTTCACACTCGCTTTACGAATCATTTATCTACTTCAACCGTGAATTTATTTCCTGAAATTATTTTTGAATAAGCTATACTTTATTCTCATTTATTACAGAATGTAAAATCTCAGAATTTTTGTATAAACAAACGGAGCCGTTTCATATTTATTTTTCGGTGCTAATATTGGTTTTAATTAATCCTTTTACAATAAATCACCAAAAATTTAGATTCTACTAACGGTACGTTCATCATAATAAAAAGACGCACGAAAAACGGTTCCACCTGTAGCGCTCTTTAAAATGTAGCATTTAATTATGGATACCTGGTACAATGTTCAAATAGCATTACAATCACATGCAAATAGCATTACTTCAAGCCATAGTACAAAGATATCTGAGCAATGGTTCCACATATTGAATGATATCAATAGTTCCACAATTCAATTACTGGAAAGCTGTATTAGTGATTGGATTATAATACAAAGATATCCGAGCAATAGTCCCAGTTGGAAAAGTTATATTTTATTATGGAAAATTATTACAATGTTTATTACTGCCAATGAGCATGCCGTTTAGGTAAGGACATTACCTTGGACATTAATCCAGCAAGCTGTTCAGATCACCGAACCCAAGTGCAGATGAAACTTGAGATGAAGCTATCGTAATTACGGAAACCCACAGCATCGAAGTCAAACTTCAGTGATATGGCAGCGTTTCCCTTTTTTTTCAGAATGAGATGTATTTGAGTGATACGTTTAAATAATAAGTAGAGCTTTGAGCATTAGTAAATTTGAGAGATAGTGGTCCCTTTTTGTGTACGTTTGTAATGCAGCTACAATATTGACATTTCTTGGTCACTTAGGCAACCGTATCTGTGTGCACCTAAATAAGTTTCTTTTTTAGTGAAATTCACAATAAAAAACAGATTTAAATTCCAATTGCTAGTTTTCTTTTCATTTGTACCATTATGGCACTGCTTTCCATTTATGAAGATAAATAAAAAAATATATAATTTAACAAAATCTATTCATTTTCACAGAAAATACAACATGATTTTTAGATGATCCGCTGCATCTCTTTGAAATGGAACGTGACAGTATTGCTACATAATTTCTTCGGCTTAAGAACTGTCTACGACGTTGATATGACACCAAAAATTTGAGTGAAATTGTGAGCGGAATTACTTATTTCAGTACCAATAGATTAGCAGTTTGTAATTGATCAACTGAAATTAAATATGCCCAGAATTCTATGAAATTCCCTTACATAAAAAACCTGCATATATTTCGCATATAACTTTAATTTACAAATGGATATTTGAATGGCAGGATATATTTAATACTTAATACTGCAAAAATTTGAAAGCTTGCGAAGAAAAATTTAAGAAATTCTGATAATGTATTAGAAACAAAGAGTAATGAATCTCGTTTAATGAAAATTTATTAAGGATAAGGTAAATTTACCAAAATATATTAGAGTTATTATTAAAAAATGCCCTGCTGTGTGTTCTGTAACCATTTGAGAAATTCCACGACGATTAAACTTTTACTAGTATTTCAACACATGACCGATGGATTCTGAAAATTAATCTTGATATTACGCTTTCTCATATTACTAAAAAAAAATCAGTATTTTTGTGAAAATATTTTTTTATAATAAGTAAATCTGTCTTTAAATTTAGTTCAAGATTTTCACCTTACTTGAACGTGTGTAAAACCAGAGGCGGGCCACAACTAAAGATTTATATTTCTAGAAATAATTTTTTATGCCCTGATTCTAATTCTCTCTCTTAACTACATGGTGATAAACCTATCCCTTCAAAAACCATTACCTAAGGGAAAAGTTTCCTTCAAAAACGAAAACCTATTCCCTGAGGAAAGAGATCACCGACAGAGTGTGAGGTTATTGGGGCCACCTTCAACAGGCCCCAGTAGCATCACTACGCAAGCGAAGAGGTGACGGTTTCCTCCCCGTCTCATTCAGTATGATGACCTACATACAACACTGAACGTAAGAGTATTGGTACGTGTGCAACAAAAGCTGTGAATTTGATTGGCGCTAATTTGATTGGCCGAGAGAGTATCCATTTCCTTAACGTCGTTGGTTGACAGAGAAGCTTACCCCGATCAAGCTGAAGGGTAGCGGTAGGGTTTCAAATGTCGTAGAAAAATTCAGTTAGTTGTTTTTTCTGTGTGTATCTCTTTCCGTGATGTGTTGTTCCTTCGTGTCGCGACTTTTTGCTTGTCGAGTACAATGAATGGAGTGGATATTTCGTTAAAATCTCCGTTCTTTGCTTTAAATCTGGAAGAAAAGCTTCACTTAAAAAAAACTCAGTGCTTATCATCCCAAGAATTTTTAGTTTCAGCTTCATTTAAAAAAAATCGGTGCTTATCAGCATAAGAATTTGAGTTTCCAAGCGTATGAAGTTAAAAATATTTTGTTGGATGTTTCGTGGGATGTCCAGGGAATAAGCCATTAGATGGTGTTGGGACCTAACCGAACGACAAATTCTGACCTGTACTGCCAACAGTTGGACAGATTGCGAGAACAATTGACATCAAAGCGGTCACCAGTCTTTAATCGCAAAGTCGTGATCCTTGATCATGATAATGCCAGATTTCATGATGCTTTAATCACTCGGCAAAATTATTGGATCTTGGTTGGGAAGTAGTACCTCACCCGGCGTATTCCCCTGACCTGGTACCTATGGACTACCTCCTTTTTCGATCATTAAAGTGCCCCTTCGCCCTAAAAACCTTCAATGGTGTGAACGATGTGAAAATGGCATTACATGACTTTTCGACCCTAAAACACGAGATTTTTCAGTGTGGGATTCAGCTACTCATAGAGAAATGGCAAAATGTCATACGGAATGGTGTCAATTATTTGAAATCCTAGGTATTTTATTTGTTGTGTTCTCCTTCTTTCTTTGTAGCCTTCCAAAATGGGTAGAACCTATGCAGTACATGCAAGAATTTAAAAATCTTTTAGTAGCTTATTAGTATCATTGTACTCATATTATAATGAACAACTATAATTACTTTTATTTAATATATAAGCGTATTAATACTGTTTTCATGAAACTTGGTGTTTCGCCAAGTAGCGTTTTGGAGAGTTTTTCTTTTTATTATTCATTTTTAAGCTTTATTATATTCAGCATTGCACGTCTTTATCCTGTTGCATTTATGCCAGTACGTTTGTACTAATTCTGGTCTTCCTGGAGTTGGCATACATTTCTAGGATTCACTTCGTAGCAGAACATATTAAGGAGAGTCTGAGATATTATGATATTCAGTATTTCACATATTTTTTTAAACTGCCGGTAGTCTCTCTATAAGGAAATGCTTCTCAGCGGTGAATGTTCTCTACAGGCCAAAATAATATATATTGTAAAATATTAAAACAAAGAGTTATGGTTATGTTGCAACTAAACATCTCAATCGCAAATGCATAGATATGGTGAGGAATGTGCAATACGTAATTTCAAAGTAATGATTACAAATCTGAAGTCATTGAGATCCAGGGAATAATATGGAGAGTCTACATAATCTGTCGTTCTTGGTATCGGAAATATCTCGGTTTCAACATAATGATTAGCATGATATAACTAAAGTTAAACACATTTAGGTTTCCATATTTCATCTGTAAAACAAGATTTTCAAAATAAAGGAAGAGAGATTTGACTGCCAACGTGTGTTAACGGTACGTGGATGTATTTTTATCACGAAATTGAACAATTCAAGTTATTAAAATGGTAAAAATAAGGATATAATTTCATCTTTTTTAAGCTTTTTAAAAAAATTGTGAATATAGATAGGCCAAGAGATGGCAGCACGTCATTACTCATTTAATTCCTTTTAGCTTAGGTGTTTGTAGTGCGTGTATTTTCTGGGTGTAACCCGTAATTTGTTTTTTACCATTTTTCACTCAATCAGCAAGTATTCTTTTGCTGCAAGATATGGAACTCAAAGATGTTTTTGCTACAATTGTTAGAGAAGAGGATACATTCCTTTCGATGTGTGAACGGCTTCTAACGTCAAGATAGTCCAATCGAAAGGAGATGACTCTCAGTGTTTTTTGTTTTTCGCTTTGGACAATTAACGTGTCGGATAAGTACCTGTCAACAATTTTATTCTGATATGTGTTCACGTCAGAGCCGGATTTAGATATTCTGCGTAGTTTGAAGTAGAGGCCCTTTTTATTAGCGATATAAAATTGGCTACAATGCATGTCGGAATGTGAAAAAATAAACTTTTTAGTAGTTAGATCGCAATTTTCAACTACTTTATTTTCTGCTTTCGTTTCGTAAAAAAATGTCGATTATGTCATCAAAATTGACAGAATTTTTTTAAGTCAGATTTTACAAACATTATTGATAGATGCGAAAACGTTTTTGCCATAATGAGTTTCTTAAGTAATTTTTTGCCATCTTCCAAAGTGCAAAGGATCTTTCGGCGCTGACATTCGTTACTGGCATAGTAAAAACCACTTTCAATAGGTTTTGCCATTTGGAAATGAAAAACAAAATCACTGTTGTTTCAACATTGGAAACGTTGATCACAGTCCATTGTTAAGGCATTGTTACATTAGGTGTGGAACTTAATTCTCGACCCCTAACAGCAAGCGATCATACAACGTCGCAAAATGCAAATAGCTGTTAGCGTTTGAGCTGAAAAAAGTGCTGCGGAAGCACAGCAAATGATCTGTGCTGCTCTGCGTGAAGCTGCTGTGTCCTACAGTACGTGTAAGAAGTGGTTCCAGCGGTTTAAGCAAGGCAATTTCGATCTCCGTGATGAGCGATTTCCGGAACAGCCACAGAAATTAGACGGTGAGGAACTGGAACAACTGTTGAACGCGTATCCCTGTCGCACACAGTCAGAGCTCGCCCAGGAACCTCTACGATAATCCTAAGCTGCGCAAATTGTGGTTTTATCTAGGTCAGCCTACCACCAGTACTGCCAAACCTAATATCCATGCCACGAAGTTGTTGCTGTGCATATGGTAGGATCAGCGCGGTGTCGTACACTATGAATTGCTGAAACCTGGTGAAACGGTCAATACTGAGCGTTATTGGCAGAAAATCATTCGTGTGAGTGACGCAATGGAAGCGAAAATGTTATACACCGGCAAGGGCAGAAGGTCAGTCCTGTTGCTTCAGGATAACGCCCGTCTTCTCACCGCGAAAACGACTTTAAAAACGATCACCGACCTGGGATGGGAGATTTGGTCCCACCGGCGTATTCTCCAGACTTCACCCCGTGAGATTATCACCTCTTTCGCTCCCTGCAACATCACCTGAGTGATACGCACTTCACTTGGATCGTGGAGGTCCACACAACTATTGATGACTTTGTCAACTCGAAACATCCGACTTTTTACCGCAGTGGCATTCGGCAGCTCCCTGACCGATGGCTCAAATGTATCCAACACGACGAGGATTATTTCCCTGATTAGGTACGGATTCGATTTCCCACAGCATACAGGCGTCTCGGACGGCTTGCCCTTTGAAATCCATACTAGATAGATCGAGTGAGAGATGTTGCTTCAACCAAATACATGCACGACCACCCACAGATTCGCGTAAGAAAGGCTACTCGTATAACCAGCACATTTTTTCCCTGTCATCCGACGTTTAACTTGAAAGATATTTTCACTAGGGGAGTCTTTTTCGCCGATGAATCTTTAGTTCCTTTGGAACTTCTGTCATACAAAACACATCGTTTTTCTTCATTTTTTTTTATGAAAGGCGTTATGTTTATTTCAGTGACTAATTTTCACAGAGGCGGGGATAATAAACCCACATAAACTGCCATAGTGGGCGAAATACAACAAACAAAATAAAATAATGGCGACATTATTGCAGCCATCTTCATATTTTCGTGTACACGGATCGGCAAATAGGTATCGAAATTCTTTATACTGCAAGCGAGAAAGTAAGTTCTGCTTTCTGCTTTACTGCATACATTATAACATCAGTGACTGCGTTTCATAGTGTGTTATATGTACCCGACAGGCGGTATGATATTTTTCCAGACAGGCGGTATTGCATTTGCACCAGACTGGCTGATTATAGTTTGCCTCCATATTGTGGCGTGGTACTTTACGTTTTCGTTTGGACGAAGTGCGTGTAATAAATTGCTTTTCCAGTGCATTTATTGCGTAAGGAAGGTACAACTCGGAAGGATCATTTCACATATATATATTCTGTAAATACAAACTGTTCGAAATTTTGAAAATGTTTCATTAATTTTTCGTACTGCAAAATAAAACCCTAGCGCAGGGTGTTCGAAGATGAATTTTATTTCATCCTGAAGCACTGATGAACAACTTGCAGTGAAAAATGTTTTTAGCTTTAGGTCCCGAAGTTTAGAACAATGTACGTAAATACAATCGAACTTCGACACACCGCCCCTTTGAACGACCAGCCCCGCCTTCCGCTCAAAGCTCATGTGTTACATACCTCATCCTATTTTGCGAAATGCATATTTCAACCTTTAAACCGCCACCTCGGAGACCGCGACCCACCAGAAATTCTAGCGATATTTTGGTGTTTTCATTGGAGAATACAACACTAATTCCCTTCTCAAAATATTTACTTGCAACGTACACTCTGAATCACCCATTGTGTCCTATTGAGTGTGACCCGAAAGAAAATTAGTTGGATCTCCTTCACGGCCGTTTTGTAGGATAGGTTAAATAACTGTAATCACCCCAGAATGAAGTAAAAATGATACCTTTAGCGAAAATAAGCAGCTTCAGTAAAAAAAGGGGAGACTCTTTTAGATTTTATCGCATCTGATAGAAGTAAGACAACTGGGGTGCATGCCCTGTTAATTATCGAAATTCACTAAACGGATAGGTAGGGACTGATCATTCTGCTTAAAATGTTTTCTTTATCATTTGAACTAATGACATAGCTTTACTCTTACATCTTACATTTCCATAAATTGCAAACAGCTTCAGAAAATTACATTTGCCATATCACATTTTCTATTCTAAAACCTCTAGGTATCCAAAACCTTCAGTAATCACTGTTATCTTTAGTGACAGCTTTTCATGTGGTATTTTCTCATTCATCAGTTTTTATTTACTTTAAAGCATACTGAAATTTTAAAAACATGTTTAGATGTTCATGAGATAAGTTTCATATGCGAATTCAGAAATCGTAATCCTGGATCTATCCACTAATCTTTAACAATTAAATCACGTTCCCAACATTTTTGACAAGTCGATGGATAGATTTGGGGGCGACATGAACGGATGGAATATGATAAACAGCTCCATCGTTTAAAATGCTTTAGGGTAGCACTAAACTAAGAAAGCACTTGTTCTATGAATTAGCCAAGTATACACAAAACACGGAATTATTCCCGATTAATTTAATCTTGAGAACAGGAATTCAGCTACAGAAATGTTTGGTTTCAAATGTGCAAACATCTTCACGAATAACCATTAAACACTCGGAACGGTGAAACCGCTGCAGCCTCTGTAACTTCAGTGGACGAAGCAATAAAATATATATTATAATTCTTATTTGGTTACGAATTTAAAAACGTGTATAACATGGATGAAACTGGTTTAGTTTACAATAGGATACCCGATAAATCGATTTCGAACAAAAAATAAGAGATGCCGTAAAAGTGAAAGTTAAAAAACCAACAATTCGTTGTGAAAATTCCGATGTCACTAATAAACGGTGCATTGATGTTATAAAAACGTGCAGATAAATAAATAAATAAATAAATAACAAGAATAAATACATAAATAAAAATAGACAAATAAATAACACTAAATAAAACTATAAGTGAGATGTTTAATAATTTTAAATATTACACCGAAATGTAAAAACCATGTTGTTTTACGAAGTCTTTTGTAAATGTAGTAAACATGTTGCTGTTACTCCAAGTCTGGAAAATCCCCGTTTTACTTGTAAAATTCTTCATTTTTATGTTTTCATCATTGCCAAAATTATTTGCCCGATTTGCACATTTACTTCATTTTAGCTTAGGCAGTGAATTCGTATCCTAGTATGCATGGATTACCTTCCCGAAGTAACTTTTGCATTATAATGCGAGGAGAAATAGTGTGTTCGTGATTCTACATTGAGAGTGTCTATTTTAAGAGGATGGCCTTCGTTTTGCATCCTATGATACGATTTCGTTTCATGAAAGAAGAGAATGTTTTCCTTAATTCTGAGAACAGCTTGTAGTACTTCTCTGATAATATCTAAAGCATCTCGGGTTTAAAACGGAGAAAAGGGTAAGTCTTATTCAATAAAATTTTTGGATGTCATAAATGAGAGAAATCTGATATTTTCTCCGATTCTATCTATCCAGGTTTTTAAATTATTATGGTATCTACCAAGCCAAAAACAGCAACTAGATGGTAGATACTTGCAAATTCTTTTGCATCTTTTCGACTACCTCAGAAGTAAGAGATCAATCTACAATTTTTAGGAATATAACATCAAAAGCATTCCTTTTACATATTGTTTTTTATCTCGTATTAAGTAAAATCCTGCGCTATGACATTATTCTGCACAAACACTGTGCAAAACGTTTTGCATGATAAACAAGAGCAAACACCACTTAAATTTTTGAATCTGTAGAAGCTAGAGAAGTATGCCATATGTAGTTTTCTTTTAAAAACGTCAGTTTACTATGAGTTTTTCAATTTTGTGCAGTATTTTCTTCTAAAAGAATATTTAACTACGGTATCTTTGGTTTGATGGCTTCCATTATTAATATATCCCTTTAAAAAATATTATTGAATTCCAAAATAATTTTTTTGAATTAATTTCGTTTAATTTTTTAAGGGTTCAGTAATACCTAGTAACTGTCTACTGGCGCAACCTTACCCTAATATTGTATACCTGGAGATTGTATCTTTTGGTAGTGACTGACTTTTGACACCATTCTTTCAGAATTAAGTTGTTTAAAATGTTTCTTTGAATTAATAGTACAAAACTCTATGATCCTATCACCTTCCGGGAAGAGGGATACAGGGTACCCCGCCGGAGGAACAATTCTTATAATGTGTCTCGCTGGGAAGCTTTGTATTTCAGATAACAAAAAAATTCGTAATTGTGCATTGGTGTTAAGTTAGCGAATACTAGATGAACATAAATTTTCTCTAAGATACAACTGTTTTTCACAGTAAAATGCACCCAAATCTATGTGCAAAAAATGTCAAATCTCACGAATCCTAACTTTCCGAAAAGCGCAGATTTATTTATTCCGTTTGATCAATTTAACTTACACCCTCGACGGAGGAGGCCTATTTACTTTAACTACTATTTCAAAAATTCTCAAATAGCTTGTCTACATAAATATTAAATAAGTCATTACATGAATATTGAATTATTTATTTACGTGTGTTGCATCTTACTATCACAATTACTTTTTGTCATTCCTACGTGGAGAAAATTAGCCGATTATAGTGATGAATAATCATGTTCATTTTCTGGTGTTGTCAGAAGAAACACTTCACTTGCTTTTTAAAATGCCCGTTCACCGTAGTTTATTCTCGTAACAGAAAACCATTATGTTTTTTGTTTCTTACAAGTTTAAAGATAATTTTTGTCATATTAATATTTGAACGAATTTTTTTCTCACACTATATTATTTTTTCGTGTTCTCATGTGCTGTTTACGATCCATAGAAATTATTAATATTTATTTAAAAATGATTAAATAGCAACAAATCATTTCCTACCGAGAAATTAACGCCGAAATTGCCAAATACTGCCTGAAAAATTAACCCGCGTAATGTTTTTCTGACACCTTTGTATGAATCGCTATTCCTCAGAGTTTTTCGAAACTTCAAATTCAGTTTCAAACTAACGAAATTTAATTTCTCTTAGAATTGGCGCAGTAACGCCTTCTTGTTAACGGCAGTCAATTTACTGTTCATTAATTTAATGTAGCGAACAGATAATCGCTTTTTATTACTGTCTATGACAACGACACATGGAAACAAATAAAATTGAGTTAAAAAGTATAAGTAATAAGTATTTTGATGGTTTTAGTGCAAGTAAGTAAACGAAGTTTCTTACGTATACGCTTTCGAAGTAAGCTTAACAAACTCAACTTTTATCACATATACAAGTGAGAGACATTTCAAATAAAGTACGAAAAGCACTGCTCAAATTTTTGTTTACTAAAGACGAGGCTCACGTTCTGAAATCTTAATTGGTATTTAGGTATGTTAAAGGATTTTCGAATTCGTACTGTTTTAATACAACGATAACAATCACCTTCACGTTGTGCAGTGGAGTAAATGGAAAATTGAATTCCTAAAGTTAACCTGATTAGCATGACTTGTTGATATGTTATAAAGAAAGTGTCCAGATTTAGTGTGTATGGTATTCAAATTGTGGAAGATTTACTGTATCAGTGTTTTCTTTTTACTTTATTATTTTTATTACTATTTAATGCACGTGAATTTATTATACACTGTTGCTAATAGCAATTGCACCACCGGGAGAAATGCTAGGGTCTGCACGAAATTTGCAGGGTGGATAGAGCACCTTGGGTGATGCAAGTGATTACAGTTGCAGTGCACATGCAAATATAAGGCGAACCCTACACCATCGGCAAAATCACATAATGGGTTATAAAAGAAGGCATACAGAGATTAATTTTTTAAACTTGCTATCGCTAAATTCGAAAGTACGCAGTTGATAAGATATAACATTTCGCGTAGGAGGACCAGACGACCATACGAATATTTGACGGAGTTTGAAAGAGGTAGAATCCTTAGACTCTGGGAAGGTGCTTCATCATACCATGATATTTCTGAATTTGTTAGGCGTAACGCAATTACCGTTATGCGAACATGGCGTAAATCGACAGCAGAAGGTTCAACGCATCGTTGTGCAGTTTATGGAGCTGCAAAGAGTACGACCGAGAAGGAAGATAAGCACTTGTACCGTATGCCTGTGACGTCACGCATAATACCATCTACGACTCATGCGTAACAATGGAGGATGGTCTCACCTCGTCCGATGTCTGCAAGTACTGTTCGTCACAGAATGCTGCAGAGAAGCCTCATTGCTCGCCGTTCATCGCCAGGATTTCCCTTGTCTATGAACCATACGCGCCATCGGTTGCAGTGGATCCTCGAACGTAGAAGCTGGAGTTCTGACTTACAGCATATTGTGCTTTCGGGCGAGTCTAGATTCAATCTATTGCATCACGACTTCGACTTCTTGTTTGGAGATACTTTGGTGAACGGGATATGCAATGATGCATTGTGCAGCGCCCTACTGGATCCACGCCAAGCGTGATGGTCTGGGGTGCTATTGCGTTTAATTCACGCACTCGCCTACTATGATTACAGGCACACTGAAAAGCCACCGCTACATCACAGACGTGTTGGAAACTGAAATTATACCCTTACTACAGATGTTCTCGGGAGCCATCTCCAAACAAGACAATGCCTGACGCCATGTTGCTCGTAATGTACAGAACGTATTCTGTGCGCATAGGTAGCTCGTCTTTTCTGGCCTACTCGTTCGCCAGATTCGTCGCCTGTAGAGAACGTCTGGGGCAATGTTGCAATTCTACTGATGTATCAGTAGATCTACTGATTTTCACTACGGAAACATAATACATCATTCAATCAAATACAGCACTTTATCAAAACTATTTTGACAATGCAAAAACCAATTGGAGCACGTGAAGCTTTGACCTATAAATGATACATTTTTGCAAAGAAACTGCCCTGTAATTTTATTATTTCGGTACAGTCGACGGTTAATATACCGTTAATCACTGAATAGTTCTGACATTATCTGACTTCCCAAGGGATATACATTGTGTATAAAACAAATTGAGACAGATAGCCTGAATGCTTCAGTTTTTAACGAAGTGTAACATGTAAAGAATATTACATTAACAGACATTTTTTACATCCTTTACATAGTTTTTAGCATGTAAAAAATATTCACATTAACAGGCATTTTTTACATCCTCGCCGAATGGCCTAATATTTTTATATAAATATTTTGTTCTTTTACATAATAAAAACAATGCCATTTGTGTTATGACTTATCCCACTTTTGAATTGAAAGAGCCTCGCAAGGTTTCTATTCATGAATTGTGTCTCTTTCAATTTGGATTCACGGGCAAATATATTTTCCTTTGGAAATTACATATATTCTCAATCAATGGAAAGTTAACTCACTTATTTATAGTAAAGTTTCATACAATCTGCCTATTCAATTTCTCATTCTAAGATTACCTTCGTTTCAAACATATGACGTTCACTCTGCTTTTCGGAAAAATTATTTATCATCCATGAAATATATTTGAATGCCAAAAGAGTAAATGCGCTTATTTTATTACAACCAAGTACAGTAAAAACGTGACGTGTGGTTTATTTTGATTTTCAAATTGCATTATTTGAAATTCAAAATTTATAATTTCGCATAAGGCCCATGTACCACATTAAATACGGTAGCATGTAGTAGATAAAATCGATACAAAGCGACAGAAGATCTGATAATTTGGCAAGTACTAACTTTGTATCGTTCTTCTTCAGAGAATTTGGCAAATTAATAAATAATATTTAATATTATTAAGTGCAAAGATTCAGAAGCTAGAAAACGATGGACGATGCCAAATAATGTTCTTGATGGTAATACATTAACTTTGGAGACATTTTACGCTGCTGCGGGATACGGAATTTGTTTCCTTCCAGTTCCATTATTTTGGAACTGGAGGGAAATTCAATACCCCGCAGCAACGTAAAATGTCTCCGTAGGTAATGTATTACAAGCAAGAACATTATTTGCATCGTCCATATTTTTCAGCATGTAAATCTTCGTTATAGTACCTAGTATAGTGCGAGATGTTTAATCAAATAGCATGGGTTATAGCGATTTACAAAATGTGAAGTTTTGTAATATTTGCGAGATTGCGTCTGACGGATGAAGTTTCCCTACACCTGAATACAAAATGCATTTGTTCAAATAAGAAGCCAACTCGCATTAGGAGATACACAACAGAAATGTATTTTTGTTACTTTTGATTACCTCAATCCCAAATTGTGTAAAATTGTAGGGAAAAGGAACACCAAACTTAAAAATATATTGAGGAAACTCAAAAGGCATTGTTTTTAGGGGAGATATACTTTTCAACAGAGAGAGAGAGAGAGAGAGCTTGCAGCACGTAGGAAAGAATATCATATTAGAATCTCAAGCGTATTTTAATCTTTAAGACGTCATACCATGTCACATGAGCAACAAAACAAGAACTGTCGCACTTCTTAATTTTCATAGTCACGTAGAAACGTATTCGGTATGAATGGGTGTTTTGATAATTAAATTATTTGATTTTTAATTCTTAAATAGCATGCTTCCTTAATACATTCGTGTTCAAATGTAGAAGGTGCGTAGCAGCAAACGTGGTCTAAATCTGATCCTTACTGTACTTACAAACAAGATTCAACCAAAATATATTTAAATGACCGTTAATTTCAAATAATATGTAAAATACGAGTATTGTGCCGAAAGTAATGCAAAAGTGAGCATAATTGCATTATTAAGTGACAGAGGTCCTTCAAATTGCGCATGTCGGTGGAGTAACACTTCCTCTATAGTAACCCTTCTTCACTGCAGGTGAGTAATGGATTACAAGAAGAAGCAACGTGCCGTCATTGAGTTCCATACGAAGGAGAGTTTCAGGCTCTCTGACATCCACAGAAGGCTACAGAACGTTTACGGTCATAACACCATTCACAAGAGCAATGAACACAGATGGATGAAGAAGTTTAAAGAAGGGAAAACCAACATTGAATACAAACCACGCAGTTGGAGCCATTATCTGCCACCACTGACACAAATCGCCAGCGAGTGGATGGATTGATTCACGCGGAAACACGAGTCACAATTCGTGAGATTGTTGCACAACTGGACTGTGGTCGCAGTGCCATGCAGAAGATGGTGGAAGATGTAGGGTATTGGAAAGTGTGGGCAAAGTAGCTACCTGTGCAGTTGAAACTCGATTTGAAGGAGAGATGGTTGGAAGTGTGCTATGACCTGCTGGAAGCCTTTGAAGCCAATAAAGACACGTTTTTTCGATCTGATGAGAGGGGATGAAACGTGGGCGTATCTTTTCCCTCTAGAAACGAAGTATCAATCCATGGAATGGCGTCACAGCTCTTCAGCATGGACTAGGAAGTTCAAAACCAAGCGATCAGCACAGAAACGTATGGTGACTATTTTTTGAGATGATGGGATGTCACTCCCCTTGCTTTTCTGGAACGTGGCCGTACCGTGATGAGCCAGCGGTACATTGAGATACTCAAGAAGCTTACATAATCCATAAAGAGATACCGCCGAATAAACGGATTGAGATTGCGGCACTCATAAATGGGCTGAAGAAAGGAATCCATGCCTACAAAAGCCGGAGTACCTCAAAGAAAAGAAAATTTAGAGCAGGGGATAAGGGGTTAAATTCCTTGAATTTTGCTCTCGCAGTGCATTGAAATAAATCGGTTGCGCTGAATACTGAAAAAAGAGCGAAGTGGCGGTTTGAGCTCCTTAACAGCGATCGACATATGTCTAATTTTATCTTAATAAACTTTTCTGAATGTGATTTTCCGGATTTATAAAAAAATCAATCATATTATGAAGATTGGAGAAAACATATCGTATTTCTTCGTACCAGTCATGCCTTAGTACACTTGGGAAGAAAGAGTATCGTATTTCATGGGTTACTCAAGGAATAGAAACATAGGGTTATCCCAATTTTTCGGAGTATCTCGCCCTTCGCTTCCGATATGACCTCCAATATCCGTCAAATTACGGTATCTAGCTCATGATATATTTCATGAATGAGCAACTGAATTCTATTGTGTTCGTTGAATTTCTTTGTACTTTTTATGTCATGAGAAATAAAGGATTGACAATTATATGACTATGAGATTTAGCAATTTGTACTGAACGTGTAATGTGTGCTGGGAAAAAATATTTAAAAGATCGAAATTTCAAGGAAAATTATTGATTATTTAACTATCAACGCACATACCACCTACCTCGGTATAGGTTGGCAAGATCGTACTGTTTCTGCGTGTTTCCGCGGCTATGTGTTTGGGAACCTAGACTAAGTTCCCGTTGAGCTGCTTGAATCTCTGGATTGCATTCAAAATGAGCCCGTCATGCAGCATTTTTTCCGGGCGATATAAAATTTTCTCATCTATCCCAAATTCAGGCAAATGTAGGGATAGTGATTTATTGCAGTTTTCTTCGGCGCAAGGAAATGTTTAAGACTGAATAAGAATGCGACAGCGCTGTACCGGAACTGAAAAACTTCTTTGTAGTAACTAGGGAGGCCACAGAGATCACCGTGTGCTGTATCAGTTTGTTATCACTGACTTAAACTGAGTATGTTTAACAGGTAAACGTGTTTTCTTTATTTATTAATTTTTAGCTATATAACTATACTGATGTACATGAAAGGTCATTATAGTGAAAAAGGAAGTTGAATATTCTTATAACGGAGGTCTCTGTTTTCATTCAAGGAGTATGACATTATTTTCTCTTAAACTGTGATCGAGCTGTGAAAGGAAACTTCTGTGCCGAACAGTCATGGGATTCATAATGCTGTGCGTAAAACGCTATGCAGCATCCATTAACGGGAAACGGGAGTTTCTGTTAGTGAATAATACCTCATGAGTCATGACACACCTCCAGACCAGTCCATCCAAAATTACAGGACTTGTAAAGCGTTGAGACCTTTCTCTATCCTCCATACAGTCCGACTCCAGCGTCTTTCGACTACATGGTATTTCTCTTCATGGCCCATTTCCTACAATTTCCGCACATTGCTTCAATGGTAGATGTGGAATCTGACAGAAGAAGTCTTCCCTTGAACTTGCCGAATATTACCGCCATGGGATAGTGCTTTTTGTGAAACATTTCTGAAGGATATTAGGGGACAGCAGCCACAATGAGATGAGCATGTGTGATTTTTTTATCTATAAATATTTCAGGTGCAAACGGGACCAGCGTTTGATTCACATTGGTTTTATTAGTTATGGATTCATGAAGTTACTTAAAATCTTAAAAAATATATTCTTATCGGATACCAAAAATATTTCAGGGATTTCAAAAAGCATACCGGAAGGTTGTTGTCTACAAACGAGCTTCCCAACAGTGGTGTAATATGTATATTAAAAAGATTGTGTTTAAAGAATTTAATTCTTTGAAAAATGTAAACACAATATTCACCCAACGTGTTCGGCTCTACAATGTAATGACACCCGTGAAGGAATATTTCTCTGATTTTATTGAACAAACATAAAGTTCAACCTTTAAATATTATGATTTTGATTCCGCAAAAATATATTTAGGCTAATTCTGTCTGAACACATATACTGTTCCTAAAATATCAGGCTATGGGGTAAAATCCCGTTGGTCTCTGTTAACATAAATTTATTATCAGAACAGAATAAAGCTAATAGTATTAAACGAAGAAATATGAGCGATAAATACGTTTTGTTATAAATTTTCTTTTGCAGGTTAACTATTTATTTTCAATATACTTTATGTAAGTCAAAAATTCAAGAACATGAGATGCATTTTCAAAAGAATTGAGGTCTTAACTTCAAAATTCCGTTAAAAATTTATATGAAATGTTTCAGTATTTTTAAGTGAACACATTTTTATAAATGAGATAAAGAGTTAATTTCTCTGGTGAACTTCTTTCTGCGTCTTTTACATTAATTTTGGTAATTTGCCAAAATAGCAAAAAGCAGACATTGTTTAGTGATTACCAGATATATGAAGCTACAAACACTTTCAGTAAGGCTGTTGCTATATCTTTCTGATCATCCAGCTATAGCAGGATCGATACCGCTAGAAAATATCTGAGATGTTGCTACGCCACCTCAGGTCAGAGATTTGGAACGAAGTTCATGCTCGTCCATGCCGAAGTCGTCTTCAGAGCTTTCATGAATTCATCATCGTGTGCGAAATACTTGCCACAAAGTTCCTTTTTCATTTTGGAGAACAAGTGGTAATCGCAGTGGGCTAAATCAGGAAAGTAATTGACAATGTAAGTTACCTTAATATGTCTGCCACCATTTATGAAATTTGGAGAAGCAAATTACAGAACGTGTAATACAGCAGTACAAAGATTTACAAAAATGCGTAACTTCGCTTCGTAGTGTTCTCAAAAGGAAGATCCAACAAATTGTATCTTGGGGCCGTGGAATTTGTATGGAGATATATAAAATTATGTAAAATTCCTTCATTTTATAGGTCAGAGTGATTTTTGTTTTTAGTTACGCTTAAAATCTTTTTTCCCTGCTGAGGAATGACAAAAAACTTTTAAAATTCCCAGTACTCAGACAATATCAGCCGTTACGTAACTAATACACAACACAAAGTAAATGATCTTAGATAGCAAAGCCAGCATACAATATTTTCTGTTTTGTTTACTTACGTTTAAATTATAAAATAGTAGTAATACTCTTGGAGTTAATAATTACCGTGATCATTAATTTGTAAAAACGGTTAGGTGAGGTGCCATGTAGTACACCCACAAGGAAAATCAAACCTTTGTGTGTTCAATAATTCCGTTTCTTATCACGTAATTTCGACCCAGTGGCAGACTTCGCAACTTTTAATGTTTTACATCAGGCAAAACAAACCAGATGTACTTCGGGACGCTGAATCAACTGTTCCTTTGTTAAAATCAATATCATAATATTCACTCCCAGTTTTATAGTAACACATTTACAAACCATTTATACCAATCAGTTGCTTATTCTACCTAATTTTCTGAAAACAAAACTCTGCACCAAGTATGAAGCGCATTTCAATTTCAGCCCTTCTTTGTTTTCGAAAATAACGCCGCAACGAGTTTAAAGCCGCAGATAAATCTACCACAAAAAGTAAATTTTATTTAAGGATCATTCTATTACTCCCATTCTGCTACTCAAATACGTCAGGTATTATTATTAATAATTTCTATGAACCACGGTATCCTGATAGTTGAAATGAAATTACTAGAGCAGTGATAAACTAATGTATACGCATTTCATGGGAAGTAAATAAAGTAATGGCAAAGTGGGAAGAAAGTTTGTAAAAAATCATTTATTTGTGATATACTCTCACTTGCTGCTTGGACTCGCATCTAATCAGATAAAAAGTGAAGGTGGTGTAGACGAATGCAAAGTGATGCACTGAATTCAAGTCGTCACCTTTGTTTCCTTGATGCACTTGTGCAACTCTGGTTCCAAGGTATGAAAGCCCTTCAAACTGAAATCACGGATAAAGTAGGTGGTGTAAAAGATCGTGAATGTTTCAGAGCTGGGTGTTTGATATATCCGAATGCATGAGATGAACTTTCATCATGTGGTTCACGCCTGCAGCAAGCTTTATGGTTTTGGAAATAGGTAGACGTATCTTTAGTTTCGCGTGTGTGGAAATGTACTACAATAAAAACTGTAAAACTTTTGTGTTTCCTTTATTGTCTGCTTACTGTCTGTACTACGGGAAATGCCCAAATTAATTCGCATTTTCCTCGCTTTTAAGCAATATGAAAACTAACTGTCGGTAACACCATAATTTTAAAACTAATTCTGAGATGTCGGGTTTTTCATTCTTTTGTTGGAACGATTTCACCGTAGTGAAAGAAAAAGTTGGATATGTTTTTCAAGATTTTTAAATTTAGGTGTTTGCAATTCCGAAGCTAGTAATTCGGAAATCATTCATAGTTAGACTTTAGATGTATGTCCCTAAATTTTTCACACGCAGTAAGTTTTTAGGTGTCGTGTTCTCTACATCATCCACGCCAGAAATAAGGACCAGTTTCGAGTTTACATACATTTTCTTATGGTAAAAATCAGATTGTCACCCTCTCCTGAGAGCTCATCTGCGGAAATATCTAAAGCGCTAGAATCAACACAGCCATTAGGACATTTCTTCCTTTGCACCCTTTGTATTTCATGACGAATCACACTAAGCTGAACATGAGATTGCCTCAGATTTTATATGAAAAAATATTTTATTTAACTATCATTCCAACTCAGAGTATCGTGTGGATATGAAAGAGCGGAATGTCTTTGAATTGGGAGCATGAGGAGAAGACATAATGTATATTTTATACATAAAATAAACTATTGTATTATCCGAATGTCAGGTAAAATGATTCGACGTTTTACTAATCTTCAGAATTTGGAGACTCTCCGCTGTATGCAAGGAGTAAACTTTTGTAGGGTTCATCGTATCTTGTCAGGATTTGGGATATTATTTGCGGGACCCCAAAGCTCCCAAGATAGCAATACAGAGAGTCAACACTGCTAATACTTTGTCTCTCAGTTTATATTATAAAATATCAACGAAGCACTCTTTACTTACATATATCGTACAATGAGGCTGGAATTTTTAACGTTACTGAAAACTGTTGAATGTCGCAATTTTAATCAGTAAATTCCAGAACGCTTCCCCCGTAAATTTAGTTTTACGCTCCTGTGATGTAATGGGAAACACGATATATTAACAGGGAGCTTTGTCCTTGGTCCGCTTAAAGACACCTTATAATTAACAAAACAATAAGTGAATTTTCACTTTTTTTAGACTACATTTCATTTTAATTTCGTATTTAGCAACAGAAAATTATCATTATAATCAGTGATGTAATTCAGACCTACATTTTTATTTGAATGAAAATAATGTTTAAATTTTCGTGCTTTCATTTCGCTGTGTTCAGATATAAACAAAATTGTTGGAAAGCTCTTCGGATTTTGCTTTAAAAGAGTAATACGAGCATAAAAATGCTCCAAACTTCCGAAGCATAAAATTGCCACTCAAAAATCACGACAAATCGAGTACTGTATCACAAGACTAGATTGCTAACTGAGTATCGAATTTTATGAAAGCAATATATCCTTTGAAAAGGGTGAAACTAATCCAACTGATGATTTTGCACAAAAGGAGAAACAGCCACGTTGCACATGCAAAATCAGAAATCCGTCAAGCGCTTCAAAACGGTGGATTCCATATCAGAAATTAATTTAGCCGCTAACTACTTGTTTAAACAAGGAAGTCGATTTATGATGGGGACTGCTTACACACAAAGAACTAATATAACTCGAATACCACTGCAGTTGTCCTCAGTTTTTCAGTGGTCAAACAGAAATGCTTAAAATATTATACTCCAAATTTGTATAGTTATTCCTTTAGGTAGCACGTATATTATGTAATAAGGATTTTAAAGAAACAGTTTTCTACTCAACACTTGTATTTACACTGTTTTTAGTTTTCTACTCAACACTTGTATTTACACTGTTTTTAGTTTTCTACTCAACACTTGTATTTACACTGTTTTTAGTTTTCTACTCAACACTTGTATTTACACTGTTTTTAGTTTTCTACTCAACACTTGTATTTACACTGTTTTCAGTTTTCTCGTGAGTGCGTTTTGTTGCAGCAAATGATTCCTAAAATTTCTTAAATGCCTTCAACTTCTTGTATGACAGTCATACACAGTTCATAATGGAAATGTTTAATTTAATATTGAATTTTCTTCGAAGCTGAAGATTAATTATTCTTATTGCTTTTCCTACTTAGGAAGGCCATCTTGATGGGACTTCAGAAATTCTAATAGGTATTTTAGCGTGCGTGCTGCTTTCTCCAGCAAGGCTGCTGCAAACAAAAATTTGACATCAATAACGATATCTCTGCATATTTAAGATGCCGAAGATCCTCTTTCTGGTGCTTAGCCTGATATAACATCTTTTCCGTGAAAGATAGGAAACATTCGTCTGACCACAGAAGCGAATAAGCAACGACACTTATCAAACATTACGTAGATCCATCAGAGCGGGGATCCAACAAGGATGGAAAATGAAATTAGGGATAATGTTACGTTTGAAGGATATCTGATATAGAAGCAAACATTTAAATAATGAAATTTGAACAACTGTGTCATACAAGAATTAAAATTGTGGGCGTGTATGAACTCTTAGGAATATTTAGCTGAAAAGAGAGCAATCAGAAAACACATTAAAATGAAGTAAATACATGCGACGTACAGGAAAGCTGATAATTTTAGTTATTAACAAGTGCGCGGACATCAAATCAGCGGTTTCTCAACTTGTGTAAATTCTTCAGAAATTTGTTCTGAGCTTCCAGAAACGAGCTTGTCGATTATTACAAAACGGCAATTTGTCTGATAAAGTCTTAGATTTCCTTAATCGGAAGAAAACATAATTTGTTCTATATTACATAAAAATGACACCCAACTTTGTATGCCGAATTATATAGAAAACGCACATTAATGGAAACATATTTCGTGTATTCTGTATTATTATATGTTGTGGTATTTCTCTAACTAACCACACATTGGTGGTACAGTGTAAAATATTTTTCTGGAATTTACATTACACGGCATTAGAGCAACATCGCATTGTAGCACTATTTGAGCTCAGTAGATTTATCTGAATGCTTTCTGGCTCGCATCATTTGTGGGGATACATTGGTGTGGCTCCAACATACAGCTAAGGGCTATTGCATTATGACCACCTCCAGACCAGAGAAATGAGAGGGCCTGGAAACAGAACGGTGGCGCAGGTGATGTTCAGAGAGCAGCATATATACAAACCAAGTACCGGTTTTTGGTTAGCAAAGTGTTCGGAGTCTCAATGAGAAAAGCTGACGATTTATCATAGTTTGATAAAGGACCAAATGCGATGACACGGCGCATCGGAACTACGATCTCTAAAGCGGCGTGACTGGTGGCTTTATCACGTGCCACTGTATTGAGTTCGTATCAAAGGTTGTGCACAGATGGTCAAACGACGAACCGTCGTCCAGGCGTATGGCGTCAGCACAACACTGATGCCAGAGGGGAACTGAGACTATCGCGCATTATTCATACCGACCGCAGAGCCACAGTGCAACAAATTACCTACAGCTATAACAGAGGTGATCAGGGTAACGTGTTAAAACATGCAGTTCAACGCAAACGTATGTGCATGGTCCTGCGTAGTCCAAGACCCAGCCGGGTTCCCATGCACGTCATCGCCAGCAACGTATGAAATGGCCCCAAGATCATAGATATTGGACAGTGGTTGATTTGAAGAAAATGGCCTGGTCTGACGAATCAAGATTCCTTTTTCATCACGTAGACGGTCAAGGTATGGCACATGGATGCGATGTTAGTCGAAGACTGGCCGGCGGTGGCGGCTCTGGGCGATGTCTTTTTGGGACACTTTAGGCCCCATTATCGCAACTGTAAAATCCCTGACAGCTGTCATGTATCTCCCTGACACGACCCCAATCGAACATTTGTGGTTCGACTTGGAAAAGCGGGCACGCGCTAAATCACCACCATCCCAAAGTGTACGGGAACCGGAGGACCTGTTGTTGACATTTTAGTACCAGATACCCAGGATACATATCGCTACCTCATCGAATCGATGCCTCGCCGTGTGGCAATTGTTTTGGGGGCTAAAAGGACTCCTACAGCTTATTCGGCAGGTGGTCATAATATAATGGCTAATCGGTGTACTTCCTACATATTATAACTAAATAAAACCTTGATCTAAATAACAATTTCTTACTAGAATTCCTAGGAAATTGTATATGAGAAGTATTTGTGTACATCATTCCCTAGCAATTAATCTTTCGTTCAGGTACTTATGTGAAATATAAATTCTAAATAAATGGTAGTTTAAATGTTGGTGCTTAACACAGTTTTCATTATCAATTTTAGTTAGGGGGAAACCACATTTCTTAAGAAAAACAGAGTAATAAAGTGAAAATTCCTGGTTTAAATATGTCAACAATTAGCGACAGCGTTGTGTTACCTGATAAAAATGAGGTTTTTGACGCTTTACAGGTGGAAAATCCGCCCCTTCCTCTATTTCCCACTGTGTTGGAGATTGTCACCCCTAAGGCTAATCTCGTTAAGACGAAATTTGGTGAACAATCACTGGTTCTTCCCACTGAAAACGAAGCAGATGAAATAGAACCCCACAAAACGGGGCCACTGACAAAATCACTAGGAAAGATTGTTAACACTAAGAGTAAAAATGCAATAAGTAATGCTGCTGGGAATGCAAGGAAAAGAGAAGCAGAAAAACGCCAGAATCAGGATAAAAAAGAGAAACTAAATGATAAACAAGGAAATAAAGAGAGACAAAGAAACAAGAACAGAAAAGTTATGTTTCTGGAACCGCAACAAATTTAAATACTACATTACTTGAGGACGCAGATTCTAATCAAGATGTGATTCTCAATAACACAAAAAGTAGTAGGTGTAAAATGGGAGAGAGAGAGAACAAAAATATTGTTCCTTTAACTACATTTCAAGACAGAATAGTTTATTAGTAAAAGTTTTTGAAATATAAACTAAAAGTTTCATTGTAAATATTAATAAAATTCACAGAAATTTGTTTCGTTAAATAATTCGGGCCTAAAGAAAGTAGAAAAGCAGAACTGGCTTGAAGATTATCTGTCTTTGAATAACGTAGACATTTGTCTGAAACAAGAAACTTCAAAAATTTCCCTGATATTACAACATATACGTAATTATTATCATATTGGTCTGTTTTCTTTGCCGAGTGCTAAACATAGTGCTGTTATAATTTTGTACAAGAACGCAAAAATAATTAATTTAAGTTTGATGCAGAAGTAAGGGTTGTATCGACTATTGCAAAAATTCATATTACTGTTTAAAATAGTGTGTGTTTATACTCCTTCGTCGATTCCATAACGTAACGACTTCTTCAGAAACCTTCCTTATTTTATTTCAGGAAATTACGAATTGCTGTTTATAGCTCGTGACTTTATCAGAGCTATGGATGTATTCTTAAATCGACGGGGTCAATCTCAGTAAAACAAACAAATATGTATTTTGTTGATGTCAGTACTGAATATTCACGTTCCAAAATTATTTTTACGGATGAAAAATCGTATCGAATAAATAATTCCTCACGCTCCATTCAAACAAACAAACTCACACACACAAAGTGTTAGCCACTCGCTGGATAATTTAAAATAAAAACTTACATTGCATATTCTGAGTACATGAATTTCAGACAAATATATATGTGCTCATTTCGCACGATAACGTTTCAGCACTTCATGTGCTTCACATATTTCCGGAAACTACGTTTAGAAATTCCGAGATTGCCATGTTAAAAGTTTTCTGGAAACAAATAGTCACTATACATAAGAGAGCTAAATTTTTATGACCAGCCAATCTTTATGCCAATCGAAGGAACTGCAAGTAAACGACGAAGCTTTCGAAGGGCATAACACCTGATACTGAGCTTTCTTAATCAGTGGCATTCTTGCCGCATAAGACACTTGATGCAAAGTATTACCGTCTTTGGCACGATATAAAATAGCGATGCAAAATAACGAATGATAACCATCTTCGATGATCGTTTTAAAAACAATTTATTCCTAAAAAATCGTTAAAATATAATGAAGTCAAAAACATAATATATTTCGGATTCGCAACGGTTCCCATCCTCCGATGCATCTGTGCACTTCAAATGTAGAAACGTTAATGAGAACGACATATAAACAAGTTGAGCTTAAGAAAGGCATGACGTTTGTCATCTGCCAATGCGCGTGCGCCTAAAACATCATATTAGCTGGTAATTATGGACTAAATTGCATAAATGTTGAATTTATCTTGTCCGTCTTCAACCCTGGTAGACATGAGCATTTTCTACGGTAAGGAAATGTAGCTTGGTTGAACGTCGTTACAGCATATTTGTTTATCTTTGGCAATACATAGACATTCTGTAAACAATGCTGAAAATTTCGTGTTTGCGGTGGCTAAGATGGTAAGATTATTCCAGTCAGGGAAATGTTACCGAGACTTTAAAAGTTCGGCTTAACCGAACATTTACTGACGTTTAAGCTCTGTTTCTGATTTGAAACCGAGCTTAAACATCAGTTTGCTGAATAACTAAATCCAGGATGGCAGCGACTGCTCAAGTGTCAAAAAAAAAAAAAAAATATCCCCTGTGAAGCTAATTGCAATTTTACCATGCGACATCAGAGGGGTTATGTTGTGTCATTTTGTTCCACATGGTAAAAATATGAAGGCAGTGTACTACACCTCGTATTCGCAGAATAACATACCTCGTGCAATTAAGGATAAACGCCCTGGCATGATTCACAATATCACCATTCTTCATGATAATGCAACCACCAATACAGAAATTTCTGTCAAGAACACTTCACGACGCTTGAGGTGGGAGGTAATAGAGCACCCATACTACTTTCCAGATCCCTCACTTTGTGATTATCATTTAATACCCAAATTGAAAAAGTCATTGAATACAAAGCGCTTTCGCTCACGAGAAGATATGGCCAACGCAAAGAGGCGCGAAATTGGAAGATTTAACAATGATGAGGCTAATGTGTTCTCCTATTTCGTGGTCATTGGCAGAGAGTAACTGACTGTTTCGGAGAATCCCTTGAAGGTTTTTAGATATCATGTGTGTGTGTGTGTGTATAATTCTATTTTCAAGATTACGATTCATATGGGGGAGAAATGCAAATATAAGCATCGACAACTTCGATATCTGTGATCTTTTTCACCTCCCTTGATTAAAACTCTTTACAAATAACAGATCGGGCAAACGTTAATCGATAGAGTATATTGTGTACTTTTAAATTTCTCTAGTGAAAAGAATTTGCACGAAATAAAATTCAATGCCATGACTCATGAATTAACCTTCGCATATTGAAGCTATCATTCCTTTGCAATGTCATAAGTCATGATTGTTACAGATATTAATGTAGTATTAGGAAACATTTACTCTAAAAAGCATTGAATCTATAAGAGACCTGATTGAAAGTTCTCTGAATATATCAACATTTCTCTGAATATATCAACATTTCTGGTGAATCAAATGTTATTCCGTTTTTGAGACACGCATAATTATGGGCTTCCATTGTTGTTCCAAATGCGTCCTCGTCAACAGAGTACCGCGATGACGTAAAACACACAACTCTGATGACAGCATTTGGCACTGAGCCAGTACATTATCAGATGAGCAGAAGAATGAGGTTGATATTCAGGTGCTCCTGTGCAATTATTAAAAATGCTAAACTCGGCGGCACCAGAAATTTGTGCCGATGCAGAGGAGGAAAACTTGGGCTGCTGCATTTTACGAAAATGGTTCTTTCGTTTCAATGCTGGGGACACAAGTCTCCAAGAGAAGTCGAAGTCAGGACTCTCAGAGACAACGAACGCAAACACCTTGCTCCAAGCTGTGACAGCGAACGCAAACACCATGTTCCAAGCTGTGACAGCGAACGCAAACACCATGTTCCAAGCTGTGACAACCAATCCTGGTACTAATAAATGACAACTGACTTCTACGATGGGGTCATACGTATTCACCTTTATTCATCATCTACACCAGCTTGGTTTCCACTCTAAGCCCAATCGAATGGTTCCACATAAATGTACATCCAGCAGATGAAACAACGTGCTCTTCGCTGTGGCGGATTGCATGCAAATTCACAGAACAATAGATATTTCGTCGTATTGTCAGAGTGCCAAAAATATAAATTTCTACATCTTCCACATGTTGAACCACTGGAGAAGAGGAAGTGGTGGAAGAAATGCGATTCGAGCGGAAAGCATGTAGTACATAGGATGCATAGGATGGAATTGTGAGAGTTCTGTTCATTGAGAACTCTTGGCACATGTTATGGAAGTGGAAAGGAACTTCAAAGCTAAACAACTGCGGACTGTCCCTGATAATAAAAATTAATGCTATCCAGCGATTATTAACAGAATGCCTGTGCTGCCCTAAGTGGATAATCACCCAAGCCACACGTATAGTGAGGTGTCCAAGAACTACAAGAATTACATGGGGTTGAAATTCAATGCAATCAGGAATTTGCCACCAGGCGACTTTCACATGTTTCACTCCAGGTTCCGTGTTCTACAAGAAAGTGTCATCGTTTCTGTGGTTGATGCGAAATGTGGAATCCAATACCTTTCTTTGTGGAAACCTGCTGAGTGGTGCGCTATGATATCATAGCCCTAGTGGATCGTTTGCAAATGACTATAGAAAACAACTGCCTGTACTTTGCAGAATAACGTGAACATGTAGGGCTTTCTACATCATTAAATTTCTTAGCTGTAAACAGGTTGTACTTTCAGGTCATCTTGTAGTAAAACTTGCGGTCACGTTCTGCTACGTTATTTGTATACATTTTTAGAGATTTGACTGAAGGCATTTCCTTCGTAGAGTAGCATTTTTTTTAACAAAGTTTGAATAAATTAGGAAATTCGTGGTTCAAAACAACATTTAGCACCATTCATTTTATTTATTTATTTAATGAAAGAGATAAAATGTTGAACCAAATTTTCTGTAGAGAAGTTTAGACTCAGGGTTATTTTCAATTGCAATATTTAAAACTTCAATAACGAAAACGTGCACCACACAGAAATAAAGGTCACAAATCTTGGTTTCATGTCGATCACTATGATCTTTTTACATTCGAGTAACTCCCGCCTGACAGATATTTTAAGAACAAAAATTCGTGAAATCAAGTCTCCGGAAACTTTGATGGCACGAATATGTTTTCCGGGCACTGGTATATTTTTCAAGAGGCACCAAATCGCAAGGAAACGGTTGTCAAATACGTAACTTGGAATCTGGTCTTCGGAATAAACGTGAAACTGGATTCCGCTGTATTTCGGCAAACGTGTGTTTGAAACACCTACGCATTGCAAATCAGTCATCAAGGATTTTCTCCTTTATCTGCTATTTGAAGCATCTTTCCGATTTCAGTGTTCTTATTACACTATCTAGATATTGATATTTATACTGTAGTCCAAAATTTCATTTGTTTGGGAAACATCCACACCGGAATGTTTACTTCTGTATGTTTTCGGTATATCATTTGTAAAATGAATTATATATTTTTAATTTCCATTTAGAAACTGCTTCAATAACTTCAATATGAACTGCAATAATTTTTGACAGAACTTACCTGCTTACGTATAAAAGAACGGTGATATCTGTCTACGGTTGGAAAAGTGTTTATTTCAAACCCTTTCCTTTCCTTTAAAAGTGTCACACTTCGGATGGTATTCTACATACTCAAAACAGAATGTAAGTATTGAAACTTTAGGTAAAGCACGTTTATAGGACGTTTACATTACTACTGTATTTTAAAATGGCAAAATACTCGTACAGTGAGCAATACCTTGCTTAAAATATATATGAGAAGCACCTGTATATTCGCAACACTCTAAAACCGCAAACATATTTCTGATTAATTGTTACTTAGAAATATTTAATGAGCATTTCTCGGAGATATATCTGGTTCGTGTTATTCTTGCATATGGTTTCATATTCTTTCTGCCTTCTTAAGTTTAACACTTTGTTTTGAGCCATAACTCTCGAGAAAAATATTTAAATATAATGGTGGATTCATACCACCTTGGCTTTCGTCCCAAACCTTTTTTCAACCCAATCGGCTTCTAGTGAAGTTTTCATTAAATATTCCATCTTAAATATTAATTCAGTACGGGCTTCTATCCAGCATATGTTTGAATATATCTAACTTTTTTCCTATATACATATGCAAAAAAGAAAGGAGATGATAGGACAAATACAGATATCACTTCCAAAGTGGGATATATAGAGCTATGCAAGACAGTAAGAAAAAGTATCATTGAAGACATAAGAAATTTCCGAAATTTACGTTGATCTAGTGAGAAAATCAATCGAAAAGAACCAAAGCCTGAGGAGAGTAAAGGGGCATCTCAGTAAAGGAAAAAATGAATCATGGCACTGAGAAAAGAAGATGGCATTGTGACAAAAAATAGCGGGTACATTTTGAAAAGAGTGAAAGATTTTTACTTTTTTATAAAAGACAGCTTAAAATTTTGATAAAAATTTCCCACTTTTCTTATTCCCAAAAGACGTTATTCTTGCTTCCGGAGTTTTTTCTCCAGTCTTTTTACAAATTATAATGACTGAACCCCGTCATGATGTACGGAAGCTTATGGGCACCAAATATTTTAAATTTCCTGTGATCTGATTTAGTTCTACTCAAAGAGGATGCTAACCTTAAACATTATTTCTTGCGCATGTTTTTAGTAAGCATTGCGTGGAATTTAATATTAAAGCGGCAAATGTGTTGTATTCGGCATTTTTTCAGCCGAAGATGTTCGTTTATTACATCTGAGTTGTCTATATTGGAATGTTGTGCGAAAATGCGATTCCTGTTATTGTGTTTTGTTTACTGTACGTGAGTGCAATCCTTTGAAATTTACGAAGTTTAGCGAGAGGCAGCTTGTATGTATTAACCTTATGCTCCCGCACATTTATACCTTGGTGTTTGAATATTAAAATACTAAACCTTTAGCACTGAACCAAGAATGGCGTACGTTCTATAGAGGAACGTATTCGGAAAAATATTTTTTTCAAAAGCACAAAACTAAAGGAAGGCTGTTGGGAACTGCGGTATAGTTATAGGCAATTGTAAAAAGCGCTGAGTTTTTGTTGGCAAGTGCGATTGAACTTGGCCTGTGCAATCATCTTTGGCAACAAAAACTCAGCGCTTTTTACAAATCAGCGCCTTGTGTCATAAATTTCCTGTAGAGTACTAGTCTTATCCTAGCAAACATATCGTTTTACTTTAAATAAATTATCAATACTTATACGGCATTTTCTTCATGCCATCGAATTTTGGTTATGTGGTATTCAACATCTGTTAAAATGTCAATGCCGTTGAACTTCGGCCAGCAAATCCTGACATTAAAGAAATTCTTAGACTCAGCTATTTTACGAATGAATAGATCAGATCAGATCATATGTAGAGGATTTTTGGAAGGGAGTGCCTGACCCCAGGCCTTAAAGAACCCTTAGAAATTCGAAACTAGGAGATTTGGGCTAAAGTGCCCGGTAGGAAAGTGACGCCGAAGCAGAGTAGAAAGGGGGAGGACGACGCCATTACTTATCACCGGGGTCCGACAGCTTAACGTGCCCATCAGACGCATGGCGGATAATTAGTGGATTGAGCGTTCGTACCTGCCTGGGATAGAACCTGAGGTCCTTTCCAGGCAGTCACGAACGTTTCTCGCTAGGCCACCTGCTTCCCTACGAATGAATACAATCTATATGAAACTACATATTTTACATTTTCAAAAAGATACACTAAACACATTATAATTTTTGCGCTTTTGTTCAATATTATATCTTTAAAAATTGGGTATTTAAAAATATACTTACCACTGTTATTTAAACTTCTGTTCCAAGAAACAGTTTGCATTGCTCATAATTTTGGGGAGCCACGGAAAATACTTTTTGCGAATCATGCCATAAAAATAAAATGTAGACATGACTTTGCGCTTTTGATCGAAGTTAATAAATGTTGGGGCGCAAATGTTTTTTCTACTCCGATATTTCGGCAAATGGAGCACTAAGCTTCTTTAAGAAAGTTTTAAAAATCTGCTAATAATAAAAAGGTATATCGGAATAACATGACCACCTCGGAATCACTATGTACCTGTCCAGGCGAGACACAGAATGCATGTGAAAACGTCGACCACACGGAGATATAAGCAGCAGGCCTGGACGGATGTGCCATAGTGCGTCACGTGATCACAATGGACAGAGGTAGTGAAATGACGGACGTGCAAAAAGGAATTATCATCGGCTACAGCGCCAAGGGTGGAAACATCTCAGAAACATCAGACTTCGTATGCTGCTCGCCAGCTGTTGTAGTAAGGGTGTAACAAGAATCGAGCGCTGGCGCGCCGAGTACTTGCTGACCCATGCGTAACAGTGTGTGCACAAATGTTTATGCTCCTGCATTCATTTGCGTAGTCAATTGCTGTACTGTTGCGCGCCGATTGTCCTTTTCCAGTCGGCGGCGGCGACGTTTTGCTGTCGGGTCGATGACCTTTGAGGCCCCGCAGTGTCGACACTGCGTCAAGGCGCCTAAGTTAACCCAGGGTCATCTGCAACAACGCCTGCAGTTCGCATGGGTCTACCGTCATCGGACAGTGCAATAAGGAAAAAGGTATCGTTCTCCGACGAATCGAAGTTTATACTCTGCATAAGTGACTGGCGGTTGCAAATTTGGCGTCAGACACATGAGAAGCAACACCCGGAAACTCTTGTCCGTAGAGTACAGGCTTGGATGGCAGCGTACATGTCAGGGAGATGTTCTCCTGGTGTGACCTGGGACCGCTGGTACCATTGGACGGGTGCCTGAAAGCCGGTGGCTACCTCTCAATCCTTGAAGACCACATGAGTCCTTTTATATTGAAGATTTACTTTGGTGCTGATAGTGTCTACCAACAGATAAGGCACTGTTCTAGGTCACCAATGGTTTGAGTGAGTGGTTCAAGGAACACGTCAGCGATGTCTCCGTTCTCTCTTAGCCGGCGAAATCGGCCGACCTCAATCTTGCAGAGCACTTGTGGGACTATTTTGATCGACAGGTTCGACGTGCCGATTCACAACATCGTCTTCTCCCGGACCTCCGTGCTCTGCTGCCTTTGAATGGGCAAGTGTGACTCGAGCAAACTTCTAGAGTCTCATTGCGTCCATGCCACACAGTCTCGCCGTTGTCATGCGGGACAAGGGTGTTTATTCACATTGTTAGGTAGGTGGTCATGTTATTCTGTCACGACAGTATAATAACTAGGTATCGCGCTTTTGCTATGGTGCTAATTTGGTTCCAGGCCCAATACATAAAATGTGACGTTTCGCCAAAATAAGTATTCAGCTGACGAATGCAATTGCACGTCACAGCGCAACTCTGTCAAGCCAATTTCTTCATGTGATTGAAACGATTTTTACGAATGACAATCATTCGTAGTAGCATTTAGCTCTTTTAGACTTTCGGCAGCGATCAAAATACGCCCTTACAATTATTGTATCGTATATTGCGATGAAACCAGTATAAGAAACCAACACCTATGAGGAAATTAATTTTCTTTCCATCTGAAGTGAATTCCCACTGAAGTTCGTGACAGTAAGCCATATCCTCTGCATCAGATATTAGAAACCTGATGCACATAAATTTTATCTGCCTTACAAAATAGAACGAAAAAGTTCCCACAATTTTTGTAAGGTATAGAAAAAATGCAGTGAAATTTCTATTAAACGTAATCGAATGGGACATTATGACACCTACGTCACTAGTGTCGAAAGTGATTCTCAGAATACCTCTAATTCGTTATTTCATTGACCGCGCTCTAATGGCGCGGAAGAATCAGACAACCGATTGGCTTGTGCTGGGAATAAAAAAAGGTATTTGGTTTATTCCGCCATATAGGTTCTGATCCTTGAGGACTCAAAACTATTTCTTCCGAATACATATTTTAAAGTGGTGACTACGTTAACATCACTAAAAATACTTCTAAGGTCTAGCCAAATTAGCGAAGCCTTCGTTATCGATACAGAAATTATGTGTTGTCATTTCACAACTTGGCCGATGCATGGCAGCACGTCAACTTACATTCCTGCATCGCCCGGGGTACTGGCATATTTTGTGAAATTTATTTTCCTTAAAACCTAAATATAATGTACTTCGTTTTAACAGTTAAACACACGGAGTGTTGTTCAATAATTAACGTGTTTAGATTACGATTATTTTTCAATTTGGAATATTTATTTTTAATATGCTATGTTGAATATACAATATCTGCAGGAAAGTAGTCCCCCCACCCCCACAAATATTTGGTAAGACTGTTGTGCCGCTAGACTTCCTTGTATATCTCGGTGAATTACAAAATTTCTTGCAGTAGTAGGACATCACCGACAAAGAGTTGTTTTGGAAATAGCATTCCCCGTAGTTTGAAAACTGACAACCGAGTGCTTTATTTGGTGCGCATAAATATCCGTATCGACAGCGTTATTCTACACAAAAACAAATAATACGCTTGACACTGAGTTCTATATTCCTCTGCGCATTTATTATATTTGGGATAAACTTGGGTTTGTAACTATTGATATGAAAAATACATGCATGCTAGCCTTTGAAAGTAACCAATTTGCTCTTGTAAATGACAAGAAAACGAAAAGGATTTACTTATTATACTGAGTTATTCCAAAATAGCCTATCTCTTTCGAAATTGAAAATATAACACCCATAACCAAATTAGCACCAAACTCTACATCATCCAGCATATGTTGAACGCATTTTTTACGCTTTCCAACTGTAGGTTGAGGAAACGTATATGCTCCAGCTTTGTCCGTCCGACCGTCCGCACGATAACTGTCGTAACAATGGTTCGATTTCGATGAAATTTTAGTGTGTGGTAGGGGACCACCTTGGGAGGAACCCTATTGAAAGTAGGACAAATGGGGTCAAAGGTCACGATGTAAGAGCGGAATCATTCCATTTCCCTTATGCGTCTTAACTTGCGTAAATATGGTTCGATTACAATGAAAGTTTACTATGCGGTAGGGGATCGCCTGGGGACAAACCCTATTAAAAATGGGTGAAGTGGGGTCAAAGGTCACGACGTAGGAGTGGGATATTTCTATTGCCCTTATGCGTCATAACTTGCGTAAATATGGTTCGATTTCAATGAAAGTTTACTATGTGGCAGGAGACCGCCTTGGGACAAACCCTTTCAAAATGGGTGAAGTGGGGTCAAAGGTCAGGACATAAGATCCGAATGCATTCCATTGCCCTTATTGCATACTATTAAGGTGGACGTCAAGTAATTTTGCTTCCTATACTTCCAATGGAAAAACGTTTGTACACATTTCCTTCACAATTACTGTGTTCCCAAGGATGAAAATTTGAACATCGATTAAAATAACTTCATATTATAACTTAGAAAACTTAATATTTTCTAAAACATAACCATTATTGTATTAAAAATCAAAAACTTTCCTTTGGTGGTGTTGAAACCAGAGAAAAGATGGCGCGACCTGTACTTTGATGAGGTCAGTGGACAAATAAATGTTGGATTGCAAAATTACGGTTATGGTTTTGAAAATATTAAGTATTCCAAGTTATGAAATGACGCTATTTTAACCGATGTTCAAATTTTCATCCATGGGAACACATTAATTGTGAAGAAAATGTGAACAGAGGTTTTTTCATTAAAAATATTGGAAGCAAAATTACTTGACGTCCACCTTTAAGTAGCAATTCTTGTATGTATGTATGTATGTATGTACATTTTATTTGAAAACGGCTCTAAGAATTTTGATGAAAGTCGTTAACCTACCGTTTTCTGGTTCTAGAAATCGATTTAGCTTGATCTAGACTTTAGAAGAATTCGTTTAGCGGGTTATAACCACCCCGAACTATAACGTTTTTAGTGTCATTAATGTTACCAATGCTTAGAAATTTTATGACGTCACAAACTCGCGCTTGAGAATGTTGGCGCGCGGTCACGCCATCTGTCTCATTACGTCACGCGTTGTGTGTGGATCCTATTAAAGTTTTATGACGTCACGCTCTTGCGGCGAGGAGATGGTAGCGATTCTTATCTGCCTCATTACGTCACGCGTTGTGTGCGTATGTCCGTCCGCACGATAACTCGCGTAACAATCGTTCGATTTCGATGAAATTTTAGTATCTGGTAGGGGATCACCTGGGAAGGAATCCTATTTAAAGTGAACGAAATATGGTCAAAGGTCAGTACACAGGAGCGGGATCCATTCCACTGCTTTTATGCGTCATAACTAACGTAAAAAAGGTTCGATTTCGATGAAATTTTAGTATTTGGTAGGGGGCCACCTGACGACAAACCCTATTGAAAATGGGCGAAATGGGGTCAAAAGTCAGGACATAGAAGCGGAATCACTTCCATCGCCATTATGCGTCATAACTTACGTAAAAATGCTTCGATTTGTATGAAATATTAGTATGTTGTAGGGGTTGCCTGGGTACGAATTCTTTTAAAAATGGGTGAAATGGGGTCAAACTTTAGGTAGGACACAGGAGCGGGATCTATTCCATAGCCCTTATGCATCATAACTTACGTAAAAATGCTTCGATTGCGGCAAAACGTTATCATGTTATTTCGGAGGTCTACCGAGCCGGTCCTGTTGAATATCATCGAAATGGGATCAAAGGTCAGGGCACAGGACAGAGATTTATTCCACATCCATTATTCTCATAACTTGAGTACTGATTTCTGGTATGTTGGAATGCGTCTTATAATCAATGCATTGCATGATTCTGCTAACTTGTTATTACTTGTTTTTGTGCTATTCAGTATTTTGCGGAATGCTTTGCGTTTCTCAAAATTTTGAATAATTATTAAAGGAAAGAATAGTGTAGAGAAATTACTAATATATAATATTTATCTAACAAATTACTGCAAACTAGCTACCATGATCTTTTGTCTTGTGAACTTTGCAATTAAGCTATTTCAG
Organism: Macrothele yani; assembly: GCA_039090855.1. NCBI lineage: Eukaryota > Metazoa > Arthropoda > Arachnida > Araneae > Macrothelidae > Macrothele > Macrothele yani. The sequence continues at coordinate 171,219,971 of CM077034.1, forward strand.
ATGAGAGACTAAACTATGCTTCCTGATATAACAAACTATCAAATTTAGTAAGGAATTGAACAATTGGACAAACAAACAGTTGTGAAACTGAAACGAAAAAAATTGATTGAATAGGAAATTTTAGGCAATTAGAATACTATAGCCAAATGACAGAAATAAAGTGGGATATATTCACTACCAATTCTATTATTTCTTTGGGGCTTTTTTTCACTGAGGTGATGTCGCGTTTGTACACTGATTCAAAGTTTAGTCAGTTTCATATCATCGGATGTGGTATTTTAGGTATTAAATGCACTTCACTGTTTTTAATAAATAACACATAACTAACGGGAGTCATTTTGTCTGCTTTGATTGGGGTATAGGTACCAACGTGAACACGTAATTCGGCTATAAGCACTCTTCCATCCCTAAGCCAGTGCTGTAAGAAAAATATAGCATCCATGTCCAACCGGGATTTGAACACGGATCCACGTCAAACGAATGGCCAGCGCTTACACCAATTCAACTTCGAGTAACTGATAATGTTTGTTAAAATGATCGATATATCGGTGGATACCTCGATTTTTTTTCGATGTATTGGCACCCGTGCCATCGAGAAAAAGAACTCGGTTTCAACCAACGAATCATTTACCGAAACAGCTAGTAGAAAGGTATATTCCTCTTTGAAAGAATGTAAGAAAAAAATGTATTTGCTTTTCGTAGAAAATATACTTTACCAGTTTTAAACATTGGTCATTAAACTTCGATGTTTTTTCAGTGTATCGGCTTCCGTAACATCGAGGTTAAACATCGATTATCGGAAGCGAAACATCTATGTTCAGAAGCATCGAGGTTTTTGCCCATTCCTATGCTAAATGCCTGCGAGGTGTGGTCCTCAAACTTTGTCGGTAATTTATTTGAACAAAACATTAGAATTGAAATTTCTACACAAAAGAATTTGAAACTAAAATATATATCTAATAATTTCCTGTCAAGCGAATGTTCTTTCGTAAGACATTATCTAATGTTTAGCACCTATTGCAATCATATGTTAACCTACATTTAAGTTTCTCAAATGACTAACTGCCCTCAGTGAACGTTTTCATTTGTGTGACGTAACAAAGTGCAAAGAATTTAAGGAAAAAGCTGATTTTATCACAAAGTTGAATAAGGGTGTAATGATTTTCATTGAGTATAGATCTCAATATGCAGACATTCTTTTTTTTTATATCTCATCTTACCAATCATAAATTCGGAATGAATTTAAGTAAATTATCTCCGTTCCTTTCACACAGACATTCGGAAAGTAAATTTGGTGAGAGTGGTGGACATTTTTTTCTTATTAGTTTCCCTAAAGTGTTTGTTTTGTAAAGCAACAGCGAACAAGCCGTGCCCAGTGTGGAACGTTTTCTGTGGAAGACATAAAATTCAGTAAGTAAAACTTTGTACAAGGAAACATACGGTTCGGAAAAAATATATATATATTATTTTGTAATTTTTTATTAGGAAAAATATGCTTCTTTGATGTTCACAGGAAAATACTGAGATATAATATTTACGTAAACTCTATTGCTTTTAACATAGTGTAATGTATTCGTACATCAATAAACGTTTCAGCATGTCGAAAATGTATAGTCACCCTCAGAATATCATTCATAAGAGCCGCTAGTACGTTATTCAATTAAAAACGTTTAATGTCCAAAACATGTAAACAGTGATGGATATGATATCTTAAAATACGTTAAAATAGAAAAATAGCAAATTTTCTGTTGCTCACTGTATGTTTGCCTCTGTGATCTAATTATATATGACATGCATTACGTGACGCCCAGTTGTTTACTGATTTAAAAGCTATCGCGTGACGATTCGACAGAGATTGGGGTCTAGTTTCGAATCCTGATGAGGCATGGATGTTTTTTGCTTTAAAGCTCAGACTCTCTCTACTTTATCTTGAACCAGCTGCCCAATATACCGGACAAGCGATTACTTTCAGACCGTCGAGTTGATCAGGGTGTTCGTCATACCCCAAACCAAAATTTCGTTAAGTTACATTGTATCTAGAGAAACGGTTTTGTATGTATGGTAGTTTATGACCTTTGGTTTCATATACACTGCCTGACAGAGAAATGCCATACCACGAAGACGTGAACGCACCTCCATGCAAATTGCAAGGTTGGTGCACAAGTACAAATTATGCAAATGACATCATTTTCAGACCAATCACGCGAACGGCGAGCGGGATATAAGCGGACAACCAGCCTGCGAGGCCATCAGTCTAGACGTCGTCACGACGGCGATAAATGAGTGGTCTGCTGTAAGCATTTAATTAGAACGAAAAAGGGATGCCAAAGCCGTTAAGATGCCGTCGTATGCGATTTCGTCAAATGGATGAGTTGTCGATAGGTGTCATTGAAGGCCTTCGTACCGCCAAATCATCCTTGCGTCGTATTACAGAAGAAACGCAATGTGATGCCCCAACCCTCGATTGCATTTGGAGACAGTGTTACCCAGAATGATCTGTGCGAGACCATAGGGGGACCGGAGTATGAAGACATACGCCCGAGCTCACGGATCGTCGCATCCGACGTCAGGCCGTAGCGAACTCACAGACCGCAAGGGGCGACATTTTGCGGAGTGTACGGGAAGGCTTGGATGAACCGATATCGACGCGGGCAGTGTCGCGCCGTTTGGCTGTGTCAAGTTTGCTGCCTAGCCGTCCTTTGCGAAGGCTATCCTTAACAGCGAGTCATCGTCATCACGGCTTGGTGTAATGTAACTACAGAGCTGAGTGGGAAGCCTAATGAAACAGTGTGGTCTTCAGAGAGGAATCGTGGTTCTGTCTTATCACAGATGATCGCCGTGTGAGTGGTTAGAAGCGACGTGACTAACGGGAGGATTCCTCCTCCATTGTGGAGTGACAAAAGGCCCGGCAACGTGAAATTACGTTGTGGGGTACTATCATCGCCAACAGCCGCTCACCGCTGCTCACCGCTAATAGGCATAACGTGCACATTGACGGCGGGGCGCTCTGTTGCCGAGTGTTGTGGCTCGTGGCACAGCCGTATGTGAAGGGCATCACAAATGTCGTTTTTCAACAGAATAACTCCCACAGGTTTACCGTTCGGATCAGCCTGAATGTTTTACACGATGTGTGAATGTTTCCGTGACCAACACGATTCCCCGATCCCTCGCCGATCAAGCATCTGCGGGACAGGATTGGACGTTGGTTTAGTTTCCATCCATCCCCGCAAAATGAAGATGAACTCTAGACTCGGATCAACACCACATGGTATACCATACCCCAGGGCTGTATTCGGACACTCATTGCCTCGATGCCACGTCGGATTCAACTTTGTATCACCCAAATTTGGGGCCACGCTCTTTACCAATCGTCCTGTATATTTGGCCAATGGACCCTAATCTCTATGTGACAATTAAATCATTTGTCCAGGACTTGCATCGTGATCTCTATGTGCAGTTTGGTCTGTGTTTGAGCATTCCTTCACGGTGTGGTATTTCCATTGTCAGGGAGTATATTTTCGCATTTAGAAATGTTACGGATTAATTTCCAACTTCAAATAGTTTATCTGTTGCATGAGATTATTAAGAAAATAATTTTTCTAACTCTTTTGCCTAAGAAATACGTTAAGGTCATTGTGTATTATTAATAATGAATAGTTCTGAAGAGAAATGCAATAAAACGAATTTAACAAGGGGTATTTTGAATATTTTTGATTTGGAAAAAAGATATATTTTCTTTGGAAACCAATGAAAAAATAACAAAGATACAATAAACTAAATATGATTGTTCTTTATTTAGACCAATCATATTTAGTTTCTTGTTCTAACTTGCGGATATTTTTATACCTTTTGTCTTACGAAGCAAAGAAGTTAAGAAATCACTTGTACCAGAAGTAGTATTCTAAATATTATGTGTTGCGCTTCCCAATACATACGTTTTCAAAAATTTGGAATAAGTGTACATTTCGGATCGCAAACTTTCCACCAACAAATTCGCATCTAAATACCAGACCGAAAAAACAATGTATTAGATGCTAGTCACAAAAAATTGTTTTGGTATTATTCCCATATCAAAACAACGTACGATTTTGGCCTAGTTGCTGAAAGATATATTCTGCTTTTCAACACACCTCTGCTGTCAAGTGACCGAATAGAAATTTTGAAATTCGGAAGATACCAAAAAAGTTACTTCGCAAGAGACACAATGTTTGCAGTGAAAACTAAGACACGATCCTGTGGTACGACAGCATATATTATCCCGCACATTTAAAAACAATTTTTGGTTGTTGAGGCATAGACTCCATAAAGTTTATTGATATTTTATAGCACACGAAATCTTTTGGAGGAAAATAATAGAAAATATTCGGTCTGTGTGTCAAAGACAAACTCAACCTTCAGCAGTTACGTAATTGGGGATATTAGTTTTCGCTTTTTAAGCAAGAGTACATTGTTTAGTGGAAAACATTTTTTTTGCCAGATTAATTACGTATACTATAATTATTGTGAACAATCTATTAATACACACTTCGCAACTAAATAACAAGTTTACTAACTTCGCAAATAAATTCTGGCTATTCTGAGATGTGTAAATTTTAACATCAAATGATTAACTTTAATGCAGTTGAATATTTGATGTTAAAATTTATTACACATCATTTTATATTACACTAAATTATTTGAAAAAGGAATTACTTTTTTGAATTCTAAAAATTATCTAAAAATTAAAAATTTTAAATTTATCTCAGGTAGTATCGTAAGGGAATTTCACTTTCCTCAGAAAAAGAAATGATTAAATCATGATCTTGAAAATTTTTATTTGATCCTATTGTGGGACTATAAAATAAAAGCTAAATGTTAGTGCAAGCATAGTTCGGAATATTTTGAAAAATTCGATGGTTCCAAATGAAACGTACTGCACAAATTCTGTCATAATATGGTATTTAATCGACGACTGCTTTTCGGGGTTACATTTTATAATTATATATAAGAAAAACATCACTTCTAGGGTGAAGGTCTAAAAGTAGCTGTACGCATTACTCTTTTTTCTTCCTCTGAAACCTACAAATCTAAACATATATAATTATATTAAAATGTTGCGTACTGAGAAACGTCAATCACGACTGCTCATAATATCTCAGCTTTTTTCTACTTTTTAATTTTTAACCTCTTAGAACGACTCATAAATGTTTTGATAGTAAATCAAAAAGTTCTAAGGTAGTTATCATCAGAAAGAATTAATATGCTGAAAAATACTGACATATATTTCGAATTCACGTGAACTGGAATAATACTTTAATGTTGTTTATGAGTCTCATTCCACAGTACAAATCTAAGGCAATCATGCGATTGTAAGTATAAAAACTTTGGCCAATTAGGACCCGGAATTTAAGGTAAAAACATTATGACGGTGTCGCCTGAAGAACCCTCGTAACCATTCTTTATCTGAAGATTCAGTTCTTTAAGAACGGTTCCAAGAACAACATTTCAAGAATAAGGTAAATTTCAGCAGAATCTACCAATCGCTGAGCTACAGATCAGCTTCGTCAGGGAGTATTCAACGAGCGTGATATGAATATTATTCCGTAAGGTTGAATTAGAAATCTTTTCGCTCAAGTTTAGCAAGATGCTCCCATGCTATTGTGTGGATTAAGGCGAAGTTAATCGTCTATATTATGTAGATGGTTTTGTACAATACCAGAGTATTCCAAGGTACCTAGCTTCAAGATTTATACTTTTGAATTAGAATGATTGTTTAAAGAGACATTCAATATTGCTTTCACGGTGATGTTGAGCTTTTGGTGATTTATTGGTTTCAGTGTGTCTCACATAAACGTGCTCTTACGCAAATTTAAAACGCAAGGTCCTGGTAGTCTGTTGTTAAGATATCACGAATAGCTTTGAAGTATCGTGCCCACACGACTATAAGCGGTAGTTCTTTTTTTGCATACGTTATGGGGTGTACATGTTAATTCATCCATTCGGTGTACTTCTGAGGTGAATGTTAAGTTGGTAGTACGTAGACAGGCACGTAAATATGATATAACTTTTAAGGTGGATTCACCTAAGAACTCTGCCCAATGTTTCATAGGAAAACTTTGACAGACATTTTCTTCCCAATTGATATATTTTCAATGACGAAATTTGTACATTGAAAAACATAACTTTATACTACAGTCTAGTATATCCATTATATTCTAAAATGCAATAGTAATTATATTAAACGTCAATAACCTTTCCTTTGGTACCGTTGATATCTGCTTATAGATTGCGCAACATGTACATATGTCGCTAAAAGCAACTTGTCCCACTTTTTCTTTAATAATTTCTGAATTTTCTGAAATTAAATAACATTGAATTATATCCATATGGTAATCTGGTATGTTAGGATTGATTTGATACCTTTGATTAAATGTTGGGACAAATATTTATCTGAAAGTGTCAACACAATTGTTGGCCCTGCTAATATCTAATTCCGAAGTAAGCCATTAAATATGTGTTAGTCCAATGACGTCTTCGTGTGCATATATCAGACTGTTTTTCAGCAGGTGTCAACATTACCTAAGGAAAAGTACTGATTTTAATAAAAATTACTGATTGGTTATAACAACTTTTAAATATGCCTTGCAAAAATTACATCTTCATACACATACTTTGGTCATCTCATGGGTCTAAACAATAGACTCCCAAAGGAAATTAATAAAAGTGTTCATCTTGATTTGTGTGCATTTGGAGAATTGAAAAGCACTTTTCAAAACTCTGAGGAACCATTCTGATCTTAAAGGAAAACATTTAACCAGTGTATACTTCTAGTTATCACATATGTTTGGGAAACCTTACTTGTAACAAAAGCAGTGACAAATAAACTTGCAGCAACTCAAAGGAAAATGGAAATACTGATGTTATGCATTACATTAAAAGACAAGAAACGGAACACCTGCATGTGAATCCAAACTGGTATCACAGACATCATTCATTACCACAAGCAACTGAAAAGGAAGCGTGCCGTACATCAGTGTAGAAGAGAGGACAAGCGATGGACCGCCATACTAACGAACTGGATTCCAAATGTAAGTGAACGAGGCTGACATCCTAAAAGAAAGTGGAGCAATGAACTGTCGAAATTTGTGGGGAAAATCTGGTAGCCAAGAATAGAAAAAAATGTAAAGAACTGGAGGAGGACGTAGTTCAGCAGTGAACTGAGAATGGTTCAAAAGAAGCAGATAACTAACATTTGTTTTTATTGATCTGCAAATTTTCATAATTAAGAGTTCATTAATTTCGAAGAAAATTTCAACAGACTTTTCACCATTGGTAACGAAGGGCAGAGTTTTGGGTTGGATCCATCTAAAATATCTCCCTTAGGTTTCCAATGGTAAAATTTCTTTACATACTTTCTTCACAATTAACGTATTCCCAAGGATGAAAATGTACACATTGATAAAACGAACTTTAAATTACCGCATGGAATACTTAATACTTGCTGAAACATAGTCATAATTATATTAAAAATCAATAATTTTTGTTAGAGTAATGTTCAGACCTCTTAATAGGCGGCGCGACCTGTACATTGATGACGTGAGTGGACAAACAAGTGTTGGATTGCTTAATTATGGTTATGTTTTAGCAAGTATTAAGTATCCCATACTATAACTTAAAGTTTGTTTTATCGATGTGCAAATTTTCATAATTTTTGTTTTACCGTTGGAAACATATTGGAATATTTTCAAATTTTCATATTTATGAATACATTAATTGCGAAGAAAATATGTAAAGAAGTTTTACCGTTGGAAACATAATGCAGCGATTTTAGGTGGAACCACCTTAAAGGTATTAGGTTGATTTGTCAAAGAACATTAAGCCGAAATATCGATAAATAGGCTTATAAGTTCAATAATTTTGCGAAGATGGTAAATATGTCCAATATATTTCAGTTATTATGTGAAAGCGAGTTTGTACTCGAGATTTGTCCAATTTCGAGACGATCGAATGTTTGATTTCGAGAAGGAGCGCATGTAAGTTATTCTAAGGTTTAAACCTCGATACGACGAGAATAACATATGCAACCTAGCCTAATGGCCAAGTAACTGATAAACTTTACTAATACATGAGTCAATAGCAGAGACCTTTTCCCCACAAGAAGTAAATAGCAGCGATAACATAAAAAACAATTGTTCTTTATACATATCCTACCTCAAAATTTATATACATATCTTAAATTTTTTATCCATGTCTTTCCTCGCGTTTTTTCTTTGATCTAAAAATCAAATCGAAAAAAAAACGTAATGTTTTGAACATCGAAAAATAACGCCTTAAGCTTTTTTTCTCTGGGATATACCACTCTGTCTATACAACATTTTTTATGCTGATGGCAGAAAAACGCTGTATATGACATAAACATATGCAATGATATTTGTTGAAAAAGTATGAATTCCTGCACAATTCATAATTCCGGCATTCCTTTCGAGATAGCAAAAGCTCGAATATAACTGGATTCTTATACGGAGGCACTGAAGTATAGAATGAACGCGCAGATGTGAGACCAGATACCTTACGAAAAAATGGTTTGTAAGAATGGCAAATTATGAGAAGCCACTAATGGAAAGTAATTTCTCTTCATTTTCAAGTAATTTCTCTTCATTTTCAAGAGCGCAAAACTAATATAATTTCTTCATAGAGAAAGGTATATGCTTGGTTTCCCATTTTGGTTTAGAGAAAGTTAATCTCCTAAAATGTATCACAGCGCATATTTATAATACAAAGCTTTTTTTATTTTTTTTATTACATGCTTAATTTTGTATCAGAGAGGTCAAAAGAATGAAAGCGCAACAATGCAAAATTTCTAACATACTTTGATTATATTAAGGAAAATCCTAGTATAATTGCACTAAAATAGATCGTATGTATGGTTAAGTGTATTATATTTGTAACTCTCAGTATATATCATGCTACAGAATTCTTATTTTTAAATATATGTAGAAATACTAGTATTATATCTTTCACTTTTTCAATGACGTCTGATTTCAAAAACAGTATCAGTTATAGCTTTTTTGAATGCAGATTATATTGTTGCAGGTTGTCATATGCTTTTTTGAATGCTGTCAAGCGAATGAAGCATATGTCGGGAGAGTAAATTATTATTTGGCCAAATTCATGTTCGTTATTAAGCAGCTCGAAAAGAAGAGATGAGAAAAATAGTAAAATTTTATATGTAAAGTAATATCCATTCTGCAGAGAGAGAGAGAGAATTTTTCAGTAATAACAAATACGCATTATTCATAAAGACCTTTAATACCTAAAAACTGAAAACTTGTGATTAGGCTTAGAAGCTGGTTCCATCGGAATGGATCAGGTGATACGTCCTCCTTTATTAATGTTAGCTCTTTAGAACTTAGAAAATTTTATAAGATATATGTTTCTTTCTTTAAAGCATTATGTTTTTTACACATTTGTTCGCAATTTACAAGTTGCACTGCTATTTATGTTAGGTATTTCAGTACTTTAAAATAATTGTTCTTGGCTCTACTTCTATTGACAGAACGGCGAGAGGAAACAGAGGAGAATTTCTGTTAGACAACCGAAATTTTAAAGACTTTGTGATAGCACATGCCGAGAAAAGAGAGCGAGAGAGAGTGAGAGGGAGAAAGAGAGATGGAAGAGGTTGTTTCTATGAAATTCCCAAGCATTAAATCAAAGAGATGAATAAAAATATCAATTATCAATTCTGCAGTTACACTTTCAGTACTCTATATTTATAAATACAGCACATTATAAGTATCGGCCCTAGATTTTATTTGAACTACATCTTAAAAACATATTTTTTTGCTAGAAGTGTCTTCCAAACCCAATACATAAAATAACAACATTTTGCAACAATCTTCAAAATTAAAAAAAAGATATAAATGCTAAGTATTTGATTGGACATATTACTTTTACATATTTAGCAAACATAATTAAAAACATCTTCGAAGTATAGTGGTTCCATACATTTTCCTTTTCTTTGTCCCCAGTGAATTACCCAGAGCTGTTTTTTATGCCCAGCGTGCGAAAAAGCGAATCCCAAATCAGTTAAATTTAAATTTACAGAGTCGTTAAATATTTAGCACTGTATATCAGAATTCGTTTATTGTGCTTAATTCTATGTTTGTTAATTATTTTTAACCGAATAGGGTATTCAGTTTGAAATGTCCAGTTGCATACACGGAACAATTTGGTATTGTTGCTTTCAAATATACTCTTCATCCACTATGTTGAAACATGAGAATTGTTCCCAATGACGTTTAAAGTTTGCATTTCTTAGAGATAATGCATCCGTGCACCATTGTACTTTTGTTTTATGTAGCTTCTCAACAATAAATCTAAGAAGCACTGATTGAACAAACGATTCACAGCGACCGGGGCTTAGGTTTGCGAGGTAATGAATTTGAGATTTCCATATCGTATCATACAGTATAGTACAATGTTAGTATGAAGATTGAGGATTGTTCTAAGAGCATGTCTGCACGAAGAGGGGTAAGGTGTTCATGGGCAATAACTAAATTTGTTATGGAGAACAGGCAAATAAAACTTCAGAACGTGAGTCCGCATGTTTTGGTGACTACAATGAAATTATATACAATTCGTTCGTATTTCATATAAATAACGCTTCAAGCATATACAAAAAGTGGAAAATTGCAATCTTTCAAAAATCATATACAATAAGTGGAAAATTGCAATTTTTCAAAAATCATCTACAAGAAGTGGAAAATTGCAATCTTTCAGAAATCATGCAAATACTAAATAATTATTTTTTAAATAAACTGCCGTTACAAAAGAATTACTAATTTACTTTAAAGATAAAGGAAGAAGTTTGACTGACTTCTCGTCAAAGAGGACTCCGACAGCTGGTCAATGCCACATGAGGTCCCCTTTTTAAAGCTCATGTACGACAATTTATTTATCTGGTACACACATTGATTTCTAATTAAATTCTTTTGATAACCTATTAGAATTGTATTAATAACTTACTATACTGTAGTAATACGAATATAAAGCATTTAGGATTGAACCTCAATTTTTATCTATTTCATTGTCTCTAGGATTTTTTTTTTTTATTGGAGGTTTAACGACCACCGTGAGCAACTCAATGGGCTATAAGCAGTCGCCCGTCCCTAATTTAGGGTCACTGGTTCCAGGGAAGGGAGAGAGCCAGTGCCGTAAGACAAACACAACATCCATGCCTGACCGGGATTCGAACCCGGACCCCTTACGGACGAATGATCAGAGGCCAGTGCCTTAGACCACTGCGCCACCGGGGCGGCAGGATTTATTTTCCCAGAGAGAAGATAACCATTATCTATAATTAAGGAGCTTTAGTAATAAATAATTTTAATCAGTCCTCAATGAGTATGGTTTAAACTTGAGATTTGGAACGTATATAAATATTTTGAATAACAGTGAAAAATACTGTAAATTTTTTACTAGTAAATACAAGCTGGGAGTACAATTGAAGAAGCAAATATGGTGAATGCATTGTAAACTATGACTGCACTGGATATGTTGTTCAAACTAAATACAATAATATGAGCTAACGTCTCTGCAAATGATTTTTTTAAACAATGCAGGGCGTCTACAAACGACAGTTACAATACTTTTCAAATTATCCAGTGTATTAATGTTTTTAGAAATGTTGCATCATGTGAGAGAAAGTTTCTTTTCAACCTAGGATTTAAATACAAGGTAAAATTTTGCAGATTTTAATAGCAGCCAAACAATAATGTTCTGTTCAAAAGCCGTTGGAGATATACGGATTTTTAGTATTAATTTGCGTGCAAATCTCTTGGTCCGAAGAATCACGTTTTCGGAAGGGTGAGGATAGGGAGATAACAGCACGAAAGCGCGGACCCATATTTCACAGTCAGCACTCTTTGAGCTGGCGGAGGTTACGTTATGGTCTGGGAGATGTTTTCGTGAAAGTGTTTCTTGTGGAACAACGTCTGACTGCCCAGTTTTATTTAAATATCGTCGCAGACCAAGTCTATCTAGTTACGTTGATTGTTGGTACTAACGGAGATGGATACCCGCAGCAAGAAAACGCCCCGTCTCATAGTGCTTACATTGCACCCCAATGTTTTGAGGAATATCACGGAATATTTTTCCTGCTACAGTGTCCTCCTAAATCATCAGGCCTCAAGCCAGTGAACGGATGGTATGAAGTCGAAAGGAGAACACGACAGCTGGATCATCTACTCTGAAATTTTCAAGAGATGGAGTTTGCAATGCATCGCATTTGAGATAATGTACCCAAAGCCAATATCATAGGTTTACTAGAATCCATGCCAGGATGAATCCAAGCTGTATTGTATCAAGTGCAAAGGGTGGCCTAACCAGGTGAGCATAACAATTTTGCGATTCAGTGCATAAATGACATAGTTCCCTATATTCATTTAAGATCACACTTCAGTTTGTACCTGCTTTTCTGAAACCAGGGATAACTATTTATTGAAACACTGTTTCGAATTTTCTTTTTCGCTCACACGTGCCCACCAAGGCGAACCACACGAACAAAATATTCAGAGCGGAAATCCTAGCTTACAGAATACATAATGTCTGGGCAACCATATTTTCCTTGTTCAGAACCGGCAAACCTGGACAGAATTTACATGACCGGGAAAAATATCTGTTCCGATATTTTTCCCGGCCATGTAAATTCGAATCTTTCATCGGAGTAAATAGTACCTTCACTACAGCCAATATTTTTGTGCATCCAATAATGTTTACTATTCCATTACCATTATTAAATTTGCATTACTGTTGTAAGGCAGGAAAAAAAGAAGATCGAGAAGTCAGAAACACGAATTTCATAGCCAACAATGGCTTACCCAAACATTTTAGTGGCGACATCTAGTGTCACTGAAAGAACTAAAATGTTTACTACTAATACCTAAAGCCAAAGAATCATCCTAAATTCTAGAACCACACAGACATCTTTAGCATTATTTACCTTTCTTGTAGTGTAGTCTATAGCAGTTGTATATGTTTTAAAAACACTGATTAATTTGAGATACATTTTTGAATATTTAGTCAGTATCTTTAGCAGGTATTTGTATTTCATTTTACAGGTTTTCTCCAGTATTTTACAAAAATAAGTCTTTTTAATACAAATTACTTCCACTTTCTTTTTGTAATCGATGGTGATGAGGTTTTACTTTAGTCGAGTCCGACCTCTGATGTAATACGTTTAGCTCAGCATTCATTTTCATCGCGTCCAGTTAATAAGCGAGTTGTCGTCCTCGTTATTTTGTTCCCTCTGCCTTTCCAAGCATTATATCTTTCTTTAATGAGTAAGATCGCAACACAAGGCCAAATTAAATCAGCTATATTTTGTTATTCTTTCCTTGAAGTGACATTTCTGGTCTGATGCGATCTGGAACGTCTTTTTTGGTAACCATGAAATCTGCTGTCGTTGGTATTCTAAACCATCTTCTCCTGCACCAAAATTCAAGTACATCAATTTTCCTCTGGTCAGCTTTTCTTGAGATCCAGATTTCATACCCGTATCATGATCGATAATCTATTGGAAAAAGCACAATACAAAAAACTCGCAGTTTTTAAGAAACCGGTTCACTGAATTTGTTAAGGGGCCGTTCATGAAGCACGTCAGTGATTTTTTACTACTTGTAGACTCCCCTCTCCCCCATGTCACATCTTGTCCAGTGGTTGACATCCCCCCTAAAAAGTACGTCCTAATTCCAGCAACACCTTTATTTTGGACGACTGCTTTAAGAAGTCCGTTTAAAAACAAAGAAAACACATAATTATTTAAAAGAATCTTCCATATATTTACTCGTTTAAATTCACAAAATATTTACAATTTAGGCATTAATTTATTCCCAAATGCTACCAGAACTTTATCATTCTGAAATAAAACAAACACGGTAGATTTGGTAGTACAAATGTGAGAACTTAATATTCTGATATAGCTGTATATCATCAGAAATCTGAAATATTTCACACCTTTTTATAACTATTAAAAGAAGAAAAAAAGAGAAAACAAAACGAAGAAATACCACTATATCTTTGCCGCTGGACGTCCAAATTACTAAACCATTCCCCTTCCCATTTCACATTTGGTCTGGTTGTTAGGAACACCCACTCCCTCTGTAATTTCGGACATACTTTATGGACGTCACCTAAGAAAAATGTCTTTTCATTTTGAGAAATCGGAATTTCAGTCGGAGAAAATAGTTTAATCCAGGTAGTCAGTTTTGATGTAGAGAAATCTCTTATGTAGAGTAATTTTTTAATAACTTATTTTTTGAATATTTTGTTACTCATAGCAGTTTTCGTGAAGGTTCGTTCATGATCGATAATCTTACTTTGATACGGAGTGTCACAAACATACACGAAATGTTTCGTCAAAGAGAAACACATTTGTCCAAAGTAAAGGTACAAGGTGTGAGTAAAAAATAAGGTGCATGTTTTTTCGGAATTCAGAAATGTGATGGTGGACTTACACAAATTAATCTCCTTCAAAATTAACACCTTCGGTACACACACACGTATTCCATTTGTTTTGCCAATGCAGGAAACACTGATAAAAGTCTGGTTTCAGAGTACCGTTTAAGGTCCTCATTGCATTACGTTTGGTGTCTTTATCACAATAAAAAAGTTTGCTCTTCGCAACTGCCTTAAATTTAGGTAATAGCAGAAAGTGACTCGGAGTTAACCGGGGAATTTAGTAGAGAGGTTAGAGAGCACCGGAATGGAATTTGCAGCTAAGAATTGGATGTTCGGCAGAGCAGTGTGGCTTCGAAGCCCGAGAATTAACTTCGCACTGTCATTTTTCATGTTCAATTTGTGGGTGAAGATGGCTTGAACAGCACGAAACGACAGGATAAGTCCCTGTTGCATTTTCTCTGATGGTGAGGCATCGGTTCTTCTGATCACAGCGCAAATTTCCATGATGATTTCATCAGTTAGTGCCGTTGATGGTCTTCTACGACCAGATTCATTTTAGATGGGTGAAGGGCCTTCTTTAAATATGAAAAGCAACTTAAACACTGTCTTTTGGGTCACAACACTTTCACATTAAACAGTTGTCAGGTTTTCTTGCGTTTGGTTCACCGAATATTCAAGGTGGAAACAGAATTTCATGTTTGCACGTTGCTCAATGTTCAACATCTGGATAGCGTTGAAGAAAGCGAGAAATCTGTGCAAAAATGAGAAGAAAGGCTCAAGATAAATACCTCACCCTTTTGAACATAGGCTTTGGCGGAAAAGTCGACGACAAGGAAAAAATAATAACGAAGCAACTCAGGTAATATCATTTGATTCCATATGTCAAACACACTTTCGAAATAACTTTTAATGGAATTTCAGTTATGCAAATATCTTTATAAAATATTTTTTTTAATTGATCGATATTATATAAATACCTCTTTTTGAAACTGAAATTTTCGAAATACATCATCTGACATGTAAATTTTTGCGGACCTTGTACGTATTCGTTTTGTTGCACAGAAATATGCGAGAAATGGGGACAGTTCATTTTCAGTATTTACATAGAGCGTACTGAATGTACCACAAACTGAAAAATGTAGTGTTACAATCTATTTTATTACAAGGAAACTGAATTTGAAACTATTTTCAGTATAATATTTAAGAAAAATATAATCTAAGATTGCATGAACAACATGTTTTAAGTCTTATAAATAAATTGTGGATTCTATGACGCCTTTCACTAGGCTTCCAGTCGGTGAAGTTACTTTCTAATGTTTTTAACAAAAATGAAAATGTGGTTTTTCCATAACATTGTAGGTATATCAGATTATTCAACATTTAGTGGCTAACCTTTGGGAAATTGAGTGGGGAAATTGATGCAATTCACACAAAGTGCATTTCCTTTAATCTGCATGAGTGAAATACGAAGTATAATAAATCTGTGAGTTAAAAAAGAAGCCCAGCTGCAGTTGTAGGCTACGTATAGTAATGCTGTTTAAGATGTGTATGACATATTTATCCTTGTACATCTTTTTCATAGAATGGGAAATTAAATAAGACAAATGCATAACACCAAACATTTTCTAAAATAAGAAAAATAAAATGCTATACTACTATTAGTATTGTTTGAAATTTCATCATACTCTTTATTCAGCAATATTATTTTACTAAAATTTCTTTCCAGGAAAAATCACTGAAACCCACTGAATTTTTTAATTAGAAAAGTATTATAAATGTCAAAAAACAATTGTCATTTGTTGTGAAGTTTGTCAGGTTTAAGAAATCAACGTGTAATAACAATTAGATAATATTTATGTGGTCTGCTGTTCTATGATTCTGACCAACTTTATTAGAAAAATTGTTTGTTATTATATCACTGTTTTATATTTAAATATAACTGATAGCAATTGAGCGCAAAAACAGCTCAGTTATGACAGATAAGGAAGTGAACTTAATTCTGACTAAACGTTTGGTTCTTCAAGCCTATACACTTTGCAAAATTTGAAGGCGAAATTTAAAATTTATTTTCAAGTTGTGATGGATATCTCTGATTGTAGCTAAAAAGGAACTTTAAAGAAAATGATGTGGCTAAATGCACAGTATGAAGAGACGCAAATAATTATTAATATCGGTATTTCCTTTTTCGTAACTGTGAATTTACCTAACGTTATAAAGATACGTAATTTTTTTTAATCTAATTTTCTGAAGAAAGATTGAACGTCTTTAAAAATTACATACATCATATTATACATAAATACATTGTCTTTCTCCTCTAAATTTCATCAACCAATATTCTACAATGCACTGTACAGGTAAATCTTCCATTTTGTTTCGGTAAGACTTATACTTTACAGCTAAGACTTCCGCTTAACACGTTTATCATATTTGACGTGAGCACATTTCAATGAGATTTTCAGTTTTTTCTGATCAAAATATGTTATATTTAAAATTCTTTTGCACTTTAATGGATTTCTTTAAATGAGCCAACTTCAGTTAGGTTACCCTGATTGGACTGCACTACTACTGATGAGAAAATCGGAATGATATTAATTTTCTTAGATATCTAATAATTTCCAGCAATTTCACATGCGAGTTTTATTCGCAGATGCAATTGGTGTACTGAGTAGAAGCAGAGTAGCCATTGATGGTCCAGAATGTATTTGAGATTAGTGTTTCTCAAACATAATGTATGTTAGATCAGTATTTCTCAAACTCTCGGACAGCACACAAAATTGCAGAAAAACATTATTGGTGGTCCTAAAGCTGTACGTCCGCATTAAAATTGTTGTCTCAAGACTCGACATTAATCATTCCAGCATTAATGCAGCATCGTTCCAAAAGATTCCAATTTATTTCTACCACTCTTGTTGACACACTACTAAACGCCGCTAATGATGCTCTTATATGCACCATTTCACAAAGATTCGATGAAAACGCCTCCTGACTGCGTAGTCTATAAATAACGACAGCGGTGTAGAGAAAATTCGTACTTAATATGTCAGGTGATACGATCTGCTTAATGGTCAGTTAGAGGTTAGTCATTAATAATGCTTTATTGATTTTCAAGGATTCTGTTTTTACGAGCGTTAGTCACATTAACTGGTTAAAAAGAGGAAGTTTGGAGAGGAAACAAAGCGTATTTCAGATACTAATAAAGAAACTGATGAGATTCCAGGGCACAGTATTATTAAACCAAATAAAGTTAAAGTTAAAAAAAAACACATTAAAGTTTTGGAAATACTATCCGATTATATGTCGTACCGTTTAACGTCTGTAGGATACCCTTCGATCGAAAGGAACAATGCGTATTTTTTTTTTCAAAACGCTCACTGGATTCAACTGGGCGGCTAAGATATTTGCAAACAAATCATAGTAAACATAAATGAAACCCCGTTAAATTTTCCTTCAACCAAGGTTTCAAAAATTTAAAAGGTGCTAGATAAACTTAACATCTGAAGCTGATGGTAACATGAATGAAAAGGCGTGTAAAGCTTCATTTCAAGCTTGTTGACGTCTAGGTAAAGCTGCGACGCGCAGACAAATTCCAAGTCTTTTAAAACTATGTTTAATAGACGTTTTTGAAACTATGTCTGGCGTACAATTTAGAAACATTATAACACTTTTGCTGATCTCAAACGATTCTCTACCTACGCAAATTCATAAAATGAGCCCAGAGATTAAAAGTGATGTCTCTGAGCGTATAAAAAGGAGCAAATGTTCCGCATTACAAGTAGGTGTGAGAAGTGCTGTTAGCCGACGCGCAGTATACCTCTCTCTCTCTCGCCCAGTGTACAAATAATAACGCAACTGTAACAAACTTTTTTTTCAATCCATAGAACAATTGGAGTACGAGGGAAGCTAATTCTAACTTGTATGTATTTTACGTCAAAGAAGGTGACTCTCAGTGGACGAATGCTTTAATATGTGCACTGATTGTACTAAATCAATATCCAGTATTCATGAAAACCTGTGCACGAAAATTAGACATTGAATTATTGGAAGAGTGTCGTTGTATTAAATGTGGATTTGATGCTATTTTTACCAAGGAAACAATTTTTTTGACCAGAGACTTTAGGGAAATGTATCCTTCATTTTTAAAAGTACTACATCTCTTCAATATATTTCGTTACACATTAAAGTCGGCTTTTATTACCCTGAAAATTCACGTTGCAACAGCTCAATGATGGCTAATAATCCGTTCATATAAATGTTTCAAAAAAGGTGATAAACCATATGATAATATCTCTTTAAATCACATAGGTCTCCTTCAGTTACACAAAGATGCAGATAAGAGCAATACATGGTAGTTGCACAATATACTGTTTGGTATAACAGGAGACAAAAGTTTTCAAACTTTGGTATTTTTAAGAAGTATTTCCTTATTATATGATATTTACAAGGTTTCAATAATAATAATTTAAAAACTTTCCAGCAATAACAAATAAAAAGGTGTATTCTTTATCTCACATCTAATTATCAGGCTATCATAAACTTTGCAGCATTTGCTAAATTCATGAAATTTCTGTGTTGTGTGTTGTACATACTAAAGTATCACTGAAGACGTAAGGAAATTCAACTGTGAGCTAGTGAGGAAAGCAATTGATGAACAACCAAAGCCTAAAGATAGCAAAGGGACATCTCAGTAAGGGAAGAAAACAGATTATGGCTCTGAGAAAAGAAGATGGTTCTATAACAAGAAATAGAGGCGAAATTTTGACAAGAGTGAAAGATTTCTACTCCAAACTATATGATTTTCAAGGGATGATACATGTACTCCAGACATCATGAAAGGTACCAGAGTTCTTCCAGTCCTCCCAGCAGAAGTTGCTCATTTCAGATCAATAACATGAAACTGAAAGATTCCAGGAGACAGATGGAATTATTATAGACATCATACAAGAAGCAAGTGGAGAAATTGAAACAGTACTCGCCCAAATTTTCACTCGATGCCTTAATGAAGGGAAGATTCCTGAGGATTGGAACAATGCTACAATGATCCTGCTACATAAAAAAGGTGACATTGAGGATCTCAGGAACTACAGACCTATCAGCCTCCTATCAGTGGTTTATACAAATCTTCAGTAAAGTTCTTTCACACCGCTTGAAGGTAACACTGGACATGGCTCAACCAAGGTTTCAGAACAAGCTGGATTAAAAGGAGTGGCTACAGCACAATAGATCATTAACCATCTGAAGCTGAGAGTAACATGAATTGAAAGAGCGAGGGAATATGAAGCTTCCATTGTGCATGGCTTTTATCGATCTATGAAAAAGCCTTTGATTCGGTGAAACCATCAGCAGTTACCACGGCTCTGAAATCCTGCGGTTTTTGAAGATGCATACATTAATATTATTAATAACATCTATGAAAATTTTGCAAGTGCAAAGATTCGGCTGTTTGAAAATACGCAACACACATAAAAATTGGAAAGCCCAGAGTGAGACAAGGTGACACCATGTCTCCGAAGCTCTTTAATGCCACAGGAGCAAATGTCTTTCAATCACTGAACTGGGAAAACAAAGGGATAAAGATTAATGCCGAGATTATCTAACCCATCTTCGTTTTGCTGATGACGTAGTCATTTTTGCAACTACCATCAGAGCTGCAGAGTATGATCCAGGAACTTGCTGACAAGAGTAAAGAAGTGGGATTAAAAATGAACTTTCAGAAGACAAAAGTGATGTTCAATGCTTTTACAAGAAATGAAGATTTATCGTATTCATGGAGAAAAGCTGTGCACGATAATTAGACATGTACGTTTATTGGACAGCAGATATCAAGTGAGGGTCACATTGATGAAGAAATTAATCGGCGTACAACAACTTGACCAGAGACTTTAGGAAATGTACCTTCATAATTTTCAAGAGCACATATGCCATTATGTCGTTACACATTAAAGTGTTTGAAAATTCATCGTTCCAGTGCTTACGTATGGTGCAGAGACGTGGACCGTTAACTATATAAATGTTTCATACAAAGGCTGATAAACCATATGAAGCATGGAGAGGTGCATGCTTGGTATAATCAGGAGAGATAAGAAGAGGAACTCGTGGATCCGACAAAGATGACGAGAGTGGAAGACATCATGATCAGAGTTAAATCCCTGACAATGGCAATGGGCTGGACATACTGCCAGAAGGACAGACCATAGATGGACAGCCGAAATTTTAGATATGGATATTTACAAGGTTTCAGGAAAAGACCCAGAAAAAGACCACATGGGAGATGGGTGGATGAAATTCGTAAATATGCGGGAGTGACATGGAGGAGACTGGCACAAGACAGACCGTTGTGGAGGAAACTTGGGGAGACCTTCGTCCATTTGCAGTAAATTCATGATAATGGTTGACAATGATGATGATGCTTGTACATAGTTTACGATTTTGAGAAATGCAGAAATAGCATGTTCTAATTTAATAAAGTCTTTATCCGCAGTTGCTTGCTGTACGAATAAGTGTTCTTGTTTAAAAGAATAGTTTTCCTTAAAGTTTCTTTTATGCAACGCGAGTTTCTCAATTTTTAATTTTCCTTACGCACAGGGGAAAGATGACTCAGAGATTCTTCTCCAAAACGATTGACTAATTTTTATCAATTTAAACAAATATCTTTGTAAACCCATCTTTGATTAGTAAATATACGTAGCGAAACGAAAACTGGAAGCAGCTCACTGTTTGAAAACTTGTTTACCGAATATATGTACCTAAAGATGAGCTTTGTTTTTAATGTTGCAAAATGCCGTATATTGTAAGGCTTTCAAAAAACCTTTACATGATTTTGTTTTGAGCTGAATCAGTTTGTTTTAATGTGTTGGAAATTCTGTGCTTTATTGTTATTCTGTTAAACCGTCGTTCAAGATAGATTCATTTTTCTATCTTACTCAGAGACCAGCAATGAAATCTCGTCAACTATATTTCCATATTTTTCCAAAATGAAATTGGAGGGCTTTGGGGTTAAGTAAAACTTAAATAAAACTGATTCTTTTCAAATCAGCAATACATTTTTGGTAATGATCTAATACAAGAAATTTTCAAATGCGCCGGCAGCTCAAAGAAGTCACGGCCGTGCAACACGGGCACACACAACAGTGTTTTTTGCTGATAACCGTCGGCTTTTGGAACCCTAAGGGGTCCAACTACGATTTCAGTTTGTAACAGTATCTTTGGAAACGCAGCCGGGATTGTCAGATGGTGGCAAACAATATAAAACATGACTAACTGCGTTTACAGAAAATCCTCTACAATTTATTAGAATGCAATGACATCTTTGTCCATATCCATGCACATCTCTTTTCTCATGTTATCAAGATTCCTTTTTTAGAGCACATAGTATTTTATTTTAAGTATTGTTGAGTCGCCTTTGTCATTCTTCCCTGGGTTTGTTGTCGCTAGTACTGTGCCCTGTACAATATACAAGAACTGTTGACTATCTTACATTTACAATTTGTTTGTCACCACATCCACTGTAACTTAAGTGACATGCGCCCATAATTATTAGCATAGGTTTACAGAGGAATAAGTTTACAAAGTTTAGAGATTAATGTATATATTCAAATTAGGAAAACGGATGTTAATTAAATTTCTGAAATAGTCGATGATATTTGTACCAGTACTTCTTCTTATGCTATGTGCTTAGAGATTCCACCTAACTGCTGTTATTGCTTTATAAGATATAAGTTCTGATGTAGTTTTATTTTCACTATTTCCCTCACTATTTTACCTGTTCTGAGGGTAATAGTATTTCTTAACTTTTTGGTGTTTGGCCATGGTCCATTCAGATAACATACAGGATTAGAAACAATAGTTATTTTAAACTTTAAAAAAAGTGGTATTAGATTTCTGTATCTGTATTAGTGCGGGAGATAACCCTTAGTATCAGCTCATTTGCATATACTAACTTCTTGTTTTCAGATTTGGGCTCAGGCTCCTTTTCCTGCTTCACAACACTTTGGAAGAAGTGGCTTCAGTCTGTGGCATGCATTTGATGGTACACACTGCGTTTCTATTTGTTAGCAAGGAACCTGCCCAAAACAATACCAGGGACGAAAAACATAGGTCACCCACCTAGTTATCCGTGCCCTTCTTATTTTATCTTCTGTGTATTCGGAAGTACATGTCATTCTTATGTGTATCTTAACAAGAAGTTCCACTTTCTCAGGATTCAGGACAGGTTCTAATGGAGGCTACGTGTTAATAAACTGCTGGACAATTGCTAAGGACGGATCATAAACGGCTATATAGCGCATAAAAAAGTAAGTGTGATTGGATGCCAAGTGAAACAAAATAATGTCAGAATGCCAGGACATTACAAGAAAGACAATTTATTGTGCTCTGAAATCCAGAAGGCTTTGGAACGTGTTCAAGGGACAAACAGGCCATTTTGTGCAGAATACGTAAACGTGAAAAAAATGCAAATACCGTCCGCAGGCGTTCCGGCGTAAGATGTCAATACGGGATATGGCCACCATGGAGGGCGATGCAAGATTCCACACGTCGTGTCATGCTTTGCACAACATTATCAAGCAGCTGTTGGGGTAATTTATCCCATTCCTGTGTCAGTACACGGATGAGGGTGTCCTTGTTTATCGGAGGGCATTGGCGACCAGCAATACTCCTCCCCAAAGCATCCCACACATTTTCCGTATTCAGATCTGAAGAACGCGCTGGCCATACGAGGCGTTGAATATCCTCGCTCTCAAGACACTCCTGGACAACGACTGTTCGATTACATGTTGCGTTGTCGTCCATGAAAATGAATCTATCACCGACAGCACCACGGAACATGCGAACATGAGGTAGCAGAACATCATTAATGTATCGTTGGCCAGCCATACTCCCAGTTGGAGGCACATAGAGGGACGTACGGCCATTGATCATGATGCCAGCCCATACCATGACACTACATGTCGGACATCGGTCCCTTTCCTGTATGTTTGCTGGACAGTATGCAGTACCACTATCACGCCAGATCAGTTGTCGTCGACAATCAGCCGATAGACTGTATATACTCCAATCTGAGAAGAGGACAGCAAACCAGTCGGTATCAGTCCAATTGCGATTTTGATGGCAGCATTGCAAACGGGCGGTACGGTGACTTCTGGACAATGGGATGCACACAACAGAACGGCAGGCGTATTGTCCTCCTTCATGCAAACGTCTGGCGACAGTTTTTCGGGAGATCCGCTTGCTTGTAGCAGCCATAAACTGATTTGCTGCCTCACTAGCTGTGTTGCGCTGGAGTCTTTTTGCTAATAGCACTATGTACCGATCTTCTGCAGGTGTCGTACTGCGAACACGACCTCCCCCGTGACGTTTGCTACACTCTCCATTTGTTTGAAATGATTTCCAAAGCCTTGAAACAACACTGTGGCTGACGTCGAACTCCCTGGCAACATCTGTTATTTTTCGCCCTTCTTCAATCTTGCCAATAATACGGCCACGCGTAAAATCATCTAGGTGATGTCGGGAAGACATACTGAAACTTGCAAGTTTGTCAATTGATTCTTTCCCTTTCAACTTTGCGTTTGAACAACAACGGTCAATACGCGTCAAATCTTTTATATCTCTTATCAGCGCTATGACGTCACGAACAAGTTCGGCAATCCAAAATTTGCATACGCACAACACATCTTATTGTATCCCTCACTTATGCTAATTTCCACATTTTTTTGCCTTCCATTTTATGGTTGCTATCGTTGCTATTGTCATCCGTCCTTAGCATATGTTCGGCAGTGTATGACAAACGAGAAGTATATTTACAAGGACGAAAGACGTCATCCTATTACAATAGAGCGCAAATGCTTTCCTCTCTCTATATAAAGTCAGATATGAAATTGTATGCAGCCACTTGTCAATCCTTGCTGTTTCCCAGATAACAGTTAAAAAAGCAATTTGCAGACGGTCACGTAGGAGTTCTTGTGTCGACTGTGCTCAGCGGAAAAAACTGCCGGCTCTACGCTGCAAGAATATTGACGGAAGGAATGACTAAGTAGACTTCTATTTTGCTTGCATTAAATGAGCAACGTTGGACATGCGGTACGTATCATGCAACAGAAGTTCAGGTTTCATGTAACTGGGTGAAAAAATCATCTGATCATTTTGACAGATATATTGCAATAACACTGCTTTTCAATAGCATCATTTCTAGTTTTCGTACAGGTATGAGTATTAACTCACCCTAATACTATTTAGTGTGCATGACAGGCAGAACAAATTTGGATAATATGTTTTACAAATGTATTTCTCTTTAAAATTAAAATACCGCTCTCAACCTAAGAAAGCTATAATATCCCCGAACATTAAAGAAACAAAAGATTAACGTAAAAACCGAGGAATGTGCAGCAGCAGATCAAAAAATTCCTTAAAATTCGAACTTTCTTGCTATCTTAATGTACTCAGGTGTATATGTACTGGAAGTAGTTCACATTGCCTTAACTTTGATTTTCTGTTGTGGTATAATTACACACTAAAAATAATCAGCATGTCTTCGGTGACGTCATCCTAATCTTTAAATGTCTTATTTGGGGCGAATTTTACTAAGCTAATGTATTTAGTATAATGTTATCTTGGTACCCATATACACTGAGGCTTTTGAAAAATGTGGTTATGTTTGCTTTTCCTATTCATATCGATGGGCACAAAACACTGTATGTTTAAGGAACAGTAATGTAGAAGGCACAGCCGTAGATCTTAAAACGATTTGCAAGTTTTGTATTCACGAAGGAAATTTCTTAAGCATATGTGTTGTCATAAATGAGATCTCTTATTAAGATAAGAGTTGTTAGATCCTTCAAAAGTTTAAGCATTATTTTATTATTGTTACGTTCAAAATATTTGTACAACGGAGGAAAACCTTCCGAACAGAAAGAGTTTCGAATAATGTACGCACACGAACGAGATATTCATCAAGTGTATTTTGAACGAAAGAATATCATCCAGTTACGCTGTACAACAGCCCAGGCCTGCGAAGCGGTACTCATGAACCTCAGAATGTTTGCCGAAACATTTTAAGGCCTAGGCCTAAAGATATGTAGACATGTTCGAATAATTCAAACGATGTTGAGGCAGCTGTTATGTGGAACTCTCATGGGTTAATCAGTAGTAGATAATAAGGTTTGATCAGAATCATTGTATAAAGAATAATTCGAAGATAGAAATTAAGTCTAATTTGGAATGTACAAGCTGGATATCTATCTTGAAAGGTGAAAGCATTTCAACGCGTCAGGTGTCTCCAATATATCCAATCAGCCGATGTTTTTGGAGCTGTGTCAAACGAACTGTGAGGACGACAGATTCCATGAAAGAAAGTAACTAATCAGTCTTCTTTTCTTTTTCTGGGTCTCCGTTTGCTTGTTAGAAGTCGTCAAAGCTGGAAGTAAATAATACTCAAAAAATTACAAAAAAATGAAAACTATATGATGACTGAATATTGGTTCATCTGTAGTGCTTGGTTAATTTCAGAAGTACAGGAAATAAATCAGAATTCTTTAATTAAAATTTAGTGATTTGATACCACTCGCGGTGGTCCAAACGATTTGGGCTATTGTACTGAGATTTGTTACTGTATCAACAAGTTGTTCATTTTTAATATCCACAAGCAATTCAGTATACAGATGGACATCTGCTGTAAACGGAAGTAAAGCTGATACAATCGCGAAAGTTACTGAAAAAATACATCATAAATTATGGACAGCGTTAGCAAACACACGTCATTTTTGTACGTATCTGATCAAACAATTGCAGCTATTCATGATTCGTGATCTTCGGGATAAAAATTGAAAGAACAGAAATATTAGCTATTGTTGACTAAGTACACTGCTGGCCACCAGAAATGCAACACCAAGAAGGACACGAGATAGCAAAGCCAGATTTACTGGACACCTATAAACATATACAAAGATCATACGATTGAGCTTATAGGCCCATGCGACTTGCGGAACACGCAGACATAAATAGTTCGTGTGGCCCCCATGGCTGGGAATAACGGCCGCTACACGCTTCGCATTCGAACGAAAGAGGCTTGGGATGTGGGCTTTTTGTAAATCGGTTGAGGCTGCTTCCACACGTTGCCACAGTTCATCAGGCGTAGCTGCGGGTTGTGTTTGCCGGGCCACTCGGTTGCCGATCAGCGACCAGACGTGTTCGATGGGCGACACATAGGGTAAACAGGCATGCCACGGCAGCACTGACACCTGGTGGGCCGTGAAGAATTGTTGCGCGATGTGTTCTACGTGCGGGCGCGCATTGTCCTGTTCAAACGTGGCCGGTGGCTGGTCCTGCAGGTAAAGGAGGACTGCAGGCTCCAAAACGTCGGAATATAGCGCTGGCTGTTGAGTGTAGCAGCGAAGCATACCAGAGGGGTGCGGGTGTCATGTCCAATTGCGCCCCAAACATAAGGCAGGCGTCAGACAGTCTCTCACCGCTGTGCCGCCACACGTGGATCCGACCATCGTGGTGTTGCAGGCAGAAGCGGGATTCGTCGGAGAAGACAATGGCGTGCCATTCCGTAGTCTAGGTGCGTTGTTCAACGGCTCAGAGCCGCCTTTTTCGCCGGTGGTGTAACGTCAATGGTAATCGGGGAAATGGACGCGTTGCGACAAGTCCACGATTCTGCAGACGTTGTCGAACGGTACATGCTGACACAGGTTGTTGCGCATCGTACCCTAAATCCAGCGCAAACGTTCGTGATGTGGTGGTGCGAGCCGTCAATGCCCGGGGCACAACATGCCGGAGTAGTATAAAAGGACCGATCCGGCCGGAGGAGCAGCTCCTTCTAGAGAAGGAGCAAAGGGGCGTGGCTTGCGGCAGAAGGATGGGGGCGTGGCATGTGACCGAAGGATGTGGGGGCGTGGCGGATGACGCTAGTGTGTTGGGTCGATGCTGCCCCCTAGCGGTGATTCTTGGAACTTTTAATGGATCTTTGAGGAATGGCAACGACCGAGAGGGAAAGGGGTGGATATAGGGGGATGTCAACTCAATGTGCTGCCCCTAGCGGTGCTTCTTTTAACTTTTAATGGATCTTTGAGGGATGGCAACGACCGAGTCGGGGAAAGGAGATGTGCTGCCCCCTAGCGGTGCTTCTTGGAACTTTTAATGGATCTTTGAGGGATGACAACGACCGAGAGGGAAAGGGGGTGGATATAGGGGGATGTCAACTCAATGTGCTGTCCCTAGCGGTGCTTCTTGGAACTTTATTATTATGTTAGATCTTTGTTTTTGAGTGATGGCAACGACCGAGTGGGAGAAAGGGGGTGGATATAGGGTGATGTCAACTCGATGTGCTGCCCCCTAGCGGTGCTTCTTGGAACTTTTAATGGATCTTTGAGGGATGGCAACGATCGAGTGGGGGAAAGGGGATGTGTATGTCTATCTGTAACAGCCTTTGGTGTGGATACACTGTAATCCATTATGGTACATATTATTTGGACACTTCAATCAAAAATAAAACTAAGCACTCCTATTAGAGATCTACTTTTTTAAAATTTCGCACAATAATATCCCGACAAGAAAATGGTTGTATCGAATAAAACTAATATCTAATCCTAACTCTAACTACTGTGGCTCAGAAGAAACTCTTCAACATTTATTTGTAGATTGCATATTTGAAAAATAGATCTGAAAGTGTTCACAAGAATACTGAAATTATAGACATAGATTTACTGCACACCATTTTGTACCATGTACCTCTAGACTGCTCTGAATCTAAAAACCTAAAAATTCATATTTTAATAGCAATAACAAAACGTAATATATGGAAAAATCGAAATGCCTTATCTTACGAACAAAAGTGAAAAAATACAGAGCAGAATAAACTTGCTATTAAATGTGATCTCAGAAGAATACTGGAGTTTGAAACTAGACCTTTAGAGCTCACAAAGCTTTTAATAAATGGAAAGCATTAGCACCAGTAATATATAAAAAAGGAACAAAGTACTAAATAAAATAATAGAATAAAGCATTTAAAATATTAATGGTAAAAATGTGAAATATATTAAAACTGGAAAGTATAAATTAGTAAACTAAACTCTTAAACACATATAATTTTTGTTTCCGAATTGGTGTTAGTATTTGGTCCTCCACGTCGAAGTTAGTAAGTGTAATTGTTGAAAATTGGGATAAATTGAAGGAAGTATTACAATTTCTGACAAATAGTGCATAATCAGAAAAAAAATTAAGTCATCTTGCCAAGAGGTTTTCAAATGATATGAACACTTGTGAATTTACATTTTCGGGAATAGTATTTAATGAAATGTTTGGCCCCACAGATCTATTATTAGAAATTTTGCAGAAAAAATCACTAGACCTAAACTCCTGTGTAACTTAAATTAAAAAACTCGTGAAATTTTGAAGTATTTGAAACACTGGAAAAACTTGCAAAATCACAGAAATAATCAGATCTAAACGAGAATATGTTCTCTTACTCAAGAAACAATTTCTCAAAATTATAAACAATTGTATTTTGAAATTTTAGACCACATTCTTATGGAAATGAATATAAGATTTCAAGAGTGTGAGAAACTTCAATTTGTTTATCTTGCTGACACAACCAAATTCAAACAATTTAATTCAAGCTTTCCCTCTCACGCTTTTGAAAATCTACAACATTTTTACAGAAAAATATTTTCTAAACTCCAGCGCCTTAAAAATGAACTGAGTTTTGTATATGCCAAAAACAATTAAGGAATATATCAACTCAAAAACATCTTCGAGTGCTTCATTAAGATATAGGCATGTTTACAAAAGCTTATAAATTTGTTGCCTTCATTTTAAACATTCCATCCACACGTGTGTCAGTGGAAAGAAGTTTTTCTTGCCTTAAAATAATACAAACTTACTCCAGAAACACTATTTCTCAAGATAGACTTGCTTCTTTGGCAAATATTTCTATTCAGAATGATGCTTTATTGATGCTCACGAAGAAACAACAATTCTATGACGATGCAATCGACAAATTTGCAGCTTTAAAAGAAAGAAGAATTGATCTAATACAAAAAATAGGTCAGTCCTCATATAGTGCTTTTCATTGAAGACAATAAATATCTTTTCATATTGCTCTTTTAGCTCGTCACCTATTTTTTCAACCACGAGCCTCCACTGCGTCTCACTCGAGGTCCCACGAATTTGAAACCAATTCTTCAAGTAAAGCCTTCTTCCTACAAGGATACCATGCGTGCAACCAACGTGATGCGTCATATCTTTCAATGAATATAACGTTGTATCCATTGTTGTCTAGTCAAGTTTCCGCGTTCAAATTGTTAATGCCTTCTATTTTTCAGTTGCAGTTTTTTTTCTGTCTAACTTCCTTGAAAAAGTCATGTGGTTGATGTGTGAAAGCTTGGAAACGATAATGTGTCTACTTCCGGCGCCAATAAATCGGATCACTAGTACAGTGTTACTATTTACTACTTAATTGGTGTACTGTCCTTTGTTATCAATTTGATGATAATTTATGCTGCGTTAAATTAATGTATAAAATAAAAACCAGGAATAACAATACGCTTTATCTATGATGTTATAGTATGAACCTACGCAGTTTTATCAAAAACATTTCTCTTTCGTTTCATCATTTACAACAACTTGTTCTTTTTGAATTCCTGAAGAATTGTAGTTTTCTATATCTTGTACGAATTATCCATAGTAAATTTTGATAAACATATTCCCTTGACTTGAATACCACTTCAATGGTACTTTTAGAGATATAATTGCAGTTAAATAACTATTAAGATATAAAAAAACAATTATTTCAAGAAGCGAAGTGTGCTTCCATGTTAATCAATTCAAATGCATTAACACCCAATGTGTTATTTGTGAAATAAACTTAAGATACATTTTTTAAAACTGTGATGCTATGCACACAATGCGGGAAGCACTCCAATCTGATCGCGTTTGACTAAGCATAACAATTCACTAAAGTTCCCTTCAGTTGTAGGGCCCATATGAAATGTAAATAAACCTAACACACCCTAACCGTGCCTTGCTTGCATTCCTGTTCCAAGTTATTGTATTTTGTTCCACACATGCCTCTCAGCGGGACCTGTAAGTAGGCTTTTGTACCTTAAGACAATTCTAGTTGCATTTAATACGTGAAAACTACATTAAGTGACTTCTAGTTTTCACGTCTTAAAATTTCGTGTGTTTCTTTCCCTGAAGTTGTTTCGCCTTCAGGTTAAGAAATTAACATAAATTAATTATCGTCAGATTACAAAGTGAAATAACTTTTCTTCAAATTAATTTTGAGCTCGCACGTTGTTCTTGGAGAAATTCGATAGTCATTTGCAGTGATTTTATAATTTTCAACTTTGGCGGTAGAGCGTTGCATAAGCTGAAATTATTATCGCGTAAGATATGTTCAGCAGTAGTTCAGAGAGCATGAGGGCGTATTCCGGCTTCATCCTTGGACACCACAAATTCTGGATCACAAGCGCATTTAGAAGATATGAGCCATTCTAGAAAAACAGATTCGGAAACTGACCTCTTTCGTTAAATCTGAGCCAGTTAAAAAAACTGTCTGGTAAAAGCCTCCTTTCCTGTACCCGTACAAGGTGAGTCAAACCTTGCTCACATCAAAGTTTAAATTTTCAAAATTCGACGGAAAATCACTGAAGTACAAAGTCCTCCCAGTAGATGGCAGCGAAGAGTGTAAGGGAAGGTTCATGTGTAAACGTGAATAACATTATATATATAAACGTGAACAACCCACGAATAATATATACATATAATATTAATAACCTTAAATTAATAAAAGGTATGTAAATATTATATTATACAAGGTCTGCGAATTCTCTGACATTTCGGAAACACTTGTACCATATAACAACATAAACCTTTGTTTGAATGGTGAGAGACAATATATACCGTGCAACCATAGAATTAATCTTACATAAAACTGTCTAAGCACTATTTAGAACACTTCCATCTAATACACGCAATCCTCAAGTGTATAACATATTTATTTACATCTAAAGCCAGTATGCACAGATAAAAGATACTTTAAAAAACAGGCAAGATCTTTCAAGTCTTCACAAGACTCATTATCAAGCTAAAAGGCAACCCAATATGCAGTGAACAAGAACATATATGCACAAGCAAGCAACCGTCATGCATCTGTAACAATAGCAACTAGGTGTACATGCATTGTAAACATAGAAATGAACTTTCCCGACAATTTATCTAAACATCCAGTGGTTTTAATGTCCAAACGTATTGACGCTAATGTAATGGTAAGTTATTGTGCTAGTCTTCATCGATGGTTCTCCATCTCTCCTTCCATTAGAAGGACATTTCTGACATCCTTATCTTGAAACATTTGGTCTGATTAAAGACATTTCACTAGTTTGATTGAACCCATGATATGTATTAAATTTTATTAATTATAAATATATACACAGTGCGTCAAAGAATTTTTAAGACTTGCGCTAGATTTCAGCCTACGGTGGCGCTACCAGTGTAATCGCGAATGCGTTATAAACCGTGACCATCTGCTTGCTTTCTGCCAAAAGTACTGCGCAGTTGTTAAAGTAAATCAAACGAAACGGCCGTTCATTACAGAAGTAAAAATTTTTTCATGTTGAATTATTAAGATGGAACAGAGGGCTGTTATTAAATTTAACGCAAAACTTGGTAAAAGTGCCTCGGAAACGTACCAAATGCTGAAACAAGTTTACGGTGAGTTTTTTTTAAGTAGATCAAATGTTTTGATGCGGCAAAAACGTTTTTTGGACGGAAGAGATACGCTAGAAGACGATAAGCATACCGGAAGACCAAGTTCATCTAGGACACCTGAGATTATTAAAAAAGTGAGTGATTTCGTGGAAAACAATCGATGTGCGTCACTAAGAATGATGGAAGAGTCTTTAAACATCAACAAAGAAACGATTCGAACCATCCTGCATGAAGATTTGGGCAAAACAAAAGTCTGTGCTAAATTTGTTCCACACACGTAATCCAATGAACAAAAATCAAGGAGAAGTGCACATTGCAGATACATCATTTCAGCCGCTGAAAATGATCCAAACTACTTAAAATAGATTGTTACGGGTGATGAAACATGGTGTTTGCAATATGATTCTAAAACAAAGTGACAAAGTGCGGAATAGAAGTAAAAAAACTCACCACAAGCCAAAAAAAAAAAAAACAAGAAAAGTTCCATCGAAAATCAAAACAATGCTCATTACATTCTTCGATAGTAAGGTTATTATCCACAAATAATTTGTTCCAAGTGGACAAACAATTACTGGTGAGTTTTATTAAAATGTTTTGAGGCGTTTGATGGGCAGAATTTGTCGCATTCGTCCAGAATATCGGGATGAAAACAGTTGGTGTTTGTTGCACGATAATGCACCCAGTCATACCTCACTTCTTGTTCGTAGATTTTTGGCGAAAAGAAAGTCTGTGTGTTGAATCATCCACCGTATTCGCTTGATTTAGCAGGCTGCGACTTTTCTTTATTCCCAAAACTTAAAACGACGTTAAAAGGGTGCTATTTTGATGATATTTCGACCATACAAACAGCTTCGACGCGTGCTTTGGAGGCAATTCCGCAAAGTGAACTGGAACAGGCATTCGAATCATTATTAAATCGCTGTAACATGTGTATTGAAGCCGGAGGGACTTATTTTGAATAAAAAACCAAAACAAATCATAATTTCTTTTTTCTATTTCATTTTACAGACCCAGTTTAAAAAATTGTTTGCCACACTGTGTATATAAATCATTTAAATGGTAGAATACTGAGAACAAAGTTTATCTTTTGGGAATGAGATTTTCAAGTAGACTTACCTGAGAAATAAGACATTTCAAACGTTTGAAATGTTCTATTAATGCGCGCTGGGTATTCAGGTAAAAAATCAGTTTGGGTCATTAGGATACCATTAAAATTATATTTTGTTTATAGTACCACTTAAAGAACACCTTTTCGCTACAGCTTTGAATAAATTTTTCTAAGCGTAGTTAACTATTATTTCCGCATGTACTTTTCTTAACACACGTGCTGTCGGTTTCCACAATGAACGGAACTACTTATTTTCTACACACTGAAATGCGTAATAAAAAATGTCAATACATCTATACTCTAGCGCTGCGCGTAGGGTTATATAGACCTAAGCTAGTGTTACAGAGACTTCATCCATTTCTCATACGTAATGTTCGGAAGATATAACCAGTTATATAGAAAAATTGTTTTTTCAGCCGTTTATTGTTTGAGGGTTTTCGAGGATATTCTGTCAGGCAAGTTCAGACAGAGATTTGGAACAAGGGGCACTTTGCATGAGTAAGATGAAAAGTCTTTCAGCATAAAACTAACAGTGGCAAGATGAAATCATCAGCATACATTGTCGGAAAACATACCAAAGGGGAAGCGTAAAACAGAATTTTATAATTCCAGTCCTTTGCTATAATAAACGTTTTAGTTAAAATGCCTGCCAAAATTTTCAAATTTCCGTTTATGCTCATCCATGTGCAATTTATTTTATTTCCTGCAGTAGGTCATACTGAAAGTGGTCAATAACAATCTTATTTTAAACTGACAGACAAGATTATTAACAACTGAGCAAGTCCAGCTGTTTAAAGGTGGTGAATTCTATCTATATAAAGGGATCTTTTGAAACAGAGAAAAAGTCATTAGTTAGTTTGAAATGAAAAACGCGAAACGTTTGCGAGCAGTTTGATAGCTAAAATGTTGTGTTCAAAAAATTTCCTTCGGCTGTTTTAAGATTAAATTTAGAGAATATTCCATAGACCCATGTGTGAAATCAATATTAAGTACATACCGGCAGATTAAAAGCACGTGTTTTTAAGTGCAAATATGTGCCACCGTGTCAAAGAGAAATTCCGCATAATCTGGCGCAAAGACTTTGTGTGTGTGTTTGGGTCATGTGTGAAGACAGTCTCGAAAGAATGGTTTCGAGCAAGTGGGAATCTATTTGTATTTTACTCTGAATCGGTATTTTTCCATGTTTAATTAACCAGACAACAATGAGCCATTTCATTATAACCACTCGTGACCCGGAGAAATGAGCGCGCCTGGAGATCGAACAGTGGCGCAGGGGACGTTCACAGAACAATATATACACTGACGGAAAAAAAATCCCAGCA
Organism: Macrothele yani; assembly: GCA_039090855.1. Lineage (NCBI taxonomy): Eukaryota > Metazoa > Arthropoda > Arachnida > Araneae > Macrothelidae > Macrothele > Macrothele yani. Next base: position 171,254,537 of record CM077034.1, read on the forward strand.
CCAAGAAGGGTTTGTGTAAGATAAACGACAGTTGGTAGGCGGTGAGAGTACATCTCTAAGATGACGTCGATGCAAATTTCGCGCTCGGCGCATACGTGTGGTGCTAGTAGCTCCCCTCGGAACATGCAAAGCAGGTTTGCTGTAAATACGCGCTGTAACGTTCGTGAGCGTTAGTTATCGTTGAGATTCGACGTAGAGTGTTGATGTTAGTCAAGAATGCCTTTAAGAAGACGAAGAAGCCAATATCAACAGCTCACGGAGTTTGAACGAGGTCGTGTAATAGGGCTACGAGAAGGGGGATTTTCTTTCCGCAATATTGCAGAACGACTTGGCAGGAATGTAGCCACTGTGCATTAACGTTGGCAGAGGTGGCCAAGGGAAAGTACTGCCTCAAGAAGACCGGGTTCCGGTCGGCCACGTGGCACTACTGAGAGGGAAGACTGCCGTGTACGGCGTATGGCCGTGGTGCATCGTACTGCGTCTGCGGCAGCAATTCCAGCTGCAGCTGCCACCACAGTGACACAACGAACTGTTACAAATCGGTAACTTGAAGGACAGCTCCGAGTCAGACGCCCGGTAGCGTGCATTCCACTTAATCCAAACCACTGCCATTTGCGACGTCAGTGGTGTCAAGCTAGAGCTCATTGGATGACGGAGTGGAGATGTGTTGTGTTTTCTTATGAAAGCCGGTTCTCCCTGGGTGCCAGTGATGGCCGTGTGTTGGTTACACTAGTTTCACATAAATATGTAATTGTAAAAGGCAACAAATACTTAAGGCAGTGCTCAACAATGTTGGAAATTCTTTTTCCATTGGAATCCAAAAACTAGTCAGTGATTTCAAAGAACAAATGCTTTTCAAACCAACCAGAGTTAAAAGATGTCTCATAAGTTTTTTATTTGGCAATAGAAGATTACACATTTCTGCATTGTATGTGAATGAGTAACTAGTTCATTCAGTGGGAATGGGAAATACTGCCTTGTAAATGTTTGGAGAGTGCAGAGATGGACGATTATTAGCTGTTTAACATCAAGTTTTTAATTGTTTGCTCATTTTCTGATGATAATGAATTCAGTTATGAAAATTGGTCAGAGCTGTTCCCTGTAATTTGGTTTTCTCATAAAGTTTTTTGGTCATTGCTGGTGTTTTGTTTTTTCAACATTGAACAGATTGTTTTCACCCTGTAATGAGAAGTTCCACTAGTTCATTTTTCAGAAATTTCAGCTAAATATGCTAAACTTCACCACACATCCTACCAGCACTAGCCATAAATTGAGATTAATTTTGTTTTGAAAATTGGTTCACTATGTGACTCGGTATCGTTGCTAACAAATCCGCATATGCCCCCCCCCTATTATTTTAGTGTAACCCACTTTGAGAACCATTGGTCTAGAGGATGTTCAAGCCGTACTGGTATCAGAGTTGGTTTTACATCAAGGTTTTTGGCTAGCAGTCACAATTTAACATATGGTTTGAGTCCCATATGAGGCATTAGTTTTGCCACCCTGGTGGTGCAGTGGTCTAAGCACCATCCTGTGATTGTTTGTCCAAGTGGGTCCGGGTTTGAATCCCGGTATGGCATGGATGTTGTGTTTGTCTTACAGCACTGGCGTTCTCTCTTCCCTGGAACCAGTGACTCTTAAATTAGCGACAGGGACTGCTTATATCCCATTTAGTTCCTCGCATTAGCCGTTAAAACCTTTAAAAAAGAAACCTGTTTTTTACATAACATAACAGCTTTGGCTTTCTCCTTCCCTAGAATCAATGGCCTCAATTTAGAGGTGGAAAAAAGTTTCAGTGATGAAATGTCACATTTTCGTTCAGGAAACACATTTGTGATTCTCCCTGACTGCTACATGGTTTTGATTGCTTTTATCAATACCATTTCACTCACATTCCTTAGTATATAATTATCAATCATTTTGTGACTATGGTATATTCAGTTAACTCATAGGCACCCCTAGCTTAGTTTTCAGCAGGAGGAAGCAAACAATGGAAATCTGCATATATACAAACCCTCTATGCAAATTTCCACTGTGCCTTCTTTTTACCACTCAACACATAAATTTAATTGGAAACCAGAAGAGCCAAAAAATATATATTTTTTAATTATATCTATAATCACCTCATTATCACATGTCATCATCATCATCATTGTCAACCATTATCAATCCACTGCTGGACGAAGGTCTCCCCAAGTTTCCTCCACAACGGTCTGTCTTGTGCCAGTCTCCTCCATGTCACTCCTGCATACTTTCGAATTTCATCCACCCATCTCCCATGTGGTCTTCTTCTGGGTCTTTTCCTGTCCCTTGGAATCCAATCTAAAATTTCGGCTGTCCATCGATGGTCTGTTCTTCTGGCAGTATGTCCAGCCCATTGCCATTTCAGGGATTTAACTCTGATCATGATGTCTTCCACTCTTGTCATTTTTCGGATAAACGAGTTCCTCTTCTTATCTCTCCTGGTTACACGAAGCATGCACCTCTCCATGCTTCTTTGAGTTGTCTGCAGTCTTTGTATATCTCTTTTAGTTAAGGTCCACGTCTCTGCACCATACGTAAGCACTGGAAGGATGCATTGATCAAACACTTTTCTTTTAAGACATAATGGCATATTGCTCTTGAAAATTACGCTGTTTCTTCCAAAAGCTCTCCAGGCAAGTTTTGTACGCCGATTAATTTCTTCACCAATGTGACCTTCACTTGATATCTGCTGTCCAAGATAAACGTACGTGTCTGTTATCTTCAGCTTTTCTCCATCAATCAATAAATCTTCATTTCTTGTAAAAGCATTGAACATCACTTTTGTCTTCTGAAAGTTCATTTTTAATCCCACTTCTTTACTCTTGTCAGCAAGTTCCTGGATCATACTCTGCAGCTCTGATGGGGTAGTTGCAAAAATGACTACGTCATCAGCAAAACGAAGGTGGGTTAGATAATCTCCATTAATCTTTATCCCCTTGTTTTCCCAGCTCAGCGACTGAAAAACACCCTCCAATGTGGCATTAAAGAGCTTCGGAGATATGGTGTCACCTTGTCTCACTCCCTTTCCAATTTTTACGTGTGTTGTATTTTCAAACAGCCTAATCTTTGCACTTGCATTTTCATAGATGTTATTAATGATATTAATGTATGCATCTTCAATACCGCAGGTTTTCAGAGCCATTGTAACTGCTGATGGTTTCACCGAATCAAAGGCTTTTTCATAATCGATAAAAGCCATGCACAATGGAAGTTCATATTCCCTCGCTCTTTCAATTAGTTCTCTCAGTACGTGGATATGATCTATTGTGCTGTAGCCACTCCTGAATCCAGCTTGTTCTCTCGGTTGAGCCATGTCCAGTGTTACCTTCAAGCGGTGTGAAAGAACTTTAGTGAAGATTTTATAAACTACTGATAGGAGGCTGATAGGTCTGTAGTTTCCGAGATCCTCAATGTCACCTTTCTCATGTAGCAGGATCATTGTAGCGGTGTTCCAATCCTCAGGAATCTTTCCTTCAGTAAGGCATCGAGTGAAAATTTGGGCGAGTACTGTTTCAATTTCTCCACTTGCTTCTTGTATGATGTCTACAGTAATTCCATCTTCTCCTGGAGCTTTCCCCGCTTCATGTTCTTGATTGCATGTGCAACTTCTGCTGGAAGGACTGGAGGAACTCTGGTACTGGTATCTTTCATGATGTCTGGAGTGCATGTATCACCCCTTTCATATAATTTGGAGTAGAAATCTTTCACTCTTGTCAAAATTTCGCCTCTATTTCTTGTTACAGAACCATCTTCTTTTCTCAGTGCCATAATCTGTTTTCTTCCCTTACTGAGATGTCCCTTTGCTATCTTTAGGCTTTGGTTGTTTTCAATTGCTTTCCTCACTAGTTCACAGTTGAATTTTCTTACATCTTCAGTGATACTTTTTCTTACTGTCTTGCATAGCTCTATCTATTCCACTTTGGAAGTCACATCTTCTTTAGTTGTCCTCATCTCTCTTCTTTTTTGCATCAACATTTTCGTTTTTCCTGATAATTTGTTTACATGCAACTTGTTCTTAGACCCAGCTAATTTTGTTGCTGTTTCCATAAGAGCTTTGGTTACTTTTCTGTTAACTTCAGAGATGTCCACTTCTTCTGATGTTAGGCCTTCTAAAGCAGAGAACCTGTTCTTCAGTTCCAACTTGAAGGTATTATGGTGTTTTTTAAGGTTGGTTATGTCAATAGATTTTGTTTGTCTTATGAGCTTGCCACGTTCAAGTTTGGTGTTGAGGTGCATCTTACATCTCACCAATCTATGGTCACTACCTGTGTTGAACTTGTTTAGCACACTGCAGTCTTCTATGACGAATTTTTTGTTACACATAATAAAATCAATTTCACTTGTCGTCCCATTTGGATGTCTCCATGTCCATTTCCTGTGTGGCTTTGTCTTGAAGAAGGAGTTCAAGATGAAAAACCCTTCTGCCTCTGCAAACTCAACGAGAGTATTTCCACGCTGGTTTCTGTTGCCGTGACCGAATTTACCTACTGAAGTTTCATTCTGTTGCCGTTGCCCTATTTTTGCATTGAAATCTCCCATAATTATTTTCAAGTGCTGCTTACCTTTATTATTTAGATGACAAATTTGCTCATAAAATTCTTCAATTTCTTCTTCAGGATGACTTGTGGTGGGTGCATAAGTTTGAATAATCTGAGCCTGGTATCTTTTCGAGAGTTGGATAACAAGTCGTGCAGCTCTGTCAGAGCTGCACGACTTGTATACCGTAATATTTCACATATATGTCAGCGCAAACCAAAGCACGCATAAATAAGAGCGCAGCATAAGTAAAAGTTAGTGTAATTCCAGCCAAAATTAAGTTTAAAATGTAATTAACATGAGAATAACATGCAAAATAAGAAAAATATCAATGATTGAATTTACTTAGTTAAATTTAACACTTAAAAAGCTTAAATTACTCAAAAATGTAAATTACATGATCTCAAAATTTTAATTACATACCTTGTTTATATTTATGACTTTTTAAAGTTATGTAAAATTGAAGACTGTTTCTGCTGCTGCCTCTCATTGAAAACAGCTTTTTCAAGTTTGTTTAAACAGGAATGTGTGGCAATTAGATGTATCGGTGAGTTGTATGTAGTGACAGTGTTTCCAAAGCTTCTACTACCTTCGTGACAATCTGGGGATCTTTTGTTAATTCTCCGTTATGTCTCTTCATCATCATCCTGAATTTCATTGGCTATTTCTTGAATATCCCTCAATTCCCCGATAATGCATTTTCATTGATTTCTACAAACTCTTTTAAAACTACTAAATCCACCTGAAATGGCACTCCAATCTTCATCATTGGTAGATTATTCGGTAAATGTGTAGATTAGCGTCCTAAATTATTTTGTCGGAAACTTGTAATATTGACTTGTGAGAGCGACGCTGTGGTAGGCCTAACACATCACTACGGCAACGATGTGAAGATTTGCTTTGTTGAAAGGAAGATTCGCTTCGCCGTGCAATTCACGTGCGGATGACTACAAGTCCAAGCAAGTACCTTCTTGCTAGGTGAGCGAACCATTTTATACTTATTTGCTACACAAAATAGTTTGTTCATGTTTTGTAATTGTTTTTAAAGCAGACGTTGTGAAATTTTTCATTCTTTCGCATATGATTCCCTGATCCGAAATAGAAAGTTTGGTAAATGTGTACTTTAGCGTCTAAATTATTTCGTCGGAAAAATGTAACTGTGTGGGAAAGGTGTGACATACAATATTTTAAGCATGCAAAATAATGGGAAATGGTGCAAAAATATAGTATTTTTAGATAAAAGGAAATAAGTTTTCCGAAGTATTTACCTGGGAGTGCGATAGTTTGAAAGAGTACGTGCTACGTAGGCATAGGACGAGAGAGCGGCAACGGCATCAAGGTGGAGTCCGGTGAATGGAAGCTTCGTTGAGAAGGGCAAGTAACGGGCGGAAGAATTAAGAAGGAAGCGTTTTCGCAGTACGTAATCATCGAAAAGTCTTGTAGGCATACGCAGAAAGAAAGAGGTTGAATTTGCGCAGCATTGTAAGTTTTTGTTTTTTTGAAGGGTAATTTTGAGAAAGCGGAAGTACAAAATGGTCAGTCATTTCGGATTTCGTCAGGGCTTAAAATTTCATTATCCGCCACAACACAAGAAGCTGTCTCCCTGCCATAGTGCGATATATGAATTGAAGAAAATTGTTTATTTTGAAAAATATCAATGTCACGAGGAAAAAAATGTGAGCTACGATGTACTGAATAACAGCAGAACTGCAAATGAAGTGCTTGAGGAAAGCACCTACCTGTGCACATCTTCCAAACCAAAACTAAAACTTTATGTTCAACCGGAACCAAAACGTCTTCCTCAAAGCTTCTGTCGTACATAAATTATTTTACATTCCTTAATTTCTTTATATTCGGAGACACTGTGAAACCACTAATAACGACATTCTGCGCATATCTTTCTCAAAAATGAATAAAACAGGTTTGAACTACTTCTGCACACGATTACACGACACTCTTCCGAAAAATATACCCTACTGCTGTCGTATTCTTCCGCGCATTTGCTACCAACTCGTACTCCGCTCCGTCACACAGCACCTTCACGTGGTGGCCGTTAGCATCGCTTCATCCTCCCGCACCACCTGCTACAAACCATCGTACTCGCAGGTTAATACTTCGGAAAAAATATTTCCTTTTTATCTAAAAATAATATAATTTTTCACCTTTCCCTGTTATTTTTCATGCTTAAAAAATTGTGTACATCGAACTTTTCACCCACAGTTAAATTTTTCCAACGAAATAGTTTAGGACGCTGAAGTACACATTTACCGAAAGTACTAATAGGCTTTTCTATATTGTACAGAAAACTGGGGAACTATAAATTTTGGTTTTGGTTTGAACAGATTTGCTGTGTCATTGCACTTTTGGTTATCCTGTTAATAGCTTGTTCGCACGCGAGTTTCTATCTTACTCATATGTATCTTTTGCAAATCGAAGAGGTTTTATCTGGTTTTTCCTGCCAACAACGTACAGGATACAACAAAATAAAGGGTGGCTGCTGTGGACCTATTTTCTGCAGCGTATCACTACAACACTTATTGCTCTTCTGCCAATAACGTAAGTCCTGTTTCTCTTGTACCCGTATTTTCCACACAGCTACGAACCTTCCTTTTAACAGACCAAAGCTTCACATTTTCACTGGACCGATGCATTATTCCTATCGCTGCTTCTCTTCACAGTGTCAGACTCACAGGTCCATATTACAATAAAAATCTTTTAAAACACGTTTAAAATATGAAATATCTGAAAAAATATGAAATACATTAAAATATGAAGTTTTAACCCTTTGTCAATAAACACAGGACGCTAGTTCCATCAGAGGCATGCATTCAGTCGCTGACTTTAAACATTTGGAGCAAAATTACATATGCTTCCAATTTATGGACATAAAGCATAATATATTTAAAGAAGTGATATTCTTCTGTCCTTGGCACTGTGTAACAATAATACAACTTCCAGTGATTAGCAGTGAAAAGCAACATGACATGCGATGACTGTCTTTTTTCTTGTAGTAGAAAATTATATTCTGAACTTCATTTTTAGATTTAGTTGATCAATCTGGCACCTAGGGCAACTATATTATTTATTTACCTGCCCAGGTCAACGATTCACACGACCCAGGCATGGTATTTTTCAAACCCTGATACGTATAAGTAAAAATATATACAGTACATAATTTCATACATACATATTAATTAAAGCTTATGTATTTCATTATTACTACTTTAAGAAAAACTTCCCATTGCAAAAAAATTACCTTTGCTTGTCTCTGTGGGCACTATTTCACTTTTACAGCATTGCAATCTTACGCGTAATGAAAATTTCTGTAGTGCATACTAACTTTTTAATGAAAAATTTGTAATATTTTAAGAACAATACGTTGCTACAAATTTTTTTTTGTCCCCCTTGAATTTCATTTAACGAGTTTCGACTGTTATTCTTTTTTTACTGAATCTGGTAAATGCTGGCCAAGAAAATGACAGTGAAAATATATCATGAACAGTTTCCTTGCTTTGCAAATGTAGTAATTAAAGTTAAATGTAAAAAAAAATTGATTTCATTCTAAATTTCTGCGAGTGAAATCTTTCACCTGTGTCACTTTAAGCAGGGCTTGGAAAATATCTGAAATGTTACATGAGCAGCTGGGTACATACATAAATTATTTACCTACCCAGGTAGTAAAACCTGGATGCCCAGGAAAATTTATATTTTAAGATAAATCAGAAGCCACTTTTTTAAGTTAAAAAATATGAAATTTTTTTTACACTTTTTGTAATTCCTATTTTAAAGGTCTATTCAAAATGTTCAATATGCAAAGCATGTATTTTATGGTTTAAGATGATAGTGCTGAAACTGGTACAAAATGATACGATGAAATTGTTTTTTGAGAAATTTAAAGATTCTGCCGTGTTCTTTTCCTTTGTCACTAAACACCTGATTTGTGCATAAATAAAAATTGTTTCAGTATCTTCAGGTATTGCCAAGATATTATAAATACAACTATTTAATAGCTTTCCAAAAAAAAAATTGTGCTCCAAATGGTTTCCTTGTGGCAACACAACAATGAAAGAACAGGTTTAATCACTGAAGTCATTTCTAAAACATTCCAAACAGGAAAATTTAATATTTTAGAAATATTGATATTCATTAATGTTCTACAATGACTCAGTTAGAATCAGGGTCTAAACAAGTGTTTCTTCTTTGGGTGGGGGTCTGAGATTTGAAATTATGCCCTATCAAGTTCAAAAGCTCTCATTTCCATTCAAAGTATTTTTTTCTTTTGTTTCTCATACCTTAATTATGGGGAAGCAATGTGTTCTTTCAAAAGCAGTACTTCCAGTTTTTGACATAATTTTACTAAACATGTGAAAAGTAGGTAAATATCCAAAAATTAGAGATAGTAAACAAGACAGTAAAAGTTCTGGGAACACTGACAACACAGTGCTCAGTAGAATGTAAAATGAACCAGCACACAAGGTAGTGAATGTGAAAACAGGAAAAGCATGATTCAACCCTATGTCAAATGTAATACTAGCCAAAACCTACATGAAAAATCAACTTTGACACCATTGTGGATTGAATACCCTTATAGACGCAATGTACTCGGATGCCAGTTCGTAGTTCTGTTTGTCATTGATATAACATATAAATACAAGAATATGCCTGTACATATCTTTACTACGTAACTGCCCTTTGTATTCATTCATGCAAATACTACATAAGTACGTATGTGCAAATTAAAATGTCTAAAAGGAAATAAGTATTGTTCAACCAACTGTGCTTTAGAAATAATTCTCCAATTAAAACATGTCTGAAAGAAACGTTCAAGCAACTGTGTGTACAGAGTTCGTAAAGCCTAATGTTAAACAAATCTGTGTGTAACTGATGTCATTATTTATCATATTGTAATAAACCTGATTTTAAGATAAGAAAATATCATTACTCACATTTAGAACTGAATTGATTCAGTTATAATGTAAGTATCCAACAATTTCACGCTCACACACTCTTCCACAAAAAACATGCATTTACTTGCACACTCTTCCACAAAAAATGCATTTATGTAAAAGTCGGCGACTACTCGCAGTGAGGCTTAACTGAATATGGCCAAACTTCATATTTACAGGGATTGCCTTTCAAATTACAGCTTAAGTAAATACGGTCAAACTTATATTTTCGGGTGTAGCCCTTCAAATTATGGCGTCGCTCAATACGGTCAAAATTATTTTTTTATGGGCAATGCCCTTCAAATTACAGCGTAAATGAATACGGTAAAGTTGTATTTTTTACGGGCGTTGCTCTTCAGATTGTGGGCTTCGTATTTAGGGTTCAGGCCGTAATTTCATGGGCTTTCACAAAAACGGGCCAAGCCGTAGTTTTATGGGCAACGGATGGGACCCCAGTTGCCGGCCGTTGCCCGTAATCTAACTGTGAAATTTTTTGCAGTGCAAATTCTCTGCAAATGACATTTCAAATTTGAGGGAGTGTTTCCAAAACGAAACACTTTGCCACTAATATTTACTTTATTTATTAAATATTAATATATGTACAGAAGATCTGGTTCAAATGCGTAGTTTTTTATAGATCAACTGATAAAAACACAATAATAAAATCCTGCTAACATAATTAGCTTCCTTCCATTATGATGTTTGCACTGGCGGAAAGTGAAAAAAGAACACCAAGAAGGAGACTTCTGATACCAACGAAATCTATACAGCACAATAACGGAAGACAGAGGATAACGTGATCAAAACATTATGGCAAAATACAGCTGTATTTGCTGGTAAACTGAAAAATAACATTTCCATGTAACACGGCTAGATCGAGGTTGAACCGCCATGAACTGCGTCACATTGTGCAATTCTGGCATGGAGTCTGTCGTACAGATGTTGGATGAATGTTTGGGGTATTGAGTTCCAAGCATCCTCAACCTGGACGCATAAATCAGGGATGGTCTTGGCTGGCCGTGGAGACCGGATAAGTCGTTGTCCCATAAAATCCCACGCGTGCTCAATGCTGGACAAATCCGGTGAAAGTGCAGGCCATGTAAGTTGTCTCACACCCTGAAGTGCATGTTGCGTTGCTCGTGCCGTGTGTGGGCGGTCGTTATTGCTGGAAAACACCCCGATGAACCGACCTTACAAATGGCACAACAACGGGCTGAATGATGTTGTTGATGTAGAAGGTGCTGTTTAAGGTACCCGGTACAAACACTAGTTGTGTACGGGAGTGATAGCTGATCGTTCCCACACCAGAGGTCTAGGTGTAGGCCCTGTGTGTCGCTGGCGGATGCAAGAAGGGTAGAGACGCTCCCCTTGGCGTCTGCGAACACACATACGACCATCGGTGGCTCCCCAAGGAGAATCTGCTTTCATCGTTGAACACGACAGATCGCCATTGCGTTCTCCAGTACAGACGTTGGCGACACCACTGCAGCCGTTCCTGACGGTGGGCTTGAGTCAGAGGTACCCATGCCAGAAGCACACGTGCAAGTAGTCCTGCATCCAGTAGACGGTTGCGGATTATTCGCACCGTCACCTCAGGTGCAACGGCACCTCGGATTTGCGTCGCAGTGGATGTTCTGTTTGACAACGCCGCTCTTCTTATGCGTCGATCGGTCCAATCATCAGTCCGTCTGTGAGTCCCGGTTCCACGTCTTCTCGTTTGGGAATGTTCCTCGGACCATCTACGGTACCATCGTACCACCACCGATACTTCCCATTCAATTCGCTCTGCAATACCACGATACGACCACCCGGTCTCGCGGAGTCCGACTAGACGACCTCGCTCAAAGTCCGATAACTGCTGAAATCGTACACGTCGTCCATGTCCAGGCATTGCAGCTTCTTCAGGGTCTTCGCACGTGTCCTTACGCCGGCGACTGATTACATTCACTTAGCCGTACTCCTTAAATACCACCGACGATAATTTGCATAATATGCCGTGCTGTGCGTAGGTTGGTCCCGAAATTAACATCACACCTACGTAAACTCGACCCTATTCACATATGTAAATTTCATGATCGTCTGCCAATTCCTTCTTGGTGTTCTTTTTTTACTTTCCGCCAGTGTATTATGGAAAAACTGATGTTAATCGAAATGTCAAATTTATAACACATCTATTGAAATTTTTGTTTTAGCTAGGATGAGTCATACAATATCAATTTTCTGCCTAACTACAGGCAAAAAATGACTCTAAACAGATAGATCCACGGTGAGCTTAGCCACAAATTGTTATGTACTATATTTTGTTTTACCAATAAAAGACTGGATATCCAATTGTCATCTGAAAAACCAGAATAAATTCGATTTCATTAACACTGGAAAGAACGAATAGTAACACATAGTGCTCACATTTAGAACTATCAGGCGTAACGTAGCACCTTTCAAAATGTTCAGGATTTGGAGCTCGAATGACGTGCTTTGGCTAAAATAGCATTAAACTGCATCCCGCAAACCAAAAATACAAAGAAAGCGTCCCTGTATTTTAAGCTGTCAAGTGCAAACGTATTTATTTAGATTTTGCACTGATGTTCAGCTGAAGAATTTCGACTGAGAATAATTTTTTGGTACCAATATTTAACTGCATGAAGTGCTAAACATTTTATTCCAGTTTCGTGTATTTTGAAACAAGAATCCTTGTTGAGAAATGGTGTGCACCGATCAAAGGAAAGCAATGTCACATTCTGCTTCATTCTGACATTGAACGACATATGTCACATGATGGCTGGGGAAGACCACACAGTTTAGTAACTGTGAATACATTTTTGTTTGGAAGGCCCCTACTACGAGTACAAGAAATTCACACTTTGGAGATTTTGCTAAATTTATGGTTCACCTTTTATTAATAAGTATAGATTTACATAAGTAAAACTTCATATTTTTGCCCAACTTTCTGGTGGCTGAATCAATACGCAAATAGCATAATATAAATTCATTTACTTACTGGTATAAACAGTAAGTGGGAGAGCTAAAGTCACGAAAACGATATTCTGCCTAACGAACAAGCTAATTCGTAGAAACTCGTTTTCTGTTTGTACTGTATGGTTTTTTTATGTTTCTGTTCACAAAAGCTAAAGAAGAAAATTATTCCGTTTTGTATGCAAAAATAATTTTTTCTACAGTGTTTAGCAAAATCCTGGTGATAATTCGTGAGAAGTTCAATAAATAATTTTTTTAGTGGGGCTGTCCCTTAATTGTTTTTTTCTGGGATCATTTAAAACGACAGCAGCTGGACCCTGTCGTTTTAAATTAAGTCTAAGATTTGACGTATTGTCCGACTTTTTGGAATTATTTCTGCAAAGGCTATATTTTGCGTAGATCTAATCCTTACCAAAAGAAAAATAAAGTTGCACAAAATATACTTTACGTTTACCCATTATTACTGATTACTTACTCTCAACAAGTAACTGTTTCAGCACCTGACGCACCTTTAAACTTCCAGTACAAACAACAAGCACAATGCTTTTGACTTCGTCTTTATCCGATTGAAACGAGCAACAGAGTACAAAAACCACATACCCTCACCGTTTACGCTTTTTATGACATTTAACTTTAGCTTCGCATTGTCATCATATATCAATATGGCTGGGCTCAGTGTTTTTAACACCAGTATAAATGAGGTGAAAATGTACATTTCAGTAATCAAAGCCATCGAGGAAGCTGAATAGTTTACATCATAGTGATTTATAATCACAGCATTGAAAAATGTAAAACTATGGATAGTTAAAAAAAAAACTATCCATGCACTATCGATGTACTGAGTTGGGAAAAGCTATCGATGCTATCGATAGTACCCGCACCTCTAGCAAAGGGGAACCCGTTATTCAGATATTTAAATGGTTCTTCACGCTTTTCAAATTTATTAGGTCTTCGTAGCCTCCATAAAGACGCTTTATCAAAATTTCTTTGAAAGAGCGATTGTTTTCCAAAAACTGTACGTTCAATTAAGCATGAGGACAGTCACATAAGAAAGAAATTTGAAAAAAAGGGACGTCGTCGGCTGTGGGAAAGGGAAACATGAAGGAAAATTCTTAACTGAGTGGCTACCAACGTTTTACTCCGAGTCATAATCAAAACGTGTCCATTCTGTACGTAGCTTTGCGCATTAGAGCATTTCTCGAAGGCCTTCAAACTTTCATATTGATTTTTTCGTGCGAATAAACTTATGTTGCATCTTTTGTTAAAAATGACATATATGCAAATCTAATTGTCATCGCTTTGTTCTGTAGCGTTTGTAGATATCCCAACTGCGCTTAACGTTTGCTTTAAAACTTTTAACTTCATATATTAACAAAACATTTTCTACGCTAAAAGTCATGCATTAAATCAAAAGGTAAAAGTTTCCAAATCCGAAACGCAAAATTGCTTTTAATACTTGCCAAAATGAAGGTCTTATCAATAGGGATGTGCGATGTTTAGATTTTAACATCACGGTGTGTCGTCTTCGAAACATTGATTTTCACGATGCATCACGACATTAAGCGTAGGTTTAATAGTAATTTTCCTGTAATAGTGACAATGGTGTCGGTTCCATAGAAGTAAAGGTGATTTTAAACTCTGACAAAATCACCGTTTACGACAGGGTTGACCGAGAAGTGACAGAACGGCGAGTTGAACTCTTGGATGAAAGCTTTTGCCTACAAATATCACACGAAGCAAAATTTTCATCAGTCAGTGAAATAATTCTACATCTCACTGGGTTTTTTTAGGCTTGGTGTCAGACATTCTATTTTGTTGAATGCTGAACAGCACTTTATTATATCATTCATGTCCATTCCTAAAGATTCCTAATAAAGAGACGAGCAGTAAACACCGGCTTCTTCTGAAGAAAGCTAGCATCACTAGCGACCTTGGTGATGTTTTTACAGGAACGATGTGGAAACTTAGGATACCAAGCATTGCTCCGGTATGGCTAACTGTGACATTCTTATCAGTGATTTTAGAGTTACTCTTACCTTTTGTCACTGATCGTAATGGCGACAATAATTTTTTTCAATCACGGTGACATAGTAACAATTACTTTATTTCCTATCCATCTCTTCACGATAACCGCTGATACTCAAAATCCCACTTACGTTTCTCTTTAGAATAGTGTTTTTTATAAAATTAAATATACAGAGTCTTTCACCAAGGTTGTTAAAATGCCAAAAGGTGGAAATCTAGTATACAGAAATTTAGTGGAACCGTAAAAGAAGTAGAAAATATTTCTAATTCATATCAGGTTTAATGCAATAATACTTGTGGGCATGAAGACCCAAGCTTCTATTTGAGAAATAATGCGAAACCACTTGTAATTCTATAAAATATATCTCTTAAGAAACTGTATAATAAATTGTTCAGAAAAATAACGTGGTCATGTCTTAAATCATAATTTGCTTGCTCCTCTGTTTGAATCGAAACATATAAGTTTCTTTTGCGTTTGATGAGACATTCCCTCTTAGTGACAGATGCCCTTTGGACTTTAGTAATGCCTAATTAAAGGCTTACGGAAAATTCAAGAATGAATGATACTGAAAACAAATGAAATGATTGATATATATCTTAGTTATTTAGTTTACTTTTTAAAAAGTGGAAGCTATTTAATCTAAAAATTACCTATTTGTAACATGAAAGTAACAGACACTTTAGATCTGACAATTGCCAATTACCAAACTTTTGATTTTCTATTGCAAAACACGTGTTTTGTTTTGGCGCAAAGAGGTCATCTTTAACGATTGCAATGCTGGTCGTTAATTTGCATGATTTTAGGATTTTGTAGGGAAACAAGGTAGAATATATGCAACAGCTATAATTAATACACATGTGTATATAGCCAGTGCCGTTAATGCCCACCAGCTGCAGACGTCATAGTAACTGAGCAAATATTACGGATTTTCCATGTCGGAAGCTCTCAGAAATACTCACATAGCGCCGTGGATTGTTGGTCACCGTGGTGTAAGGCTAACGCTCTCGGCTAGATATCGAGATATCTGGGAAATACCAGTACATTGTCGTCAGGGTCTTCAATATAAAGAACACAATCAGGAAAAACCTACCAGTCATACTTCCACATCTACAAATCTATTTCTTGAAAAAATGAAGAAGGAGACATATATATTAAGTTTATATATACATTTTACTCATATTCCTTCAAAGTCCCCTGGTGTGTCATCAATGGATTATTGTGCCCTCGGACTGCTAAAAAGAGCACTTTCCAAACGCAGACCTAAAACAGTGACTGGACTATGGGAAGCAGCAAAAGAGGAGTGGAAATACATACCACTATAAATTTTAAGAAATGCCCTGTTATTTTCGAAATCTAACGTAGACTTTTAGTCTAGACTACAATATTCTCAAAAAATTCGTTACAATCTTTGTAAACCCCTTGGCTCCGTACAATGCACTTAACAGACAGAATTTATAACTTTGCTATACCTTCCAAATATTAAATAGTAGGCTAAAAGAAAGAATATCACAGCAAATATGCAATATTATAATTAACTAACCAATTACTAATAAATTGTGATGAACGATCCATTTCCGAATAATTTAGGAATTTTAGACCTAGTTAACATCAAAAGAGAAGTTACTAAATGGTTGAATGTAATTTCAGGTATTTTCTTTAAACTTTATTTGCCCGGCTGAAAGACACGCACAAACCAATGAAACCTAACTATTATTACGCTGGAATACGTTATCAAAAACAGAAAAAAACCATCAATTCTGACAAAGAGGTATAAAAAGGTAAAATAGATTCTGAAAAGTCAGACATTTTCGATTATTTCCAATGTCACTCATGTCCATGTGAGTAGTCAAAGCTCCGTAAGTAGTCAAACAGGCAGAGGAATATCAGAACAGATAGGCTTTAGAAATCCGCACTGAGAGCACTTCCTCAATATCCTACCACCATGACGTTTGCTAATAAATTATAAGCCCAAGCCGAATGCTGCTGCACATTCCAGGCTTAGTAAGGTACACTGACTTACGACAGGATAATGCCGAAGAACATCCGTCATTCAAGAACTTAGAAAAGTTAATATGAAGGTCTTCGTTGTCGAAGTGCCAGGCAGCTATGGCGTGCCAGTGCTTCCTGTGTGACACTCTGTGGAAATTCCTGAATAAAAGCAAAAATACACATTTCACGAATGTGGAATAAAGTTAAGCAAAAATACATTAACTACGTACAACAATGAAGTCATTTTCAAGCTTTGCAGGAAGATAAACGAATTTATTAAAATTTCTGTTAATTATGAGGCTACTAACACTTAAATTTGAGGTACCTTCATAAGTCTATTTTTCAAATTCGCTTGTGCAAATGTTTCGACATTCTAATACAGTAATATTAAATGAATTTGTACGAAAATTAACGGATATATCTGCCAATCTTCACGAAACAACTAGAAAAAGATACCTTCTGAATAAAACGACATATTGAGCCTCCTGAGTATGTGAAATTGATGGTTGACCAATGTTTGCTATGCTATTCATTTCTTCTTGTCCTCCAAACGGGATGTGCCTTGGTAGATTTCTTTCCTTGCGCCTTTCCGTAATCTTTCTCTGCTTTTCTTTCCTGTCTTGTTTCCTTTCTCAATTTCTTTTATATTCTAAAATGTTTTGTGAATCAAAAATAATAAAACTCCGAAGTAACGCAACTTTGTCTAAATGAGTTCTAAACCGCAAATTTCATTTAATCACGACGAAAAATTTATTCTTTTCCAGTGATGGACATTTCAAATCAAATTCGAAGCACGGCATATAAGTGTAGCATAAGAAAATACATTGGTATGAGAAAAATCGTTCAAATTCTCTGAAATTGTTATTCAACTGTCTGAAAATAGCCTGAGCAAAAATTTGGTGATTCATACATGATGTTTTACGCAGTAAATAAACGGGTTCATTTGAAGGTCTAAACGGTTTGATTCAGCAACCAGAATGAAGCGTACAAATGTGAAGTTGCGATTATGTAGAACTTCTATTAAACTAAGAACCAGAAAATCCGCTTCTCCTCCAAAGGCTAAATTCCTCTTATTCTTTAGTGGTCGGGTAGATATACATCTATTGTATCATCAATTCCAGAAATGTTTGTACTTCCAAGTAATCATGAGGTACATGTTCTGTATTGTCGTAATCATTCGGTAAGTAAATGGCTTTCTCCTTTTATAAAATCATAACACAACATTTTTCAACAAGAAATATTTAGGGAAAACACCAAAGTGCACAAACATAAACACGCACGCACACACAGACACACACTTTTGCCACTACATCCACTTAGGTACTGACACCTGTAAAACATTTTCAGGACCATTGTCCTGCTGCACCTGAGCTCAAAACTAAATGAATTCATTTCGACTGTAGCAATGAAAATGGCGCTAAATATTTCATGTATTGCCTATTTTGCACTGGACAAAATGCCTAACAGCAAGGTGCTGGAAATGCATTTTCTGTATTTTAATTTTGTTTTGTGTCGGACTTGGCATTTTATTCCTCCTTTAAAGTCTGCTACCGTTTTGCTATTCACGGTGGCAAATGAAATGGAACGTTCTTTAAAAGGTCTGCTTTTATAAAACATAAGAAGTATAGGCTTTAGGTTTTGTTTTCGAATGGCTGTAGAAAATAAAATAAATGATAGGGCAATGATTATTTTCTATTTAAAGTGCTCTTATATTCCATAAAACAACACAACTTTTTGCCGAAGTTCATGTGGAATCGATTCGTAATTAGGACGCAAGGTTCGAATTTTTTCTCAGAAGGTAGGCATTGGACAAAAAACTCTTCCGTCTCACCACTCCATGTCGTAGGAACAATATTTTAGAAAGTAAAAAAAATATATGGCCTACTTTCTGTGCGATAAATGAACATAAAACCTACCATAAAAAAATATGGCATACTTTCAGTGCGATAAATGAACATAAAACCTACCTTAAAAAAAACCGTTTCTTTTGAAGGACAGCATAATGATATGTTTTCAGAGAGATTGGACTACAATGTATCGGAAGCTACGTTTACGTTTGTACCACTAATCTAATATCCATTTATTTGATAGTTAATTCACATCTCCGCCTGTTTAAAGAGATGGAAACTAGATTCGCAATAACTGAGGAAGATCAAAAGTTGAGTAGAATTCTTAATATATATAGTTCATTTTTTCGAGAAACAACTCGCAGCTGTTGATTCATTAAATTTTTGGAATATGAGAGGAGATGGAATTCATTTCTATCTATATATACGTATAGATATACATTTTGTACATATATATGTATATATACACTTGCGGAAAGTGAAAAAAGAACATCAAGAAGGAATTAGCGGACGATCATGAAATTTACATATGTTACTGGGGTCGAGTTTACGTTGGTGTGATGTTAATTTCGGGACCAACCACAGCATGGTATAATATGCAAATTATCGTCGGTGGTATTTAAGGAGTACGGCGAAGTGAAAGTAGTCAGTCGTCGGCGTACGGACACATACAAAGACCCTGAAGAAGCTACAATGCCTGGACATGGAAGACGTAAGATTTCAGCAGTTATCGGACTTTGGGCGAGGTCGTCTAGTCGGACTCCGCGAGTCCGGGTGGTCGTATCAACGTATTGCGGAGCGAATTGGACAGGAAGTATCGGTGATGGTACGATGGTGGCGTAGATAGTCAGAGGAACATTCCCACACGAGAAGACGTGGAACCGGGATTCACAGATGGACTGGTGAGCGGACCGATCGACGCATAAGAAGAGCGGCGTTGTCAAACAGAACATCCAATGCGGCGCAAATCCGATCGGCCGTTGCACCTGAGGTAAATGTGCGAACAATCCGCAACCGTCTACTAGATGCAGGACTAGGTGCACATGTGACCCTGGTATGTGTACCTCTGACTCCAGCCCATTGTTAGGAACGACTGCAGTGGTATCGCTAACGTCTGCACTGGAGAAAGCAATGGCGATCTGTCGTATTCAGCGATGAAAGCAGATTCAGCTTGGGAGCCTCCGATGGTCGTATGCGTGTTCGCAAACGCACAGGAGAGCGTCTCCACCCTTCTTGCATCCGCCAGCAACACACAGGTCCTACACCTGGTCTCCTGATGTGGGGAGCGATCAGATATCACTCCCGTACACAACCAGTGTTTGTACCGGGTACGTTAAACTGCAACTCCCACATCAACAGCATCATTCAGCCCGTTGTTGTGCCATTTCTAAGGTCGGTCCATCATGGTGCTTTCCAGCAAGATAACGCACGCCCGCACATGGCACGTGCAACGCAACATGCACTTCAGGATGTGAGACCACTTCCATGGCCTGCACGTTCACCGAATTTGTCCCCCATTGAGCACGTGTGGGATTTTAAGTCACAACGACTTATCCGGTCTCCACAGCCAGCCACGACCATCCCCGATTTACGCGTCCAGGTTGAGGATGCTTGGAACTCAATACCCCAAACTTACATACAACATCTGTACGACAGACTCCATGCCAGAGTTGCACAGTGCGATGCAGTTCATGGGGGTTCAACCTCGTACTAACCATGTTACGTGGAAATTTTATTTTTCAGTTTACCAGCAAATACAGCTGTACTTTGCTATAATGATTTGATCACGTTATCCTCTGTATTCCGTTATTATGCTGTATAAATTTCGTTGGTATCAGACGTCTCCTTCTTGGTGTTCTTTTTCACTTTCCGCCAGTGTTGGTAGGGGATGTAAGGTCAGGTGATGAGCAATATACTACAGCCTCTCCTTGACAAATGTCAACCCCGCCTTTTCGTGGGGCATCCTGTTCCCACTAAAAGTGCTGTGACGAACACCAATAGCGGTATAACTATAATATCGGGAGTAGAGGAAATGCTATTCCACTCCCACCAACCCGCTTGTCCAGCGTGTGGAATTATGGGCAAACCCCTCCAAAATGAATCCACAACTTAAATTTTATTTTTGCCCTCAGTCTCCGGCAGCTGGAATGTTCCTGGCCAAGGCAGCGACCAGTGCGACATGAAGGCAGAGGGTGCTGCGAATCTTCGGAGGACAGGACTAGGCTGCCATCTGATGCTGACCTTGGCTACGTATAACGGATGACCCCTATCTTCTGATTCAAGGTTCCTTGAAAGGGAGAAGAACTGCAATGGATCAAGTGGGATAGCGTCGGGTTAAGTGAGGTAAGAAGAAAAGGATATCTCATTGAACTGAACAGTGAGCATCTCTTCTATTATCGTGAGAAAGATTCTGGCAGAACTAATGGTGTGGGATTTATAATAAACAAGAAACTGAAAGATAAAGTTGTAGAAGTTGAAAGTTCCTCAGACAGAGCTGCACGACTTGTTATTCAACTCTCGAGAAGTTACCTGGCTCAGATTATTCAAGCTTATGCACCCACCGCAAGTCATCCTGAAGAAGAGATGGAAGAATTTTATGAGCAAAGTCGTCATCTAAATAATAAAGGCAAGGAGCACTTGAAGATCATTATGGGAACTTTCAATGCGGAAATAGGGCAAAGGCAGCAGAATGAAATTTCAGTAGGTAAATTCGGTCACGGCAACAGAAGAACAAAGTGGAAAAACTCTCGTAGAATTTGCAGAGACAGAAGGGTTTTCATCATGAACTCCTTTTTCAAGAAAAAGCTGCAAAGGACTTGGGGGCATCCCAATGGATTGACAAGGGAAATTTATTTTATTATGTGTAACAAGGAATTTGTCATGGAATTCTGCAGTGTGATAAGCAAGTTCAACAAAAGTAGTGACCATAGAATGATAAGATGTAAGATGCACCTCAATGCTAAACTCGAGGGTGGCAAGCTGATAAAACAAACAAAGTGTATTGACACGACCAACCTTAAGAAATATGATAATATCTTCAAATTGGAACTGAGGAAGATATTCTCTGCTCTACTAGGTCTAACTTCGGAAGAAGTGGACATCCCTGAAGTTAACAAAAAACTAACGAAGGCTCTTATGGAAACAGCAACAAAAACAGCTGGTACTAAGAACAAGTTGCATACGAACAAATTATCAGGAAAAACCAAAATAATAATGCAAAAAAGAAGAGAGATGAGAACAACTAAATAAGATGTGACTTCCAAAGTGGAATATATAGAGCTATGCAAGACAGTACGAAAAAGTATCACTGAAGATGTCAGGAAATTCAACTGTGAGCTATTAAGGAAAGCAATTGAAAACAACCAAAGCCTGAAGTGACCAAAGGGACATCTCAGTAAGGGAAGACAAAAGCTTATGGCTCTGAGGAAGGAAGATGGTTCTGTAATAATAAACAGAGGTGAAATTTTGACAAGAGTGAAAGATTTCTACTCCAAACTGTATGAAAAGGATGCTACATGTACTCCAGACATTACAAAAGGTACCAGAGTTCTTTCAGTTCTTCCACCAGAAGTTGAACATGCAATCAAAAACTTTAAACGGGGAAAGCTCCAGGAGAAAATGGAATGACAGTAGATATCATACAAAAAGGAAGTGGAGAAATTGAAACAGTACTCACCCTAGTTACACTGGATGCCTTAATAAAGGAAAGATTCCTGAGAATTGGAACAGTGCTACAATTATTCTGCAACATAAAAAAGTGACATTGAGGCTCAGGAACTACAGACTTATCAGCCTCATATCAGTGGTTTA
Organism: Macrothele yani; assembly: GCA_039090855.1. NCBI lineage: Eukaryota > Metazoa > Arthropoda > Arachnida > Araneae > Macrothelidae > Macrothele > Macrothele yani. The sequence continues at coordinate 171,276,688 of CM077034.1, forward strand.
TAAAATCTGCACTAAAACTCTGTCACACCGCTTGAAGGTGGCAATGCGCATGGATTAACCAAGAGAACAAGCTGGATTCAGGAGTGGCTACCGCACTATAGATCATATACACGTACTGATATAACTAATTAGAAGAGCGAGGGAATATGAACTTCCATTATGCATGGCTTTTATCGATTGTGAAAAGGCCTTTGATTCGGTGAAACCATCAGCAGTTACAATGGCTTTGAAATCCTGCGATATTGAAGATGCATACTTTAATATTATTCAAAACATCTATGAAAATGCAAGTGCAAAGATTCGGCTGTTGGATAATACAGCACCCATAAAAGTTGGAAAGGGAGTGAGACAAGGTGACACTGTATCTTCCAAACTCTTCAGTGCCACATCGGAAAATGTCTTTGAATCACTGAACAGGGAAAACAAAGATGTAAAGATTTATGGAGATTATCTAATTCACCTTCGTTTTGCTGATGACGTAGTCATTTTTGCATCTACACCATCAGAGCTACAGAGTATTATCCAGGAACTTGCTGACAAGAGTAAAGAAGTGGGATTAAACATGAACTTTTAGAAGACAAAAGTGATGTACAATACCTTTACAAGGAACGAAGATTTATGGATTGATGGGGAAAAGTTGAAGAGAACCAATACCTACATTTATCTTGGACAGCAGATATCAAGTGAGGGTCACATTGATGAAGAAATTATTCGGCGTATAAAACTTGCCTGGAGAGCGTTTGAAAGATACAGTATAATTTTCAAGAGCAATATGCCAATACCTTTTAAAAGAAAAGTGTTTGATCAATGCATCCTTCCAGTGCTTACATATCGTGCAGAGACGTGGACATAAATGTTAACTAAAAGAGGCATACATAGACTGCAGACAACTCAAAGGGGTATGGAGAGATGCATGTTTGGTGTAATCAGGGCAGATAAGAAGAGGAACTCGTGCATCAGAAAAATGACAATAGTGGAAGACATCATGATCAGAATAAAATCCCTGAAATGGCAATGGGCTGGACATATTGCCAGAAGGGCAGACCATTGATGTACAGCTGCAATTTTAGACTGGATTCCGAGGTACAGGAAAAAACCCAGAAGAAGACCACATGTAAGACGGGTGAATGAAATTCGAAAGTATGCGGGAGTAACATGGAGGAGACTGGCACAAGACAAACCGTTCTGAAAGAAACTTGGGGAGACCTATGTCCAGGAGTGGATTAATAATGTTTTTCAATGATGATTATGATTATGATGATTATATATAGGTAGAAATGAACTGAGTAACTCCATTATTAAATTTCAATGTACCGCTATTTTTGACGAAATAAGATGCCATACTTTTCAAGTGAATTTTGTTTAGCGACTGGGAATTAAACATCTCCATCCAGTTCTTCAGAAATATCATAATATCTGAATATTTCAGATGTATTCAGTAACTCAGAAGCTCTCATCATACAATTAAAACAACTATTTAACACACTACTTTTTAATAGCTTTCCACTTCCATTTTTTAAGAGATATTTTTGTTCAAATCTTAAACTGTACCATTTCAAAAAAAATATATTTTGTCCAGCACAAACCAATTACAATACAGCAACTGACTAACAAATGACCTCACAAAGTTAAAACTTTCTTTGTAAATGCACCAAATGACAGTTTTCTGTGGTCTAATATTTTGCTAACTCCTGTGGCAATACTGCCTACTTACCTATCTTTGCTATCTTCTGTTACACGTATTACTTACTGCACAAAAGTCTAATAACACCCCAATAACTAATATTGAATTAGTTGGATAACTAGAATGGTGTTCTATTGTCTTAATATATCTCTGATTTAATCTACAATGATATTGGTGACATTTGTTGTTTGCTTGCCTTTTTGTATTTTCTTGGCTTGATTGTTGAGTGAGGTTATATATTTTGGTGAACTCGAGAACACACAGGTGACTTTCAACATTTTGTCCATACCCGTCTCGAAAGGACACCGGGCCAGTGTTCTTCTGAATAGCTTGGCCCTATATTTCATTCCTCCTGATTTTTGTATTATTTACTTATTTACTTTTTTATTTTATATTGTATTAAGCATTCTGCTGCTATAGAGTGAACATACCTTTCCAGGCATCATGTTCTGTTCTGTGTGATTTTCATTATAATGATTTGCAATAAAGTGAATATCTACTTTATATATAAATATATATATCATCATCATCATCATTGTCAACCATTATCAATCCACTGCTGGACGAAGGTCTCCCCAAGTTTCCTCCACAACGGTCTGTCTTGTGCCAGTCTCCTCCATGTCACCCCTGCATACTTTCGAATTTCATCCACCCATCTCCCATGTGGTCTTCTTCTGGGTCTTTTCCTGTCCCTTGGAATCCAATCTAAAATTTCGGCTGTCCATCGATGATCTGTCCTTCTGGCAGTATGTCCAGCCCATTGCCATTTCAGGGATTTAACTCTGATCATGATGTCTTCCACTCTTGTCATTTTTCGGATCCACGAGTTCCTCTTCTTATCTCTCCTGGTTACACCAAGTATGCACCTCTCCATGCTTCTTTGAGTTGTCTGCAGCCTTTGTATGTCTCTTTTAGTTAAGGTCCACGTCTCTGCACCATACGTAAGCACTGGAAGGATGCATTGATCAAACACTTTTCTTTTAAGACATAATGGCATATTGCTCTTGAAAATTATGCTGTTTCTTCCAAAAGCTCTCCAGGCAAGTTTTTTACACCGATTAATTTCTTCATCAATGTGACCCTCACTTGATATCTGCTGTCCAAGATAAAAGTACCTGTCTGTTATCTCCAGCTTTTCTCCATCAATCGATAAATCTTCATTTCTTGTAAAAGCATTGAACATCACTTTTGTCTTCTGAAAGTTCATTTTTAATCCCACTTCTTTACTCTTGTCAGCAAGTTCCTGGATCATACTCTGCAGCTCTGATGGGGTAGTTGCAAAAAATGACTACGTCATCAGCAAAACGTAGGTGGGTTAGATAATCTCCATTAATCTTTATCCCCTAGTTTTCCCAGCTCAGCGACTGAAAAACACCCTCAAATGTGGCATTAAAGAGCTTCGGAGATATGGTGTCACCTTGTCTCACTCCCTTTCCAATTTTTACGTGTGTTGTATTTTCAAACAGCCGAATCTTTGCACTTGCATTTTCATAGATGTTATTAATAATATTAATGTATGCATCTTCAATACCGCAGGTTTTCAGAGCCATTGTAACTGCTGATGGTTTCACCGAATCAAAGGCTTTTTCATAATCGATAAAAGCCATGCACAATGGAAGTTCATATTCCTCGCTCTTTCAATTAGTTCTCTCAGCACGTGGATATGATCTATTGTGCTGTAGCCACTCTTGAATCCAGCTTGTTCTCTCGGTTGAGCCATGTCCAGTGTTACTTTCAAGCGGTGTGAAAGAACTTTAGTGAAGATTTTATAAACTACTGATAGGAGGCTGATAGGTCTGTAGTTTCCGAGATCCTCAATGTCACCTTTCTTATGTAGCAGGATCATTGTAGCGGTGTTCCAATCCTCAGGAATCTTTCCTTCATTAAGGCATCGAGTGAAAATTTGGGCGAGTACTGTTTCGATTTCTCCACTTGCTTCTTGTATGATGTCTACAGTAATTCCATCTTCTCCTGGAGCTTTTCCCCGCTTCATGTTCTTGATCGCATGTGAAACTTCTGCTGGAAGGACTGGAGGAACTCTGGTACTGGTATCTTTCATGATGTCTGGAGTGCATGTATCATCCCTTTCATATAATTTGGAGTAGAAATCTTTCACTCTTGTCAAAATTTCGCCTCTATTTCTTGTTACAGAACCATCTTCTTTTCTCAGTGCCATAATCTGTTTTCTTCCCTTACTGAGATGTCCCTTTGCTATCTTTAGGCTTTGGTTGTTTTCAATTGCTTTCCTCACTAGTTCACAGTTGAATTTTCTTACGTCTTCAGTGATACTTTTCCTTACTGTCTTGCATAGCTCTATATATTCCACTTTGGAAGTCACATCTTCTTTAGTTGTCCTCATCTCTTCTTTTTTGCATCAACATTTTCGTTTTTCCTGATAATTTGTTTACATGCAACTTGTTCTTAGACCCAGCTAATTTTGTTGCTGTTTCCATAAGAGCTTTGGTTACTTTTCTGTTAACTTCAGAGATGTCCACTTCTTCCGATGTTAGGCCTTCTAAAGCAGAGAACCTGTTCTTCAGTTCCAACTTGAAGGTATTATGGTGTTTTTTAAGGTTGGTTATGTCAATAGATTTTGTTTGTCTTATGAGCTTGCCACGTTCAAGTTTAGTGTTGAGGTGCATCTTACATCTCACCAATCTATGGTCACTACCTGTGTTGAACTTGTTTAGCACACTGCAGTCTTCTATGACGAATTTTTTGTTACACATAATAAAATCAATTTCACTTGTCGTCCCATTTGGATGTCTCCATGTCCATTTCCTGTGTGGCTTTTTCTTGAAGAAGGAGTTCAAGATGAAAAAACCCTTCTGCCTCTGCAAACTCAACGAGAGTATTTCCACGCTGGTTTCTGTTGCCGTGACCGAATTTACCTACTGAAGTTTCATTCTGTTGCCGTTGCCCTATTTTTGCATTGAAATCTCCCATAATTATTTTCAAGTGCTGCTTACCTTTATTATTTAGATGACAAATTTCCTCATAAAATTCTTTAATTTCTTCTTCAGGATGACTTGTAGTGGGTGCATAAGTTTGAATAATCTGAGCCTGGTATCTTTTCGAGAGTTGGATAACAAGTCGTGCAGCTCTGTTAGAGGAACTTTCAACTTCCACAACTTTATCCTTCAGTTTCTTGTTTATTATAAATCCAACACCACTAGTTCTGCCAGTATCTGTCCCACGATAGTAGAAGAGATGTCCACTTTTCAGTTCGATGAGATCTTGTCCTTTTCTCCTTACCTCACTTAGCCCCACGATGTCCCACTTGATCCTTTGTAGTTCCTTTTCCAATTCAAGAAGCCTTGAATCAGAAGATAGGGAGCGTCCATTGTACGTAGCCAAGGTCAGCATCAGATGGCAGCCTAGTCCGGTCCTCCGGGGATTCTTAGCACCCTCTGCCTTCATGTCGCACTGGCCGCTGCCTTGGTCAGGTACATTCCAGCTGCCGGAGACTGAGGGCCAAGATTTAAGTTGTGGAATCATTTTGGAGGGGTTTGGCCATAACTCACCACGCTGGCCAAGCGGGTTGGTGAGTGTGGGATAGAATTATATATATATATATATATATATATATATATATATACTGAAGAGCAAAACTGAAGACTAAGGAAAAACTTTAGAATTTAAAACGAAAGTTGCAAAACAACCTGAAGATCAAAACGCGCAACGCAGCAGTTTTGAAAACTCAGAACCCACATTCTATTAAGAAGATACCTAAGCAAAAAAATACATATATAATTTTGACTCACACCAAGTACAACATAGAAAAGGTTATGTATCTACCGGTGTGAGTAAAAGGAGAAAAGATAAAAAAATAAAATAAAACAACTGAATGTAGAAGGTGTCGAGAATACTGAGCCTTGGCTTTATCAAGGACCAGCAAAAACTCTGCATTTTCTCACTTCCACAAAGACCTAGTTGGAAATGGGTTTCTGCAAGGCCATAGATGCAAGTAACATTCCCACCTAAAATTGTTTTAAAAAATATAGATATGTCATGTCCTCCGCAGAGTTGTACGACCTAGCACTAGTTAATAATTTCGCTTGCATCCATTAACCTTCCTGGCCCGACCCATGCTCTTCATCTGTTACTATTAAACAGAGAGAAGAAGATTAAAGAGAACTCAAGCTGTGAGAGTGACATAATAATTAGAAATAATTTTCAGCTATAACGAAATGCCAAGTTCGTTTGAGAGAGAATTTAAACCTGAAAAACAATGCAAAAGAAATCCAAATTTTTACATTGCAATTAAAAAAGGAAATATTAATTTTTAAAAAACAGATTTTTGAAAGAAAACTTGAGTCTAAAACCCCCTACTCTACAACTTATGACAGCACGAAAACGAGAATAAGTTAAAGACAATAATTAACTAAAGAAAACTTTGTGAAAGTTATATGACTTAAACAGTTAGTTGCAATATGTACAAAGTATTTCAGCAGTGCTTTAAGTGCATAATTAATTAGTTATTAAGAACTTAACTACTTTGAAAATACAGCGCAAAGAAAAGGAACAAGCTTATCCATCTGCTGTTCCTAGGTACCCCAAAAGACGCGCAAAGTTACCAAGAAAAGAAAGAGTTAAAACCCGCAAAAATGTTAACAGACAAGCCAGTGCCTAAAAGCTGAAAAGCAAAAAATCAACAGAGAAAAAGTACATGAAGTACAAACATTGAACTTATAAAACCTAAAACCCAAATACAAGGAAGAGAGCTTACCTCTTGTGCGACTAAACTTTCTCCTTACAAGAGTAAAACATGGCTGACCTCTTCCCTAACACTTCTGCCACTCCCTAGTCGCTGGGGGGCAGTGTGGGTGGGGCTGATGGCCTCCTCATACAGAAAGAAACCAACTCGCGGAGATTTTAACCAGAGAAAAAAATATATAAACTTAAGACTGTGGATCTGTATGATCAGAAAGAGCAGAATTAACTCTCCAGAATACATGAGAAATATTATAAAATACACGAGTAGTGTATTTAATAATCTTTGCATGTATTAAATCACCTTAGTGAGCTTCTATAGATTAATCAGAATCTTATTAATTTTAATGTTGGTTTTACTATTTTTAGTATAGCTATCCAAGTGATGAATAACTAGTTTTCTTTTTTATTTGTTTTTATTTTCTTTTATAAACAGATTTTTAAGCTTTTTTTGTGATTTTGTTTATATTATTTAATTTTTTGTTTTAATAGGACCTTCATATCCATAGCACTAAGGTTCCTTTTAGTAGTTAATAGGCATCCTCTAGCCAACTTCCTTACTGCTTTGATTGGTCAGAATCATATTATTAACTGTGTAGAAAATTAAAGCAGATCTGCCAACCTTACTCTATTATTCAGAATAATTTTTCTTAAAGTTCTTTTGATGAAAGAAGAAGGAATTTCGTTCTCTAGAAAACTATCTAATAGTATATTAATGTGGTAATTGAAGTCCAAATTGTTGCTGCAAATTCTTGAAATTCTTAGGACCTGAGAAATTAGTACATTCTCAATTACTTTGGTTGATATGTTATTATTCCAGTGTAGATATTTAATTACTTTGAAAAGAAAATTAACTCTTTTATCAAAGAGGCTAATAGATGGGTTACCTCTGTTGAGCTCAATGCTTAAGTCTAGGAACTCAAGTTCCTGATTACTGTGGTTGGTTTTACATAAGTTAAGAGAGCTAGGATAGATATTATCAAAATCACTCTCTATAACTTCTGAATTATTGATACACAGCAGATCATCAATATATCTAAAAGTGTAAAGGTAGTTATCTGAGCAGGTGGGGTGATTTTTAATGAATTTATATTCCTTAAAGAACAGGAATAGATTAGCGATATTCGTGGACGTTGATGTTCCCATGGGAATACCGTTCACTTGCTTATAGAGAGTATTATTATATAAGATATGGTTATTTTTTATGCAGCAATTGAGATAAGAGTTCCAAGTTCCTACATTAACAAATTGGTTAAGTTTAAATTCTGCATACAGCTCTTTAAAGGTAGTGATTATATCTGATAGAGGCAGATTAGTATATAGGTTTTCAAAATCATAACTATTAATATCTAGGGGACAAACTTTGAGTATAGTAGAAATTACTTCTGCATTATTATTAATTATCCAAAAATCTCTGTACATCAAGTTAGTACAGTTTCTAATGTGTTTCAAAACCTTCTTTAAGACATCTTCAAAAGCAAGATCTATTTTCTTTTTATGACTCCTTACTCCACTAGCTATGAACCTGAACTTCACAGGATCCTTATGAAACTTAACCGTTGCAAAAAGAAATGGAAATTCAGGCTCATATCTTCTAGTTTGTGGAATTTTAAGTTTCTTGAAGAATGCCTTAAACCGATTTTCTAACTGCTTGGTAGAATAACTTACGGGCTCGTATGTTACTCTATTATATATAGCCAAGCGACAGACGTTTTAAGTAATTTTCAATCAAGTACCTATGTTTCATTCTGTCTTAGGTAGGAATGAATAGCTCTTTTGGAAAGAAATGACAAACGAAAAGTAGTAAATTTTTCCTCTTCTTTCAAATTACTGACGAGGTGTTTTCACAAATTAAGAGTGCTTCACATTAAGAAAGTTATCCCCTTTCAAGATCTAAAGTACACCAAGATTCCAAATACACAACAAAATGTATACCCCGGGCTTATTACTTTTAGCTTCGGAGGTGATCCCTGATCTAACTAGTGATAGAATTTTGGTGGCGAGCCACATGTTTTAAAGATGTGTAGAATATTAATCTTCTATATAATCCGGAGTGACTGTTATTTCTGATTTTTGAAAATATGAGCAATGACTTCTTTTTCTGTGGAAAACAACATAAGGCAACTAATTCAAAGTACTGAAGCATAGAGACTGAACACAAACAGATGCATTACAAATACTACTGGCTCTTTAGAGACAGTAATTGTGAGAAAACAACACTGAGAGCTGAAAAATCGGCAGAAAAACGTTATTTAAAATACGGACATCAATATGTACGGAACGGACGTGTTTAAAACTACCGACGCGGTCCTCAAATAATGACAGTGATAATATTAATGCAATCAGTATTTGTTAATTAGCATAATAAAAGGACAGTGTAAATTTTGTTCTGGTTTTAAATGTGTTTGAGATTTGAAATCGATTTATATAGGATAAATATTTTTTGAATACATGTATCAGCATTAATTGTGAAAACCTTCAGTAACAACAAAAAAAAAAAAAAGAATTACTACATTAAAAATTCTACTGAAGATATACAATTTCTATGTGTAATTCGTTTAACTCACGGTTCAGGTAATAAGGTGCTTTTCGGAAGACCTTATGGTCTTCTGAAAAGCTCTTCAGAATGCTGCTGAAAATATCCATTACATGTGCATTTTGTGCAATCGATTGTGAACGTTAGTTTCAATAGCATATTATAACCTCCAATTTCTTTTGATTCGATCTGAGGAGTTCTAGTATTCAAGTTTCTTGATTACCACTTTTCATTTAGCAATTTCGGATCGGTAGAAAAGGCTTACATTTACACGGCACTATCGGAATTGGACCTTTGCTAATTGGCAAAGTATTGCCTTCTCCGATGAGTCACGTTTTCTGCTTCATCGAACGGGTGGATGTTGGCGTATAAGGTGAGAAACATCGGAGAAAAACACTCTGCAACAATTGACGGAAGAACACAAACTAATAGGGCAGCGTTATGATCTGGAGAATATTTTCGTTGCATCCCCTGGGTCCACTCATACCTTTGGAAGGCACTATGGACCGAATTCATTATAAATGCATCCTTGCAGACCACAAGCTGATTTAATTCCTTAGGACGGATGGGATATTCCTGCACGAAAATGTGACGTGTCACACAGCAAGAAATGTCCGAGAGTGGTTGGAAAAGCAGGATGAAGACTTCAAAGTACTTCCCTGGCCCCATACGTCCCCAGACTTGAACCCCATTCAGCATTTGTGGGACCACCTCGATCGTGACGTTCGCTCTATCGATTCCCCACCACTCACCCTCCAGCCTCTGTCAGATGCACTGCAGTTAGCATGGCTCCACATACCTGTGAACACCTTCCAGCCCCTTATTGAGTCACTTCCAGTCTGTCTATCTGCTCTCCGTGCTGTACATGGCGGTTACTCTGAATATTAGCTGGTGGTCACAATAATGTGCCTTGACCATGTAAGTTCTTAGTTTCAGAACAGAAAATGTAGTAAAACTTCAAACAGCTGTTGCATTTTTTGAGAGAACTGCAGCATAAGACATTTGCGGAAATAGAGTACATAAAGCGCCGAAAGACCTGTGTATTATTGCGTTTTCATATAATAAAATTTTATAAAGTATTGGTTATATATATGGTTTGTGATGTAGAAACTGAGTTAGAAAGTGAATGAGAGAAAATAGCTTTTCATTTCAACTAGTTGAGAACACGTTTTGGATCAAACATGCATACCCTGGATTTTGTAAAATATTTAGCTGAAAGATGTGTCTAAGATAAAAAACAACAGTATTTGCATATCAACACTGATGAAGACTGCTGCCGAAAATTGTTTAGTCAAATGACCTAAGGAAATTTTTACTGAGACTGAAAAAAACTGGGATACAATTGTTTTCTGAATGTTCTCTTTCCAGTAAGCCAAATGCAAGATTTAGGCGTGAAAAGATTATGAATCGAATAAAAAGGAATTTTCCATAAACTTACATTCAAGAATGTCTCACACTGAAGTGATTTTTTATAACTTTCGTACCGATGGAAAGAAAAGGTAACGAAGATCAATGAATGATATCAAATTATTTTAAACTATGGAATTTGTTGCACCGGTTGATATCACAACACGAAACTAAATCTAAGTTTCTTGAAATAAAAATTCGTAGCAAAATTGAAAATTCCGTTTCCTTCACCGGGAGGTTCGCTTTCTCTACATTAATAGATACTAGTGATGTTGAAGAAATGCATGTTCAGGAATCGAATAAAACTTTAAATTTAATTGAATAAAAACTTTGCCTTTCATATAAGTCTTGCCTTTTTTGCTTGAAAACATTTAAAATATTGATTCATAGTTCAGAGTTTCAAGTTTTGAAATTTGAAGTTTCAAAAGGAAAAAGAAGCATATCACATTATGGTCAGATTTAAGAAAAGGTTAACGGTAAAACTGCATCGCGTAGTAGGTACTCTACTGTTTGCCCTCTGCATGTAAGCCATTGCGTCCGCGTGATCTTGATGGGGAAAGCATTAGGGAATAGGGGCAATAGCAGTGCATCGTCGCAGGGAATCATGAAATCATAAGGCCAACTTGATCAAAGGTTTCGTCGTTGGAATATGAACAACTGGTTAGTCTGTGCTCAGCATCACTGCGTCAAAGCACTCGGATCCAAGAAATGCTTAACAAATAAAGCGACAGTGTTTGGAGGAGGATGCCATACTTGCAGTAGGTGCGAAGCACTGACATACCAACACCTCGATCGCCAACTTAACGACAACCCGTAGCACCACATTCACATTCCACAGCTACCAACATTCAAAGCGGTGTACATACAACCATAAACGTCCGCATACCAACATGCACTGTAAATTGTTGTTATTCTGAAAAAGGATTTCGCTCTCGCTCGCCATTGTGACGACTGAAAATCAGAGCAGCACGCCGTCACCCCAGGTTGCAATGGGGCCACACAAGACATAAGTTGAGGGACAGTGGAGCAATGTAGCTGTCATGTACGACTCTTGATTCTCTCTCATGCCTAAGATCGCTGAGTGAGGGTCTGTAGATGACGTTATTGTACAGGTTCTTTTTGTGCCATACATGAGCACAATGAGGGGAACACGATTTATCGATAAGAACATTCAGAAGGTTTTGCTGTCGCACCTCTGCGGTATTGTTGAGAACCAACTTCATAAAACAAAATGAAATAAAATTAAGAAAAATTGTCCGCCTTCAACCAATATCAGCAGATAATACCTGCAAGGGGCTCAGTTGCTTTCCTAAACTCCGAGATACTCCTACGTCTCCTAAATGCAGAACATTAGGAATGTTATTGGTAGACAAGATAACGCCTCTAAATGACAGTACTGCATTTTCAGTTAACTGTAGACAAACATTAACAACGTCTGACTGAGAATACCGCAGGTCACCAACGGGAACATTTTTGCTTGATGTCCTGTCGTTTCGCCCAGTATGGCGTTAAAAGGACCCATTCACTCAAGAGGAATATCAGGCAGTTTCTTTGTCACAATTTGCATGAAATGCATCTGAAGAGATTGCAGGAAGACCAGGTGTCTACGTATTTACATAAACATAAAACAATTCATAGGAGGAAATTAAAAACTGAAAATCATAAATAAAATGTCTGCAATTATAATTACAGACAAACATATGACCCCTCTAAACATATATAAACCTTAATGGAAATGAAATTCCAACATCTGAATACTTTGCTGTGGGACAATATTTTTAGCATAAAAGCCAACTCAGAGGCGAAGAAAGTAAATCAGAAATAAAACTGATTTGTTTAAATTGACAAAATGAGACATATATAAAATACTTTTTTTGAGTAAAAAAGCAGTAACTGATGTTTTATCATTTTGTTTCCCAAAGAAATTTCTGCAAGAATAATTTTATAATAATAAAATGAATCCATCACAGCGTACAGTGTTAAAACTCGGATTATTTCGCATTGCACTGATTTATATATATTTTATTTTAAACGTATTAAACGTTATACCATGTAGAGAGAGAGAGAGAGAGAGAGAAAGAGAGAGAGCTAGTAGGAAACATTATTTGAACACATTATCCGACTGATTAAATGAGCGTTCTCTACTATTAGTACTTTAATCCACAGGAAGAGCTCCCTCCCATCAATGCTTTTAAAGTTAAATTACTAGTTTGTTTTGGAAATTTCCCCTTAGATCGATAAGTTTATGAAAATTTTCAAAAACACATATTTATCAATAGGGCTGTCAGTAAAGCTTTCCATAGAAATATTTCCTTTGAGCAAACGTAATAGATTTTTGGTCATATTATATGGATAATTAATGATTTTGATATTAAACTAATATTGATCAGATTTAATTCCACAAACTGCAAATCATAAGTTGTGAAGAATATGAATTATGAAGTATTCTTTTATGCGACAGTCTACGTAATGGTGAATATTTAATGATGAAGTTAGGCTATCTCCCTTTCAGCCTTATGTTTTTCGTCTTTAACTTGCGATGGGTTTTCTCCAATCTCAAAAGAACTATGTAATTAAAATTTAATATTTCCAAGCAGATCGATCTACAATAAAACGATTTCACTGATAATTCACCCAAATATAGTTGAATCGAATTTATTCAACAATTTGCGAAAAGCAAAAACTTATTCTGAACCATATTTTCCTTTCGACTCAAAGTGTGAAATTATGAAAAAGGCAAAATGTGGTGTAATGTTATTCAACATGATTTTTAGAATTATCGCAAAGCTTTATGCCATTTAGGCCAATGCAAAGCTAGAAGTATTTTAGCATTTTCCGCAACGGAAATGTAAAAGTATATCCACTATAGTTAAACCAAATATTCAATATATTTTACCGGAAACTTTTCTTCTCATTCTGACTTATTGGAAGATCCTCTGTGTCTTTTCATATTACAGTATCGATGCCCTGTCACCCTGAGAGGGTAGTGTGACTAATCGTCCTTTTAACATTATAACAAGTAGGAGAGAAATTCATTAAAAACAAATTAAGGAACATCAATCGACTATATGTATTTAAAATGAAATTGATAAAATAAAACTTTCCTTGAAATCTAATATCGCACAGCGTATCACAATGCGAATCTATAGCAGTTTTGCGAGGTTTGAAACATACAAATCTCAGAAATCATGCTTAAAATCACGTACGTGTCGTGTAAATTTTACTGGAAGTTTTTTTAAAAACAAAATATACCTAAGGAATTAATAACACGTACTTTAAAAACACATCGAAGTTTAACAGTCTCGTATTTTATTGTGTCGCCTTAAAGTTAAAAACTTCAAACAGAGGTCATTACTCTCTTCACATTTATAAGTGGGTCACGGAAAAATTCTCATTAGAATTTTTCCGTGAGTCACTTATAAACGTGAAAATGGTGATGACCTCTGTTTGATGTTCCTGGTCTACGTCAAATGTCTCTATTAAAAAGTTCAAAACCTACATGCATTATAAAAATTAATATCAACATCATATTCAAGTTCTAGTATTTTGCGGTGAAAGTTTTTGATATGTCATTAGATACACCCTTGATGATGTAGATAAATGTCAATATAACGAATTTCAAAGCGCATGGAATTGACATTTAAATAAAATGTGGCGTACTGAAAGGTGTATTGTTTTACCAAACTGATAGTATATTTAAAAGAAATAGACATTTTTTCAAAAATTCTGCATATGAAATTTCACAAATAATGAACTGTGACTTTCATCAACTCTATTTCCGCTTTTACCTAAGAAATGACATGGTATAATAAATGTTTAATTATGAGGAACATAGCTAAATATTACATTTTTCGCAAAATATCACACATAATGAAAAAGCAAAAACCACGAATAAGATAATTTGCATGGACAGTTGGGCAAAATATATAGAGACATTGGAAATTTTAGGAATGTTACGTGCAAGGATTTGGTTCTCTATTTCGTATTCCTTTTCTAAAGCAATAAGCATACTACAGATGATAATTGTATTATGCTGATTTTATCCTAAAATATGTGTCACGGTATGATCATGGGTTTCAGCTTTTCGCTCTCTCTCTTCGTTATCTGATTCGAGCGTCGTGACCCAATTCTAATTCTGTCGGCAGTCAAGGTTTTCCATTTCACCTTTTAAGGAGATGCTAATTTTATACTGCATCTCTAATACATACCACCAAAATAAAAATTTGAAGAGTTATTTCTTTTTTTAGTGCTTGTAAACTGTCCATAGAGAAAACAGCAAGCGAAGTGGTGCAAAGGCCTTGAATTCTTTCTATGGCTCATTTCTGTGGTTCATTCACCTGAGGTGCGAACAAAGGATGTCCGATAAATTTTAAGGGTATCTCTAATTAAATAACAAAGAATTTTGTGACCAAAGAGCTTTGCATACAAATGTAATGCTATTACTAACAGAAAGTGTGGTTTTTAATTTAGGTAAAATTAACGGTGTTGTTCCTTAAATATTACAAAACGACATTGTCATATTTAGCGTCCTTGGCGCTCAGTTCGACTTTATTTAATGACGCCCCCACAACGCGTTTTATTTGTAATAGTTTGTGCATATTTTTAGCGAATGTGAAATGCACAATATACGTACTACATAGACGATTGCGTTGATATCCAAGTCAGCACACTGAACTACGCTGATTTTTTAAATCTTTTAACATAATTGAAACAATGCTGTATTATGATGACTTTTCGTCGTCTTCAATCATCGTCTTGATTTCCAATCCTAGCAGGAATTTTACATTTTTTTTCATACTTTATTTTTTTACAGAAAAACAGGCTCTGCTAACCTATGCGCCTGATTCGCATTCAGCTCTAGCAGGAGCCTGAAGCCCGCCCTGCTGTTACCAGTTGTTACATCTATTTTATGTTATTTTATTTTATTTCTGGAGTTTTCTGTATTGAAAGATTCAATCTTTTCGTTCTTTTAAGTAAATAGATGAAAAAATAGTTTATGAAAGAGTGACGTCAATTATTTATTGTGGAATGATTCGTAGCGATGATTTCTAGCCCTGGTTGCTATTTTTTAAACGAATATTTCAAACATTGATGAGGCATTTCATTGTATTTCTATTTTTTATAAGAGTATTTAAGATTATTTTCGGTCCTCAGTGGTATTTTCAGACGAAGCAAAGTTTATATATATCAATAAAAAGTGGTGCGTAAAACTTAAAGACTAGTCAGCATTAGATCTGTTGCGTCGCACAGGAGCGGCGTATATATGTTAAATTCAAACAATGAGAACTCCAAAATTAAAAAAACTAATTTCTCGTGCGACGTACAACATAAATATTGATATACCGTCAAAGCACAATTTATTGAACTTCAGTAGCGAAACACACATTTGCTGCATAAATACAGCCATTGAAAAAATCAGACAGCAATATTATATGTAGATCGGATGATATCTGAAAACGAAAAGGCTTGACGGGTGAACATTTCGCACAGGTAACTGGCACAGCAAAATCAAAATTCTTGTCATCAGAGTTTGCTCTATGACTGGAAAAATACAGAATCTCATATTTCTAATCAAGTACCTGGAGAAATGATAAACAGAGGCATAAGACAAGGATTGAATTATACAAACATGGCATTTGTAGTTTTTTAGGTGAATTAAAAATATCAGTTGGCTGTGAGAGAAGGTGATTAGGGCGCATGAGCTATTTCCATGCAACGGCCGAATCAAAGGATCCTTTTTAATAGTAAAAACATCATTTTCAGGCCTAACATATAAATCGATTCATCCAAGCATATTATTTCTGAAAAGCAAATTGTTGGAAATTATGTGTACTGAAGCCGGACACAGAAACCATATCTGTGCTCAAAAAGAAAACCATGGGAAGTTGCATGTAATATTTCTTGCTGGTAGCACGTAGTAGAAAAACCTTTAGAGATAAGGGGATGGGCACTGGACATGGGCATCCCAGAGCAAATGGAACATACCGAAACCGAAGGCATGCGACCTATAGACGGACAACAGGGCTTCACAACATTGCATCGCGATTGAGGATCATGGGGTAAACTAGATGATCTGCGAAACTTTGATCGTGGATGCATTGTGGGCGAAAAAGAGATGAGTCAACCTATCATCCAATTGGTGAGAACGCAACGGTTCCGTAAGACAAACGTTTTATGGGTGCACAGCGAGTATACAATTGACAGACGCACAAGCGCTGAGAGAGCAAGCGGTTCCCCATCATAAGTCATTAATGATCGAGTTCGACGTAGATTGTCCTGCCTCGTACATAAAAACCGCTTCGTACAAAAGACATCCAGATTAAATGTTGTAGGGACGCGAAAAGACTGGGAGTGATTAGTACAGCGCACGTTGCATAACCTGGGAAAAGAGAGCCGCGCCTCTTTCGTGTGAACCCTATTGACTGCTCGTTATTGGATATTACGCCTTGTCTGGCGCTAAGGACATGAAACTTAAACCTCGGAAGAGTGGCGCCATATAGTATAGTCATAAGAGCACCATTTTCTGCTTACCGATGTGACACGAGGGCGTAGTTTTGGTGTCGCCTGCATGATGTCATGGCCACGTCAAACAAGATTGTTTCTGTTTCAGGCGGTGATGGTTCTGTGATGGTTTGAGGGAGGGGGTGGGGGAGGGCTTCTGATTGGCATATTAGCTCGCTCATTGTGTCTGGAGAGATATTTAACCGCTGCACGCCAGAACTGTTCTGAAGGAAGGGTATCACCTCTGACTCTAAAGCATCCCTGAAGTATCGCTGGCTGTTGAGAGTTCTCTGAACTAGCATCAGGCGAGAACGCGAAATGAACCTAACGACGCCCCAAACCATCCCGGTTGGCCTTGGGCCGGCATGACACTGCAAAGTGACGTTTATCACGATGTCTTCGAACATGTATGAGACCGCCATGGTACGTCAAGTTCAATTGCAACTCATCAGAAACACGACGTGTCTCCATTCAGTTTTTCCAGCACTCCCTTGCAGATTGAGGTTTCTATGGCTTAGGGTCAAAGGAAAATGTAGCAATTACTTGCTAGCGACCAGTCCTCTTTTACGCAGACGTCGTCGCACTGTACTGGAGGGCACAGCCTGACACTGGTCCACTGCTGCGCTGACACAGTTGATGTCGGTGTATGATAGGTCAAGGTAGTAGAGGAGTCTCTCATCCCATGCAGTCGTGCGATTTTGTGGTACAATTAACAGATTTATGTACGTTGGAGTCTCACCTGCCCACTGACTTCACCTTTGCTTGAATGTACTGGCGTTCGGTGCCGTACGAGTCGACGTTTTGCGGTAGAACAATTACGGTTACTTTAAGCGAGGAAGGATCGCAACAATCCTTCCCCGCACAAAAGCCGTCAGATGCTCATAATGCGACCTTCATTGGCAACGTGGCGTAGTAGGACAAAAAATACCATTTTGACTCCATGCCGGCTTTTCACTGATCGTAAAAGGTGTTTTGCCCCCACGTTTTAAACTCAGTACCCTGGCAGTTCAAAGGACGCTGCTCCGAAAACGGATGCTCATTTTAACTGACAATTTAAATATATGCATGTACCAACCTGTTGTATATATCCGATAAATTTCAAGCTAATACAAGCAGTCCTTAATGGTGTTGCAATTTTTACAGACAGTACGATAGATAGATAAATATATGTTTTTATTGGAGGTTTAACGACCACCGTAAGCAACTCATTGGGCTATAAACAGTCGCCCGTCCCTAATTTAGGGCCATTAGTTCCAGCGGCGGGAGAAAGCCAGGGCCGTAAGACAAACACAACATCCATGCCACACCGGGATTCGAACCCTTATCCCTTTCGGAGGAATGATCAGAGGCCATTGCTTAGACCACTGCTCCATCGGGGCGGCAGATAGATAGATAGATTTAAATCAGCAGTTGCGTATTTATGCACACAAGTGTGACCAAACAAGTTTTAAGGTAAGTCGAATGTAACTTTATTTTTTAATAAAAATATAATTTCATTATAATAAGAAATTTAACACATTATAAAGGTTTGAAAAAGACAAAAACTAAGAATTCTGCTTTAATCCCTCGACTAAACACATATTATTTTATTAAAAGCCTCTTAAAAACGTGGTTTACAAACTCTCCGGAATTGCGAGTGTTTCCGACGCATCAATCAGTTCATCTTTCCAAAACAGATATTAATTAAATTTAAAAAAATATTTTCATTTCTCAGTGTAGATCCAGCGTTCGTCCCGAGTGATGTACTTCAAATGTTGTCTGATTCCAAATATTTAGGAGAGCAGCGTTCTTCCATGGAAAATTTGTGAAATAATATCTTCGTCGTTGCATGTTAATAGCTGTTAAATTATGGAATCGTAACTTAATTCTGAAATTTTATCTGAAGTATCCATACCTACCAAAGTTCGATGTCGCACTCCGGAATGTTTCTTCAAACATTAATTGATGCAAGTTTTAAGCAAGAAAATACTTTATAAATCTCTGTATGTCGCCTAAACTTACGAAATGAAATAAAATGTTGTTGACAAGCTGATTTTCTCTAAGACTTTTATGGAGTGAGTATAACTATCTCTATGCAAATATACAGAATCTCGTGTCCTAATCGAGAAGTAGATTTCCCCTCATAAAGTAAGCCTATAAGATTTGTAAACACAGATCGTTTAAATCCCAGCCGAAATGCACAAAATGTTGTTTTGAGGTCAATATCTTCCATATCAAATTTCAAGCTCAAGTTATAAAACTGAAGGTTTTAGGAACAGAAACATCCGCAAAATTTTGCATTTTTCAAGAGAAACAGTGTTGAATTCAAATTTACTAAGAATGTAGCTAAAATTTTGGTGGTTCAATGGGTAACGTTTTTGTTTAGAATACTGAAAAGGTTTTCTTCTGATTAAATTCATATCCGATAATTCGCAAACAGTTTTTGAAAATCTCGTTCATCATCATCTGTAATAAAATGTTTAGAGCAATTTCTGGCATGTTTCATATTCACACCTTTTTGTTTATATTTGAGTAACCAGAATTTTTGCAATATCTGATCTTTTGGGAATGCATGATAAATAATCCGACTTCCTTTCGTTTTCGAATTCTTATATTGTGTACACATCAACTGCACAATTTGCCATCGTTCTTATGAAACAATAGCACATAATGAGGGGTCGTAAGGTTTGTTAGCAAAGAAACACATATCAATATTATTTTTGTTGCCACAATAGTTATCGTGTAACGCTTATCTTTTTTACAATAATAGCCACCTTTATCCTATTACAATAAAAACATGACTTTCGATCACAAAGATAAAATCAAACACCACTAAATAAAAGCAAGACTAATAGTAACGGCATGTAAACAAACCAACGAAGCAAATGTTCTGCCTTCATAGCTACATTCCGCGCCAGTCGCTCAAAAATGCTTTTATCACTGTGCATCATTCGTATGACTTAAAATGTAGTACGTCAGTCTCAAGTGAATTCTACATTTCCTAGCATAGCAGTTGAAGTTTTTTTCTTGTTAAATCCTAGTCAAAGGTTTACGTAATAGCAAAAGCTAAAAGGTCGAACATTTTAGAAGTGCTCATTTATTTAAATAAAATATTATATCTTTCCAATAATTTACTAAAGCTTCTAGCTTTTGGAATGTTGTCTAAGATGCCCCATCGATGGTCTCTATTTTGCTTGCATGTTTTTCGATTTTTATCAGAATGTCTCCTTAAGGCATTTACTGTAGGTTGTCCTGTTTCGTTTTTGTCTGAGAAATACGTAGCAGTTTGTCTTTCCTTCGAATATTTTGCGATCGCCAATGTTTCTTTTTTATCAAGAACTAGTCGGTTTTTTTTCACTTACTCTGTTCGTTTAAAAATGTGAAATAAAATGGATCTCATAGCAGTGGTGTGATTTACGCCACTGTGGGGAACGCCCAATCATGCACCTCGTTACCTAGGATATGCCATCTGCGTCAGAGCAATGGAGTGAGGGAGATTCAACTCAGGAGCAAACAATCGTTTTGGGTTGAATGTAGAACAGGGGAACACAAGAAAGAAGGGGACCAACGCTCCCACGTAACGAAAAAAATGCAACGAGGTTTGGCGATTAACTTAGTGTGGCGGAGACGGGGTGTTCACTTTAGTCCTTAATTTTTTTTTTTTTTTTTTTTTTTTGACAATCCTGGCAGTTTTCCCATTGCCACAGAATTTAGTGGAAATAAACACAGATGAAAGTGGGAATCAATTTTACAGCATTAGTGACTCATGTAATGAACTATGTAGGAATGAATATATTCTCTGAATGGTAAAATGATATTTTTCCCTAGATCAATGCCACAGATGAAGGGTAACTTTGTAACTTTTGAGCAGAAGGTTAATAATTATGACAACACTCTTGTAATCCAACAATACCTTTTAAGTAATGCGAACCAATGAACCTCCAATTTGATTCCCTGGTGTTCGAGTGGTACGAAGTAATGTGTTGTTTTCCTTCGTTCGAGATCGGTGCGGTTTCTAAACCCAAGAGAAACATGGATGCCGTGTTTCTTATAATTACCTGGAAGGAATGAATCAACATAGGGGCAGGGAATTGCATTATAGCCAGCGGATTTTATAGAAATTCAGTTTCAAGTAGTCCATGTCGATTAAATGCAGATGCCTATTACTTCGAAAAAAGTGACGTAAAATTTATCATATGGGTCAACTGCGAAACAGCCAAATAGAGAGCTTCACTAGTTTAGAGTTGTGGCAAAACATTCATGGCAGAGTTTCGTCGGAAATACTGTTTTCTGGAAATAGAATGAATGAAAACAGGACTCATTGAATAACGTACACACAGTAATTTTCTTCAGTTTTATTCTGAGCAGATAAAGGATTAAAAACTTGGTCTGGAGGGTTTGAAAGCGTTGGATTCACTTACTGTATGTGTTGTTGTGGCAAACGGCGAGGTTACGTTTCCTTGTTTAACCTTTTTTTGTTTAGGTATTCCCAGAATTCGTTCCATGAATACTCCAGGTGAAAAGTGAGTGTGGCAGTTTACGTACGTTAAACTACAATCCTCGGTGAAAAAATTTTGATAATCCATTATAATAGAAAACTTAGATATTTGCCTTTCCAAGCTTAAAAGTTCCTGCGTACAACTATGTATATTTATTTAACGCCAGGAAAGTAGATTCGTTCAACAAGAAATTACAACTGCCCACTTTCATATATAATCGACGAAAGATATACATCTATTTATGATGTGTGCGAATTGTATTATTTTAAAGACACTGCGTCAAAAGCTTTACCATTTCCAACTTTCTTTCCCTACGAATGAACATACGTCACACTAATCGACAGTTCCCTTTTCTGAGACACAACTAAATATTTTAGGATGTATTATATCTCAGGAGTTTTTTAGTTCTAAATGGCCCTTGTACTAACGTAAATAAGTAGTCTGTAAATCAACTTTAAATAAGACCTCTATGATACAATATACCATGTATTAAATTTCTGTCTATCCTGTTCAGTTGGCCTGGGCCTCAATGATAATCAATGGTCCATTCATTGCTGAAGACCGAACAAGCCTGTTGCTATATTTCCTGAATTATTTTACTAATTTCTTTTTTATATGAAAGATAATTTCGCACAATTTCGCCTATTTATGCGTATGTAACAGACACATATGCGTACCATATATATACACTGACGGAAAAAAATCCCAACATCACGAAAAATAGTTGTAGAGGAATGAAATGGCGGCAATACATTTGTATAGGTAACATAATTAATCGATTAATATTTCAAGATCACAGCTTAATGTAAGCGCGAGAAGAGCCATTTTAAATGTGAAATGCTGGTACATTAATAACCGGTTTAACCGCCAGAATGTTGAATGCAAGCATGCAAACGTTCATGCATTGTTTCGTACAGGTGCTGGATGTCAGTTTGTGGGATGGAGTTCCATGCCTGCTGCACTTGGTCGGTCAATACAGGGACGGTTAATGCTGGTTGGGTTGACGCTGGAGTTGTCGTCTAATGATGTCCCATACGTGCTCGATTGGAGAAAGATTTGGTGATCTAGCAGGCCACTGCAACATGTCGACACTCTGTAGAGCATGTTGGGTTACAACAGCGGTATGCGGGCTAGCGTTATCCTGTTGAGAAACACCCCATGGGGTGCTGTTCATGAATGGCAGCACAACAGGTTGAATCACCAGACCGAAGTACAACTGTGCCGTCAGGATGCGTGGGATAACCACGAGAGTGCTCCTGCTGTCATTGGAAATTGCTCCCCAGACCATAACTCCAGGTGTAGGTCCAGTGTGTCTCGGCCGCAGACAGGTTGGTTGCAGGCGCTCACCTGGCCGCCTTATAACCAACACACGGCCATCACTGGCACCCAGGCAGAAGCGGCTTTCATCAGAAAACACAACAGATCTCCAGTCCGCCCTCCAATGAGCCCTAGCTTGACACCACTGATGTCGCAAGCGGGAGTTGTTTGGAGTAAGTGGAATGCACGCTACAGGGCGTCTGGCTCGGATCTGTCCTTCAAGTAACCGATTTGTAACAGTTCGTTTTTTCAGTGTGGTGGCAACTGCAAATCGAATTGCTGCCGAAGACGCAGTACGATGCGCCACGGCCATACGCCGTACACGGCGGTCTTCCCTCTTAGTAGTGCCACTTGGCCGGCCGGAACCCTGGTCTTCTTTAGGCAGTACCTTCCCTTGACCACCGCTGCCAACAATCATGCACAGTGGCTACATTCCTGCCAAGTCGTTCTGCAATACTGCGGAGAGAAAATCCACCTTCTCGTAGCACTATTACACGACCTCGTTCAAACTCCGTGAGCTGTTAATAATAGCTTCTTCGTCTTCTTAAAGGCATTCTTGACTAACATCAACACACTACGTCGAATCTCAACGATAACTGACGCTCACGAACGTTACAGCGCGTATTTACAGCAAACCTGCTTTGCATGTTCCGAGGGGCGCTACTAGCGCCACACGTATGCGCCGAGCGCGAAATTTGCATAGACGTCATCTTACAGATGTACTATCATCGCCTACCAAGTGTCGTTTATCTAACACAACCCCTTCTTGGTGTTGGTATTTTTTTCCGTCAGTGTATATCATAAGTAATTTGAAAATCTAAGCCGTAATACATTGCTCCGTGCGTAGAAAATATAAAAAAAAGAGAGGAAAGAAACATTCTATGGAAACGCTTAAATGCGTGACTAAATCGTAATCCCAAACGTGTAGGAAATTTGAGCAGGAGGGAAATATTTGGAGTACTATAATATACTTCACATGGTAGTCATCTTCAAAGAACAATGTTATAAGTGACAATATGTCTTATAATAATGTATGTGAAACGTTTGTTTTCCGTATCATCATCATCATTGTCAACCATTATCAATCCACTGCTGGACGAAGGTCTCCCAAGTTTCCTCCACAACGGTCTGTCTTGTGCCAGTCTCCTCCATGTCACCCCTGCATACTTTCGAATTTCATCCACCCATCTCCTATGTGGTCTTCTTCTGGGTCTTTTCCTGTCCCTTGGAATCCAAACTAAAATTTCGGCTGTCCATCGATGATCTGTCCTTCTGGCAGTATGTCCAGCCCATTGCCATTTCAGGGATTTAACTCTGATCATGATGTCTTCCACTCTTGTCATTTTTCGGATCCACGAGTTCCTCTTTTTATCTCTCCTGGTTACACCAAGCATGCACCTCTCCATGCATCTTTGAGTTGTCTGCAGCCTTTGTATGTCTCTTTTAGTTAAGGTCCACGTCTCTGCACCATACGTAAGCACTGGAAGGATGCATTGATCAAACACTTTTCTTTTAAGACATAATGGCATATTGCTCTTGAAAATTATGCTGTTTCTTCCAAAAGCTCTCCAGGCAAGTTTTGTACGCCGATTAATTTCTTCATCAATGTGACCCTCACTTGATATCTGCTGTCTAAGATAAACGTACGTGTCTGTTATCTCCAGCTTTTCTCCATCAATCGATAAATCTTCATTTCTTGTAAAAGCATTGAACATCACTTTTGTCTTCTGAAAGTTCATTTTTAATCCCACTTCTTTACTCTTGTCAGCAAGTTCCTGGATCATACTCTGCAGCTCTGATGGGGTAGTTGCAAAAATGACTACGTCATCAGCAAAACGAAGATGGGTTAGATAATCTCCATTAATCTTTATCCCCTTGTTTTCCCAGCTCAGTGACTGAAAAACACCCTCCAATGTGGCATTAAAGAGCTTCGGAGATATGGTGTCACCTTGTCTCACTCCCTTTCCAATTTTTACGTGTGTTGTATTTTCAAACAGCCTAATCTTTGCACTTGCATTTTCATAGATGTTATTAATAATATTAATGTATGCATCTTCAATACCGCAGGTTTTCAGAGCCATTGTAACTGCTGATGGTTTCACCGAATCAAAGGCTTTTTCATAATCGATAAAAGCCATGCACAATGGAAGTTCATATTCCCTCGCTCTTTCAATTAGTTCTCTCAGCACGTGGATATGATCTATTGTGCTGTAGCCACTCCTGAATCCAGCTTGTTCTCTCGGTTGAGCCATGTCTAGTGCTACCTTCAAGCGGTGTGAAAGAACTTTAGTGAAGATTTTATAAACTACTGATAGGAGGCTGATAGGTCTGTAGTTTCCGAGATCCTCAATGTCACCTTTCTTATGTAGCAGGATCATTGTAGCGGTGTTCCAATCCTCAGGAATCTTTCCTTCATTAAGGCATCGAGTGAAAATTTGGGCGAGTACTGTTTCGATTTCTCCACTTGCTTCTTTTATGATGTCTACAGTAATTCCATCTTCTCCTGGAGCTTTTCCCTCGCTTCATGTTCTTGATTGCATGTGCAACTTCTGCTGGAAGGACTGGAGGAACTCTGGTACTGGTATCTTTCATGATGTCTGGAGTGCATATATCATCCCTTTCATATAATTTGGAGTAGAAATCTTTCACTCTTGTCAAAATTTCGCCTCTATTTCTTGTTACAGAACCATCTTCTTTTCTCAGTGCCATAATCTGTTTTCTTCCCTTACTGAGATGTCCCTTTGCTATCTTTAGGCTTTGGTTGTTTTCAATTGCTTTCCTCACTAGTTCACAGT
The DNA here is from genome assembly GCA_039090855.1 of Macrothele yani. Lineage (NCBI taxonomy): Eukaryota > Metazoa > Arthropoda > Arachnida > Araneae > Macrothelidae > Macrothele > Macrothele yani. The sequence continues at coordinate 171,302,119 of CM077034.1, forward strand.
TGAATTTCCTTACGTCTTCAGTGATACTTTTTCTTACTGTCTTGCATAGCTCTATATATTCCACTTTGGAAGTCACATCTTCTTCAGTTGTCCTCATCTCTCTTCTTTTTTGCATCAACATTTTGGTTTTTCCTGATAATTTGTTCACATGCAACTTGTTCTTAGACCCAGCTAATTTTGTTGCTGTTTCCATGGAAGAGCTTTGGTTACTTTTCTGTTAACTTCAGAGATGTCCACTTCTTCCGATGTTAGGCCTTTTTAAAGCAGAGAACCTGTTCTTCAGTTCTAACTTGAAGGTATTATGGTGTTTTTTAAGGTTGGTTATGTCAATAGATTTTGTTTGTCTTATGAGCTTGACACGTTCAAGTTTAGTGTTGAGGAGTGCATCTTACATCTCACCAATCTATGGTCACTACCTGTGTTGAACTTGTTTAGCACACTGCAGTCTTCTATGACGAATTTTTTGTTACACATAATAAAATCAATTTCACTTGTCGTCCCATTTGGATGTCTCCATGTCCATTTCCTGTGTGGCTTTTTCTTGAAGAAGGAGTTCAAGATGAAAAACCCTTCTGCCTCTGCAAACTCAACGAGAGTATTTCCACGCTGGTTTCTGTTGCCATGACCGAATTTACCTACTGAAGTTTCATTCTGTTGCCGTTGCCCTATTTTTGCATTGAAATCTCCCATAATTATTTTCAAGTGCTGCTTACCTTTATTATTTAGATGACAAATTTCCTCATAAAATTCTTCAATTTCTTCTTCAGGATGACTTGTGGTGGGTGCATAAGTTTGAATAATCTGAGCCTGGTATCTTTTCGAGAGTTGGATAACAAGTCGTGCAGCTCTGTCAGAGGAACTTTCAACTTCTACAACTTTATCCTTCAGTTTCTTTTTTTTTGTTTCTTGTTTTCCGTATATTCTTTCTAAAAGTGTATATATTAAAAATTTAAATCTTTTTAACAGCTTTGGACTAACTTTTAAAAATCTCAGTCTTTCGAAGGGGCCGCAATATTTAAAATTGCAAGTAGTGTATTGGAACAGATATTGAGAGATAAAAACCATAACAATAAAGAGCTACACCCTATATATTTGATATTTCAAAGCGTGCCACTTACACACACAATATGAATATCTGTGAGTCAATAAAAATGGAAAATAAAACTTTCTCGGCTAAACCCCTTCTGCCCTTTACACATAATATCGATGATAAATGCCCACTAGTCATTTTTGAACCAGAAGATCATTTAGGCAACCTTTTGTCATATTATGTTTTCATCGTTTTCAGAAAATTGAAATTTCTCATGTTGGACTAGTGTTATTAAATTGGACGATATTTGCAGGAAATAATAAACGGTATTATAACTGCTGACATTTCCTTCTACTTTTTGCCCTTAAATGCCATGGGGTAGTTTTCATTTCAGGTAAAATTTTTAGCAAAGTCCGTGACAGATTCTCTCATGCCCACATTGCACTACGGAAGTGCAGGGTTTTCAAAATAACATGGATTGCTCCTAGTGACGTAGGATTCTAGCTGACACCAAGTGACATTGTTTAAGTCAGGGTTTGAAAAATACAATATTTTAGAGCTAACAGCAAGAAGTCGTGCGATAACTGTATTTCCTTAACTGAATTCAATTTTGTACATTCTGTACACACCACAATATTTCAGTGAGGTATTGAACACAAAAGAAAGTGTTTCATGTCAGGACTCTGCACAACCACTTTGTTTGCTGGAACATAAGAAATAAGCGTTGTAAAGATGCTTTATTTTTGTAGCAAATTCATTTTAATTTTGTATTAAAATAAGATTTTTCTGAAACAACCGTTGTTAAAAAATTTTGGTTTTTCTGCTGCTCAACGCGAAAGACTTTCAGGAACATGACATAATTTCTCCTAACGTTCCATATTTAGGAATGCGCAATTTGCTAAGTTATGATACATAATGGTAATACAATACAATACAATTATTTTATTGCACACATTTAAAACTTACAGTTATATGAAAATGCAATACACCAGGAGGAATCTGAACACATTGGTTGTAAGGCGATTCAGCCTATCAGATGTAAGAAAAGGAATAAAAAACATAAGAAAGCAAGTAAGATGGTTATAACAGAAGTACCACTGTTAGCAGCATGCTTGGATTTAAAATTTAATGATAGTGTTGAGATTCGTTATGGAGATCAGGGTGATTTACAATGTTATTCCTCAGAGACAAGGAACACTTTTTGATATTTTCCAGAGATCTGATGCTCTCTGGGAGATTATTCCATAGGATAATGGCATTATACACTATTCTATTTAAATTATAATTAAGTCTAACACACGGCTGACATAATATGTTGTTAGCAACAGATCTGGGGAAGATAGAATAATCCAGATATTTGATGTCAGAATGAAAAATCGGCAGTTTAAGATGCATTATTTTAAAAAACATGATACCTAGTTTCAAGGTAAAAATTTCATGAATTTTTAGAATATTTAGTTTTAAAAATAATGGTTTTGAATGATACATGTAATCTGTGTTCAGCATACAGCAAACAGATTTCTTCTGTAATTTGAGCAATCATAACTTATCGTTTGCACTTATATTTGAATACCAGGATTCCAGAAAATAGGAGTTTGTAATAAGCAACTTTCGCAGGGTATAAATAAAAGCACAGTAAAATGTTTTTAGAAACTTGATACGAAAGAGATGATGAATTTTACCAAGTAGGTTAACCTGTAATATAATATACTGATTTCATTGTCCCGTTCCGCCAATCTGTCTTGGCTCCACGGGGACTTATTGAGCACCTTGGATGTTATTTTGACATGTTGCGACAATTATCCTGCCTTGAGACGCCGGTTCGGACCCTCGCCACCCCAATGGCCTATAGACCAGCCCGTGGTGACGTGCTAGCAGGCGACCTAGTATACCTTGTCTGGGTTCCCGCTCTGTCTGGCGGGATAGGTCGTTTCTTACTTTATCGTTGACTGGAAGATTCCTTGCCCTCGAACTTTTTTGGGGAATAATTTCCCTTTATTTTCTTTTTCAAACACCTACACACATGTATACACTGTCCTCATGCTTAGGACTTACAACATCAAGAGATAGGAAAAATTTATTTACAGAATATTTACATTGGTGGTCTCTTCGTCTGCTTGCCTACAGACTTTCGCCCTCATTCATCTTCCGAATCGCTTTCGGTGCGCACGTACACCTCCTGCGTTTCGGTCCCCATTTGATTGGGGAAGATCGTATGTTGCTGGAGGGTTAGCCTCTCAACCAAGGCTATTATCCCCCTCCTGTTAACGGAGGATTGGATGAGCAGATCCAATCTTGGCGTTCTTTGCACACCTGGGATCAGTGTGTTTCTCCATTCGGCAAAGCCACTGCATTCGAGCACGCAGTGTTCTATGCTTGCCGCTCTATTTCCACAGGGACAAGTGCAGTTCCTGATGGCAAATCTGCCCAGGTATTCAGGGCTGATGCCATGGCCACTGAGTACCTGATTCAGGAGCTTGTTTGTTTGTGCACGTTTGGTCGAGACCTTTGGAAACACTCTATGTGTCTTCCGGCCTGTCTCTCCCGCGTCCTATCTGACCTGCCATTCGGTCATGGTATGTCGTGCTAATGCTGCGCGAATACTCCTTCGCGGCGTTCTGCATTGCACGTCAACCGTCTCTTTCAGCGTGGCTGCCCTCGCCAGGCTGATCCGCCCTTTCGTTTCCCTGGGTTCCGACATGGCTTCGTATCCAGTAGAAACTGACTGCCCCATCTCCCTCTGCCCTCAAGAGGGATTTGATCCTCTGGACGATGGGGTTTTTTCCCCTGAATCTACTCAGAGCCTGCAGTGCTGCCTCACTGTCCGAGTAGAGTTTTATCCTTTCGTCACTACGCCTGGGGAGTGCCCAGGTGAGTGCCTTTTCGATCGCCAGAAGTTCTGCCTGGAAGACAGAAGCGTTCTGCGATAATTTCACGCATCTTGCAGTGGCTTCGTTCCCATCCGAGAACGCACAGAAGCCTGCCCCCACTTGTCCCTTCCACTTTGAGCCGTCCGTGAACAGCTCGTGCCCAACTCCCGTGGGTTTCTCCTTGTCCCACGGTGGGCAAATCTCCTCGGCCGGGTGGATCTGCCAATCCACACTTTCCAGCTCCATGTTGGAGGCTCGATGTGGGACACCGAGTAGGTAGGCGTCCTCGCCTGACCTAAGGCAGTGCATTGCTGCCTCCCTTTCCACTACCAGGTCTGCCGGCTCGCACCCCGCCAGCACTTGGAGTGCTAGGGTCGACGTTGTGCGAAAACAACCGGTTATCCCTAGTAGCGCCAACCTTTGGATTTGGTTTATCCCCTTCCTCATTCTGACTGTGGGAGTCCACCATGCTCCGCTTGCATACGTCAGAATTCTTTCAATTCCTCTCTGATAGATGGCCTTCTTGGTTTTGCCCGTTAACCTCATGCCATTCAATCTATTGAGAATCACCGTGCACCTTGTTCTAAGGTGCCTCAGGTGTGGCAGCCCTGATAGACTCCGATCCAGGACCACACCCAAGTACTTCATTTCACGCACCGCCTTGATAGTGCACCCTTGGAATCTGCACTGAGGTGGTGTTTTCATTACTCCACGCTTAGCTATTGCTAGCAGAGTGGTCTTCTCAGGAGCAAAGCAAAGTTTGTTTTCTTTGCTCCAGTTGTCTAGCACATCCAAGGCTCTATGTGCTTCTCTTTCGATCACGTGTCTCCCTGAGGCAGAGACCACGAGAACGAAATCGTCCGCATAGGCTTGAATTTCCACTGCCGGACCCAGGTCTAGATTCAGAGCTGCGTCTGCCACTATATTCCACCAAATGGGTCCGGAGTTGGATCCTTGCGGACACCCTCTGTGGTACGAGCGCGAGGCTTGCCCATTCCCCGCTTCGAACTCGACCCTTCTATCAGACAGGTAGCTGCTGATCAACGAGAACAAGTTCCTTGGACAGCCAAGTTCTTTCAGTCTGGTTAAAACCATTGGCCACCAGACACTGTTGAATGCCCCCTCACGTCTAGTGAGATGAAGCAGGTGTGGAGCCCCACCGCTTTGTTCCTCTCTGCCCTCTCTCTGAGGCTGCGAATTGCCTGCGTTGCGCAACGCCCCGGAAGGAAACCAAACTGGTTCCTGTTTAGCTTTCCCTGCTCCATGAGAAAGCTAAGCGCTCTGTTCGTTATGAGCTTGTCCAGCACCTTGCTCCACGCTGAGAGGAGGCAGATAGGCCTGTAGGCTGCGGGATCATTTTTGTTCTTTTCGGTCTTGTTGAAAAGAACTAGCACCGCTGTTTTCCACAAGTCTGGGAAGATTCCCCTCCCGAGGCATTCGTTTAGGAGCGCCACAAAATACTCGGGATTTGCATAGTAGATTTCTCTAACTATGCTGAGGTCGAACCCATCCTTGCCTGGTGCTTTGCCAGTGTTAAGACTGGAGAGGGCGTTCTCCACTTCCTCTCTTGTGAAGGGGGTCCTCACCAGTGTCCGGTGGGATCCGACATTCATCCCTTATTTCTTTTTGTCGTGGGGAGTCCCCTTCTCCCTCGTCTCCTTGGAAGTGGTAATCCAAGAGACTCTCTATGGTACTATCAAGAGTCTTTGATAGGCTACCGTCTGCCCTTTCGACCGCTGCTAGTTTTAGCGGTTCAGTGATGGATCCCCTCGAGATTTTATAGGGGATCCCGAAAGAGTCTGCCGGTGTTTGGAACTCACACAGTTTTCTCCAGTAAGAGATTTTCGAGAGATTCAGTTCTCTCCTATATGCTGAACGAGCCTTTTTGTGCACTTCTGTGCACTCCCTGTCTTGCGGTGTAGCTTTCGCTCTTTGCAGAGCTTTCCTACTCCGCCTAGCTCTCGCCCTTAGAGCTTTTAGTTTCTCCGACCACCAGGGGTGGGGATCCTTGACTCCCCTTTTGTTTCCCCTGCTACTCTCGCATAGCGCTGTGACTTCACTGGTAAGTTCTTCAAAGAGGGAGTTGAGGTCCGATGTTTCTCCGGCCTCTTCTGCCCTCCTACCCCCCAACAGGGTAGTTAGTTTGGCTTTAAAAGCCCACCAGTCGAGGTTCTTCATTAAGAACCTTTTGCGCTTGGGTCGGATGGGCGTTTCCGATCCCAAGACGAAAGATAGTGCTAGATGGTCACTGCAGCTTTCATCGTCCAGTACTTGCCAATCCTGGACGAGGCTGCGCTGCGAGACTCTGACGAGAGTCACGTCTATCCAAGAGGAGCCCCTCGCCCCTTGGAAGGTCGGGGTGCTCTCTGGATCGTTCAAGACTCTCAGGTCTGCCGCGTTGGCAAAGTCCACTAGTAGCTGGCCGCGTTCATCCTCCTCTTGTTGGCCCCAGAGAGGACTCTTCGCGTTGAAATCGCCTGCTATTATTATCTCATGACTGGGGAATTCCCCTAATAGAGCCATTAGCTCATTCAGCGTTTCTCTCAAATTGCCTGCTGGAGAACTATATACGTTCACCATTAAGAATTTCTCGACTCCACATTCCACCCCCAGGGCGACCACGTTCTCGGAGCATTTTACCTCGAGAACCGCTAGGGACGGGTCTTTCACGACCGTGGCCACCCTGGGTTTCTCCACCCTGGGGTGGTAGATCCGGTAGGAGTTAGGGAAGCCCACCACTCTTCCCCCTGTCCAAACGGTTCCTGCAGAAGCAGTAGATGAGCTTTTTGCTCAGTGGCTGTCACCAGGGCCTGTGTTGTTGCTGCCCTTGCATGGTGCAGATTGATTTGCAGCACCTTAACGCCTCTCTTTGGTCTTTTATCCATAGTGAGTGCGTTCTTTTATTAGAGCCAGTTCTCTGACAAGGCTTGGGCATTCCTTATCGAGGCTCGAATGGCCTATATCCACTCGACGCCTAAATTTCTTGTTGCTGGCCAGGCAGTTAGTGCAGACCGGGCTGTTGCTGCAATCCTGACGCTTGTGCCCGGTTTCCCCACACCGGGCACACCTATCCTGCTCTTCGGGACACCTTGCCTTAAAGTGCCCGAGCCCGTTACACCTGTAGCAACGGACCTCCCTCAAGTATTCCCTTACTGAGTGGACAGACCATTCCACCCCGAGCTTGCCTCGCTTCATTACTTTTTTGAAGGTTAGTGGGTCCGCCTCTACTACCCAGTGGCGTTTCCCACCCTTCACCTTCAAAGAGAACTTGAGTTGGAGGCTGCTCTCCTCCAGCTCTGGGTTCTGTTCTACGAGACATTGCCCGACCTGTTGCCTTGACAGGTTTTCATTAACCCCATAGATTATGAACCTCGGGTTTCTCTTCGCTGGCAACCGCGACCGAAGGTTTTCCTTGGTCACTTCGTTGCTCTTAAGCTCCGAGTCCAATTTCTCTATGTCTCGGGCGGAGGAGCACTCCACCATCACTCCTCCCCCGTTCACCTTCCTGACACTTTTCACCCCAATTTGGAGTTTGGCGGGGCAAATCTGTGTTTGCAGTGCCACCTTGACCTCCTCAGACGTGGGAGATCCCTTGTCTGATACCGGGTACACGAGAAGTACGTGCTTCTTCTCGTGCTTCTTCCCGGCTGGCTTCTTAGCCACTTTTTGCCTTGGGGCCGTGCTCCCCTTAGTAGGCTTAGCTCGTACCGCATCTGCGTACGATTTTGGAGCCGCGCTAGCGCTCTCCCTTCTCTCCTGGAGTCTCCCTTGGGCGAGACTCATTTCTATCACTTGCTTGGTGCAAGCCTCTTGTAGCGAGTTCGCTACCTTTTCTAATCTTGGTCCTGGTGTTAACCAGAACCTTATTAGCTGGATTCTCAATAATCCTCTCCAACTCTTGGAAGAAGGAGTTGACTGCGCTTGCGAATTCCGACGGAATTGCCAAGCCGCAGTCTGCCTCAACGGGCTCACTTGGACCGGGGTTTGAGCCCCTGCGTCCTCTGCCATCTCTCTACTCGGGTTGCTAACCGAGTGCAAGCCCTGGGACCTGTGTCCCTGGTCGGTTAGACTTAGTACGTTCGACAGTCAAGTGCTCAGCGGTACCCTAGGGTTCTTCCGCTGTAACCTGCACTTGACCCTGGTTGAGTGCGGGATTTGGCCTGATCCGTAGATCAGGGGGACCGGCACGACGACGACGTACCCGCTCGTGTGTCAGAGTTGCGCACCGTGCTTTGACCGCAGCCCGGACTTTGCCCTTACAAGGACAGTTTTTCTAAGTCCGAACTGACTGCACCAAAACACTTTTTTCAAATTAATGAAAAAATTTTTTTCTTCCCTTCGTTTTGAAAAACGAAAGAGAAGAAAAATCAAGTTTTTGAGGGGAGAAACAACTCCCTCGCTCTGCTAACAGAGTCTTATTTGATCAGCAGTCGATTTGATTCGCAATCAATCACACAGTACTCACTCAACCAGCCTCTGACAACGGCCGGTCTTAACCTGTAAGGAAACATTTTTAAAAATAAATTGAATATGCGTATTCCAGTTAAAGAATTCATTAAACCAAACACCAAAATACTGAACTTTGTCCACAATTTTAAAGGAGAGATCATTAATCCTGACTGGAAAGTGTTTTATGTCCTCTCTTTTATGAACATTTCGGAAATAAACGGAGTGGTTTTTTAAATATTAAGTGATAATTTGTTAGAGCATAACCAATGAGATAAATTTGATAGATCATTATTGATCATTTTCTGTAACTTATGCAAATCATGACATTTTTGAAAAATGACAGTGTCATCAGCATAGAGCAAAGCATGAGTTGATTGCAGGCACAGTGGAAGGTCATTAATATATAACAGGAACAGTAACGGTCTCAATACTGAACATTGAGGCACTCCAGATAAAATATTAAGTCGATCAAATTTATTTTATTTACAGTGACATACTATTGGCGATTAAAGCGGTAGCTCATTAAGAGGGAAATAATTGTGCCACGAAAACCGTATTTGGGTAATTTATGTAGCAGAGTGCCATGATTTACCGTGTCGAAAGCTTTTTGGAAATCAGTAAAAACACAAATAATATAAAAACTGCCATCTAGTGCTTCGGAAATGAAGTTTGACAACTTAGCAACAGCCATTTCAGTAGATCTGTTTCTTTGGAAACCGAACTGATCCAAAGAGAAAAAGACGGGTAACAAAGATATCGGTCTGTAGTTACACGTAGATTCCCTCTCTCCTTTTTTAAAAATGGGAATAACTTTAGCGATTTTCAGATTGTCAGGTAACTGACCTGAAAAAAACTCAGATTAATAATATGTGTTATAAGTGGTACTAAGATAAATATCGAGTTTTTTATTACTCTGCTATTAATATTGTCTGAACCAGCACTTCTTTTTTTGGGACAATGAGATGATAATATTATAAGTTTCAGTATCATCCCAGGGGCGTAGAAACATTGGAAAAGGAACTTAATTCCTTAATTTTGGATAAAAAAATCTTAACCTTTAGTATTTGTGGGCAAGTTTTGCTGAGATGCTAAACCATGACCTATGTTAATGAAGTATTTGTTGAATTCATCAGCGACTGATTTTGAATCAACATTAAAATTACCAGAATTTCCTTTTAACGTCAGCGGAGTTTCAGTAGCATAGGATCGTTTGTTAATAGCTGATTTGATTATTTTCCATTTTTGATATGAGGTATTTCCTACATCTGAAATAGCGAGGTTGTAATAAGTAACTTTCGCATGCTGAATAACATTTCTTAGGGCATAATTATACCTTTTATACTTATCCCGTAAGTGACTGTTATAAGTATTCTTTCTACTTTTTTTTACAAAGCTTATTACTTATTTTTTATTGATCTAATGATTACATTGTTCATCCAAGGTTGGATCTTAATGTCATATTTAGTCTTAACTACCTTGTGAAGGTTGTGATCTCAAGGAAATCATTCAAAATGTCTTGCAAAATTTCGGTAGCTGTAGTTGGACAAGTTGTATTATAGATACCCGACTTGTCCCAGTCAAAATTAGAAATTAGGTCAGCTGACGTGGTGTAGTCACAATAGGACATTGTTTTGTGGTTAACTGCGTAATGGTAATTAGAAAAAACTGGAACATGAATGAAGACAGGGTTGGAATCACTAATACTAAAATTGATCACTCCGGACTCTAAAGCAGTATTAAGTAAGTTAGTACCAATATGGTCTAGAGTATTGTCACCACGAGTAGGTAAAGAAATTCACATCTTAAAAAAATTGCCTGATAGCATATTAAGATAGATTTCACTTAGAGATAGGCAAAGGTCCTGGCATATAAAAACTTGTCACTTCCAGTGAGAGTCTTTACATCTGAAGATGAGCCCGCTGTGTGCTTGAAATATCGTATCTCTGACTTTAACTTTGTATATATTTTAACTCGTGTTTTTAGTGATTAAACGTTTAGGCCTAACAACATCGTTATTTCCCAAGTTTTCTCATCGTGCAATACAGCGAGATCTCTAATTAGTGTAGTACGTCATGATCGTTTTCTTTTATCAATATCACATGCTTGTCTCTTATTTATGTATTTTTAAGTTGATATGCAAGTACTACACACAGTGAACTTGTAACATTAAATTTAATGAAGAGTTGAACTAAATTTTTATGTACTTTCAGTAATCAAGCACTCTCGCTAATCTGTCTTATCCCTCTGCGAAAGGAATAGCCGGATTAGCAAGAGTCTTGTGCATTTCTACCATTATCTACGCAATCGTCGAAGCCAGTTTTCCCAAACTGTAAGTCGCGCCTCCACTGGGTGCCGCTGAAACCAGCAAAGTGTGCCTAGGAATCCTGTCCCTCATATTACCCCTTGTCTAAATATGAATGATGCGCCGATAATGTTTTGCTCAGTGCATGTCTTCGTAGGCCTTCTTGAATTATGCCCTTTGAGGTTAGAAACGCTTCATTTATTTTGTTCTGCTTCAATAATGTTTTGTTAGATTTGATTAGTAACACTCTCCCTTTTACTTTAAATATATGGGGCAGCTATACCACAAGAACATTCAAGAGCACCTGCGTGTTTAATCGCGCTCAACGAAGGAAGGTATCTCAGTTTCCAGAAACGGGTTAGCTGCGGCTTTATACGCAACAATCTCCGCCCATCGGGCAACGCAGCCAATCAACGCATGAATCTCTCCAGCTTATTCGGCTAGCCAAACAAATGACGGAAGGTACTCACACGTAGCGATGACTAACTAGCCTGTCTCCGAGAAGGTGACAGACCAGTTAGTCATCGCTACGGGTGAGTAACTTTGTTGCGGCCCACTACGACTGTGTGTGTGCTGTGTTAGTCTTGCGAGTGTATGATGGTGCGTACGACCCTGCTTCTCACATATGTAATTTAGACACAATGAAGAGTACGTCTGAGCAAAATGAATTGCCAGGTTCTTCTGTCCAAAAAAACAACTGGAAACGAAACACCACTTGCAGAAAGTTAAAAAACCACCACTTACAAGAAGAAACGAAACACCACTTACGATAGGTATCTAGTTTAAGATTTCACGTGTGCAGAGGTTAACAAAGAGGAACGTCCTGAATGTGTAATCTGTTTTAGAGTACACATTGAGGACGTTCCGTACAATCAATGCTTCCAGGTAAACTCAAGAGTACTTTTGGAAGTTTTCACCCAAATGTGGTCAGAAAGCCAAGGGAATTTTCTGAAAGGAAACTTAAAGCAGCCAAATTATAAAACTTCTACTTTCTCAAAACAAACCAATTTTAGTAGTAAAACTCCACACAACTGTAGAAAAGCTAATTTGGTCTGCTTCTGTTGATATGGTAATATTCATGCTCGGCGAGGATGCGGGTAAACAGTCACTTAAAGTGACCTTTTTTAATAATACTATCAGCCGGAAGATAAATGACATGGCTGAAGATATTAACTAGTTCATTTGTTTGTCAGGTTTTTTAACGAAAAAAATGTTGAGGATTTACAGTTCTGTAGAGAAATGAAAGGTGGAACTACAGGTAAAGTCATGTTTGATGTTTTGGATGAATTTATGGTACAGAATGAGATTTATTGGGTAAGATGTGTTGAAGTTTATTTTGACAAGGGTCGTGGAATTGCTGGATGCTTTCAGGGTCTTCAAGCTGTCATACAGTCCAAAGCACCTCAGGCTGTTTGGACACACTGTATAATACACAGAGAGGTGCTGTCAGCAGTGTCCTATGAACGTCTTTTGTGTAATTTTATCTTTATGACAGTTTTGTGTGTGTTTTTTGTTAAGTGAAGAACTGCACGAGATTCTCAAAATAGTCATCAAAGTGTTAAAGTTTATTAAAACAAGACCAATTAAAGCGATATTTCGTGCGAAGCTGTATGATAGCATGGGTACGAAACACTCACGCCTTCTGTTGTCTCGGAGGCTGTCCCTATGTAACTTCCTGCTTTGGCTGTATGAACTGAGGACAAAAATATACTCGTATCTACAGGATGAAACACTATTTTGCTGACAAATTTATAGACGTACACTATTTGATAAGAATGGCTTTTATTTCTGATCTTTTTGAAAAATTGAATTCACTGAACAAGTCCTTGCGAGGCAGTAATGCATGCTAACATATTGCAGCTTTCAAACAGTTTCAGGGTTTAAGAAGAAAGTGATCCGTTGGAAAAGCAGTGTAAGCAAAGTAGAGTTGGGCAGGAAGGCATTACCAAGTAATCGAAGTATATATTACAATTAACGTGCAATGCATTGGAAGCTAATCCGAAGTATGGTTTGCACAAGGTAATGAAATTAGTCTGTAATGCATTACAACCAAGAAGATATAATTCAATTATTTAATAATGCCATTCAGACTCAATGGAATTATTTGGTAATGAAATTACACAATCTGCAAATAATAATGGCATACTAATAATTTATAGAAACGTACATATGCCAAAAGCTATGTCTAAAAAAGTCTGCCATGTAACACAGTGGACATAGACCGAAGTGTCCTGTAGAATGTTCTAGAATTGGCATCGGAAAGAATGGGTTAGACGTTGGTAGAATGTTACAGAATGAATGCGCAGTTGGAAGTTGGCGAGCTTTATGTAAATAAAAAATATTCCACACGGTTAAGGTCCTGTCGCGAAGTTTATGTGAAGGAGTCAGTCGCTCGTTAGTCCAGTGTCCGTATCGGGCAAGTAATGGACAATACTTGAGAAGTAAGGCAAAAATGTCAAGATTTCGCAAATTTTTGTAATATTCGGCAGTGCACCCTGAGTTGCTGAACTTTAAGTGTAGTGCTAATATATGCTTGTGGCTATAGTGGGGAAATTATTTTGGACAGCGAAACGTATGTAATGGACAAGAACACTGTACTGGAGATGGACGTAATGAGTATCTCGAACCGAAATAAACATCCCATTCGTACTTATTTCATATGTATTTTTACGTTCAAATCACTTCACTTGCGGCGAAGGTGGGACAATTACTCATGTGATACACGTACAATCTTCAATACCTGCATACACGCATTTAAGATCGGAAAGGGTGGAAAAACTGTAAAATAAGTTACACCACGTGTATTAAGTTATTATTTTCCGACCGCGGTTGCTTAGATTTCCAAGCATCCTAATATATAATTTGCTAGAGTCCTCCTCCTCCGTGCCACTTTTTATTTCGTCATAGCATCAACCGAGAAACAAATGTTTGTGACTTCACGCTTAGCTTTTCATGTAGGTGACGTCATCACCTACACGCACACAGATCAAGGGGAAAATCACTTTGTTTTGTTGGTATAACAACAAAGAACACTACTGCTTGTGTGACGTCATCTAATCCAAATCATTCTCATATGACGTTAGAGAGGCGTTACATCACACGGTCAACTTCTTAGAGATACGAAAACTTTACATCAGAAATTTTGGTTCACTACCTCAACCGGTGTATAGCCATCTGCATGTGGCAACGTTTAGAGTACGACGATCTGACAACGTGAAAAAAAATAGTTCACGGAAATTGTTACAGGGTTAACAGTCAGGATTTACGAAACATGTTGTGTATAAGGAAGTGTTGACGAAATACGGACTGAAGGTTTTATACAAACCACATAACAAACACACAGCCCGTCGTATCAAATTCCATAATCGACTAATCGGGAAATTGCCCGAAAGCTGTGAGCCAACGTCGCCATCTATTGGCGTAAAGCTCAAAACACAATAAATACACTGCTGGCAACCCAAAATGCAGCACTAAGAAGGAAGCATCCGATTGGCCTGAAATTCGCAGCATACGTCACCCGCGAGAGAACATGCAAACAATTAGCATGTCAGGGCATATGCAAAGCATGTGCGCCCGACACGCCACCGAGAAGCATTATATGAAGAGTGCACAGAAAGCAGGGTGTAAGTAGTGGAAGGTTTTTTGTGCTGCCGGACCTGTGCGTGGGAAGCCTGCTGATGACTCGTCGCATAATACGGCAGTCATTCCAGAAAGTTTCGGAGTTCGACAGAGGACGAATAGTGGCTTATCGCGACAGCGGTTTATCGTACCGAGACATCGGCGCCCGTGTGGGACAATATCCAGCCACAATGAGCCGAGTATAGATTTCGTGGGTGCAGGGGAGAGTGGCGGACCGACGTGAGCGATTGCTACAGCCGCAATCGCTCACGTCGGCACACCACCGGACGAGAGGATCGGCATGTTGTGCGGCGGGAATTGACGGATCGCACCGCCACATCACGAACGTTAGCGCAGGAATAGGGTGTGTTGCGCCACAACCTGTGTCAGCACGTACCGATCGACGTCGTCTGCAAGAGAGGGGACTTTTCGCACGGCGCCCATTGCTCCGATTACTATTGACGTTACATCACCGGCGAGTGCGGCAGCAGTGGGCCGTTGAACGCCGCAGCTGGACTACGGAATGACAAGACATTTTCTTTTCCGACGAATCCCATTTCTGCCTGCAATAACACGATGGTCGGATCCGCGTGTGGCAGCACCGCTGCGAGAGACTGTATGACGCCTGCATTATGCATCTCCATACCGGTCTGTCGCCTGGCGTTATGGTTTGGGACGCAATTGGATATGAAACCCGCAACCCTCTGGTACGCATCGCCGGTACACTCAACAGCTACCGCTACATCTCCGACGTTTTTGAGTCTGTAGTCCTCCCTTACCTGCAGGACCTGCCATCGGTCACGTTTCAACAGGACAATGCGTGCCCGCTCGTGGCACGCATCGTGCAACAATTCTTCACGGCTCACAAAATGGCACTGCTGCCGTGGCCTACCTATTCTCCCGATATGTCACCCAACGAACACGTCTGGTCGTTGACCGGCAACTGAATGGCCGGCAAGCACCACCCGCGACTACGCCTGATGAACTGTGGCAAAGCATGGAAGCAGCCTGGACCGACATACCCCAAGCCCACATCCAAAGCTTCTTTCGTTCGTTGCCGCGGCTTGTTGCGGCCGTTATTGCAAGCCATGAGGGCCACACGAACTATTGATATCTGCGTGTTCCGCAAGTCGCACGGTCCTGTAAGCTCAATCGTTTCATCTTTGTATCTGTTGTTATGTGTCCAGTAAATCTGGCTTTGCTCTCTCGGGTCTTTCTTGGTGTTGCATTTTGGGTGGCCAGCAGTGTAAATGTCAATAATTCCTGTATCACAAATTCTGTTCTTCCCTGTCGTCATTGACGGGCTTTCACCTGGTGTATCTATAAACATTTATACTATAAGCATTGACATGAAGTACACTTTATTTTTACTGATAAATTTCAATATTTATTGCATTCGTTCATTCGATAATACTCCTTATGTTTTCATTCATTTGCATTTCTGTTGGGTATTATTTCTTTGTCGTACTTTCATGGGATGCTACGTGCTCAAACCTGAAAAGATGCAACAATACATTTCCCGAAACCAAGCATTCGCCTGCCAATTGGAGGCTTTGTCATGAAAAGTGGTATTAGACGAATAATAACCCTTTTGAAGTTTAAGATTACAACCTGAAAAAAAAACGAGGTTTTTAGTTTTAGATATAACAATATAACGTTGCGGTTTTCATTACATTAGTTCAATTTTGACGTAGTGTAATTGGTAAAGATATCAAGTTATAGTCGTTGTTTGTATCGATTTAAGAGCCGGTGGTGAACGGAGATCCACGGTGATGGCAACTCAGCCAACACACTTTCATTGCAAACATCATTTCGTGTGACTATTTCACTCGCCCTCTGATAGGGGTTCCGCTAAATGTTGTAAACAGATCCACCCGTTTCTTTTCATTCCAAAGGGAAATTAGTGCTTTTGTAAAGTACTTCCTTTTCCAGAGCACTTGCGCCTCTTCCTTATCATAAGTCCCGCATATGCTCTTTATGTCTCACGCATAAAGACCGTTTTATCATGCCGACGTAAGAATTTATTGAGGAATCCGGTGATTTCAAAGAAATAGTATATACTCCAGCAGAATAATCTTCGTCTGCTTTTTGCTAGCTGTCGTTAATATTGTACCAATCGATCTTGGTTGCTTGAGCGCCACTTCAGTTCCATGTGTTCTATGTACGGAATACCCTAGGAATATGCTAAAGAGTATGGTCCTTCACAACTTTCAGGAAACCACGATCAGAAAGACCTCTGAAATTGTCACAAGAAATGACGATACAATATCTGTTGAACTTCCATCACCCTGGATCTCCTCCTCTCCTCAGGCAACAAAGAATATGACTTGATATCTTCAATTGTTATCTATTTGAACATTGGAAGCAAGTGCTGACGACTGACCACCGTTATGGCGCACTTCGTTAACGCGCTGTTGTTCCCAGTGCGTTAGGTTTACTTTCTGACGAGTGTTCGAGCACCGTTCTGCCCACCATCTACTCTGCGACTTCTCCACAGATCCCCCGGGTGTACGTACATGAATGCTTGAACGGTTCCCTCTGAAGTCCGCTTCGAACGCACTTTGTTCTTAGTCCCCCTTTCCCTAGACTGACACGGTTTATCCGATGAGTGTCAAAGCGCTGGTACTAAAACAATACAAAACGACTAAAGTCTTATGCCATCTTTCGGTACACACCTACGGGAATTTAACCCATGGTTTATAATGATAATGAATGAAACAGTTGAAGTAATTTTATAGTTAAATTTTTCAATTAGAAACCGCATTCTGTTGTCTCGGTTTTAATTTTAAACCCCAAACAGGCTATTACGCCTTTAATGTAACTTATTTTGACAATGCCTCCCGTTGGCAGGCGGAAGCTCGGTGAATTAAAATACTTCTTTGTACTACACTAAGTACAGATCTACATATATGATATTATTGCCTTTTCAGGTATTGTGATGGACTTAATATTGTTTGGACATTTCCTTGAGATCTCTGGTTTGTCTTTCAATACTTTCTTGTCATATGATGAGTTTACTTAGTTTTAACTATTTTGAAATGTAAACAAACAATTTTAATGTAATTATGAGGAAACTTGGCTATATTTACATTGCGTTTACTAACAATTCTTAGTGCTAGTTAAATGACTTCGTTACATTTTGCCTGGGATCAGACTTTCAAATAAAACAGAACAGTTTACAAGCCCGTTTCGGTACTGGTATCATTCTTTGAAATACTAAAATAAAATGTTTTGCATATTATAGTGAAACTTATTTACGTTTTAATATGAGATACTGCTTTAGTTTTTGGACATCAGTGGAATTCTGAAACTCTACTGGCACATTTCCCAATTACTGCTACAATGCTGCATACGCAACTGTCAATTCTCAATATGAAAAACAAGCAACATTCCTGTTTTTCATATTGCGAATTCAAATGAGCTTTCTAAATTTAGGTTTAAACTAAATATTAATGCAAAAGAGCTATATTTGTTTAAATGAGCAAAATCGTTGTGATGCGATATTTGAATTTCATGTTTCAGTAAATTATTGTAATAAGAGAGCCAGAGACAACTTAACAGGCCTGATTCTTCTATTCTACCCAAATACACTTTGTATTTTACTGGAGTATGATATCCTCCCGACTAGACATAAAACATTTCGATGGGTAGGTGGTACGAACTGTCACTGTTAGAACCGTGGTCTTGGTGAACACAGGATCCATTTATTTGTGAATTGCAGATTTTCCAGAAATGTGTGGATGTGTTTGTCGTCGCGGACCGGCGTCGCTTTCCCAGGCGCTTCTCAAATTATAAAATTGTTTCCTATATCCCGGGAAAGGAATGTTGCATATCTAATTATAATTGAAGAAACAATCTTTCTAGATTTGTTACACAGAAACAATGTACTTCATGATAAAAATAACAACAAATGAAACAGCTAGGATATATTTTGGAAAGTGAAAGGGAATAGTCAGAAATCGAATGTTGAAAGACACCAGATTCTTTCGAAGGCTCAGTTTCAAAGAAGATTGTTAGTCTGGAGAAAAAATCTGTCTGGATCTATAGAATCACGTATCTTCCATTGCAGATAGACAATTTGTAGAGTTCTTTTTAACTTTAAAACAAAACAAAAATCAAATCTGCACTGTTTGATATAATGGCACTTGTACTCGTAAACAGTGATTTTAAAGGTATTTTATGTATTGTGTAAAAATATAATTTAGAGTGTGCGGACTCTATTCTAAATGTAGCTATGTGGTAGCAAATTTAACAGCAAAAAACTCAAAACCATTTACTGATGGCGACTTTATTAAGAAACGTATCGAAAGCGTGGCAGATATAATTCGCCCTGACAAAAAAGGGAATATTTCTAAAATCGGTTTGTTTCACCAGACTATAGCCAGGCGAATTAAAGAAATTGGAAAATATATCGAAAAAGTAAAGCTGCTAATTTTAAATTTCATGCTTTGCTTTGGCAGTCAATGAAAGTTCTCATGCCACAAATATGGATCAACTTGCCATTTTTATTAGAGGTACTGATGACAAATATAATGTCACTGAAGAAATGGCTTCTTTGGTGCCATTAAAAGACACAACTAAATCAAGAGGTTTATACGAAGCAGTAAAAAATACGTTACAACGATTTTTTGTCCATTGTGAACATATCTGGCATAGTTACTGTTGGTGCCCAGCGATGGTAAGTCAAAGAGAGGGACTTGTAAAATTAATGAAAGACGATGCAATTACTGCCAGAAACTCAAGTTTGATGAAGTATCATTGCATAGTACATCAAGAAAATATATGCGCTAAAGCTTTAAAAACGTGTAACGTCGTGCAAATTGTCATCAAGGCTGTGAATTTCAAAAGGGCCAAGAGATTGAATCATCGCCAATTCCAGGAATTCCTTAAAAGTATGGATGCTAGCTATGGCAACATCATTTACTTTTCGGAAGTAAGATGGCTACGTCGAGCCAAAATGTTGAAAAAAATTATGATTTGCGACATGAAATCAATTCGTTTACTGTTCCAAAAACAAACTTTGCGCCAGAACTTGACGATGAAAACTGGCTTACAGATTTAGCACTTCTAGTGGATTTGATTGCTCATTTAAATGCCTTAAACATGCGTCTTCCAGGAACTTATCAATACAATGTTTAAAACCATAACAACATTCCAAATGAAATTGAAATAATGGCAATCTCAAATTAAGGCAAACAATTTTATTCATTTCGACACGTTAGCTAAACTCGGTTCTGTAAACAGCGAAAAACATTCAACATTGCTTTTCGATTTGATACAGGAATTCGAAAACAAGTTTCAAGATTTACGGAAAAATAATTCATATTTTGATATATTTGCGACTCCGTTTTCAGTGGACATATTTACGTTAGCTGCCAAATTTCAATTGGAATGCATAGAGCTGCAATCTAACAATCAGCTTGAAAACTTTGATCATGTCTCATTACTGGGGTACTAATCGGACGATACATTGAGGGCACCACTGCTCGCTAAATATCCGCAATCTGGGCTGTTGGGTATCGCCGCGCGTGTCAGACAACACGTCGGTCCTATGAGACCGTGGTTCATCTGTCTTCCAGAACTTTCCTGTTTATTCTGCGTGCCTTGTCCTGTCCACTCCCACCAACGGCGTGCTGATATTGATATCCTCACTACCGGTATGGCGCGCAATACGGCGATAAGACCATCCCGCTTACCAAAGCCAGAAGATGTGGCCCCTCTCGAACTCCTCCAACTGCACGTATTGCTTCCGAACTTTTCTCTGAGGCATACTTCGCTTGCAAAGAATGCAACCCAAACACAACATCAAGAGTCGGAATCGCAAGAACGCGCAACGGGACGACCTTATATACCTGGTCGGGCACAGCACTACAACCCCCAGTTGCTTCTGTCACTTGTGCGGCCAAGGGTGACACTTGAATCATTTGCATGGGTAATGATGTTAAACCTATCCACCAAGTTTAATTCCTGGCGGTTGCTTCTTTCTGGGTGCAACTATTTTTTTGACGTTGAGTGTATATACTTGGGGCTTCAACAGTAGTATATATATTTCAAATCTTTGTAACAAAAGAACAAATGCGTGTAATTCAAATAGTTTTACCTGAAAATCATGAGCTAGTAGGAAGATCTTGTTTAAAAATGCCGTTCTTTTAGTTCACATAGTCAGGAAAAGAAGGCGATGACGGCTAAAAATTTTGTAAATGCAGTAAAAATCAAGAAAAATTTGAGAGCTCCGAATCATCTATTGCACAGTTTGCCAATTTTATTAAAATGTAAGTTCAGTTATGATACACAGTGTATCAAAGTATCATATAAAGGTGAATGCAAAATGATTTACTCTTAATAATTCAAAATTAGAATATATCACATTAATGTCTCATATGATCTAATAAATAGCATTTCCTCAGACGGAAACTCAACCTTAATCTTGTATATATCAGAGATAAAGCACGTGTGTTTCATAGCTTCGAAGATTGAAATATACTACATATAGAAGTATTGTGGAAACTTTGGTAAATAATTTCTTTGTTAAATGTATTCCTGCAGGCAGATATTGTGCTGCTAATTCAGAACAAGTAAATATCCGAGAAAAATCCTTGAGCTAAATAATGATTACTCAGAGAAGGCTGATGGTGGTTTCCAGTTGCATCAGAATTTTATATACCCAGAACGAAAACCCATTTTGGATAAAGACAGTTCTACGAACTTCCTGTAAATTTATGCATCTTAAAAATATGCTGCTGTGTTACTGATAAATTTCAAACTTTTGATGTTGTTTGATCAACTGCAAATATATTAAACATAAGTTTCAAAATTTGTCCAAAATCAGATATATAGAAAATTCAATTTGATTTTCCTTCACATTGACGTGTCTCCTTATTTAAACAATCAATATATTCGTTTCACCCAAGAAAGGTGAAAATCTGAAATTTTTCCTAGGACGATTCATTTTTACTTATAATCTGAGAAAATGAAATTACAATGTTATCACTGGGCTCTTAAAGAAAAACTTGTAGTTTTGTTTTCTGAAAATAATTTATATCAAAAATATTTCTTACATGTTCTTGTCGTTTTTTTGAAGATAAATGTTTGTGTCTCACAACCTTTTATTAGGCTTATCATAAAGGAAGCTACAGATATTTGATATACATATTGTAATTTTGTGTTTCATACCAACTGCATGGCTGATTTATATTCGTCTATTTTTAACGTTAAAAATTGACATATTTTTCACAGTTTGGTGAGAACTTCCGGAAAACTTTAGGAACATCGACACTGATTACCAATGCTTGCACTTCACGTTGCAGCATCATTCGGCAAACACCCCTCTATAACACCCAGTAGCAGCTTCCAAGTATCCTCATTTAAACATTCAAACAAGAAGTTCAAAATACCACAGGATAGAAGTACCCAAAAGGTTTTAAAAGTTGAGCCACAAAGAGGTATTAGAAATGGTAGGACTACCAGATGAAAAAAATTCGGTTATTTAAGATACTTGTATTTTATGCGTATCGTTTTCATCAAATTCTCATTCACCAATATGATTAAAAACTGTATGAATAAATGCAAAAATATTTTTCGACCGAAGGAAGTTCTTTATATTAGAAAAGACATACTTGCGTAAATTTTATCAGCTTCAAAGGACTAATGTGGAAAATGGGCCCCTCTTTTTTTGCAGGTGTTTCGTAAATAAAAAATGGTTTATTCTTATAGTATCCATTTAATTGTTCGTTCGTCTCCGGACATCATATTTCTGGAACTATTAGTCCAATTTCAAAGTTCGTGCGTTGGGAAACTGCTGAGATGCAGAAGTCGATCCTTACTATCTGATTTTTTCGGACGCAAACCTAGCCGTTGTAAAGCACAAGGCAGATATAGGTCCTCAACATACTTTTAATACCGTATCGGAAATAAAAGTACGTTGATGGCCTTTTAACATATTCAGAAATCTAGTAAAGTACTAGGACATGAAAGGAAATACTTTTAGAACGAAATACGATGAATGGGTGGATTAGAAATCCATTAAACATACTCAGTGCAAACAGAACTTCGCATTGAAATATTGGAAGATCTTTTATTTAATAACTGGAAAAAATAACATTACAAAGTTTTATATTGGTGTTTCTAGTGTTACTGATTACCTACATACATTTCTTTAAGGTTTTTCAAAATCCTTCCCGATGAGAACTTACAATGCAAAAAAAAAATCCTTTCCTTCAATAGCATGTACTACTAAAACAATTTCGTGTAGTGACCATATTTTTAAGAACGCATGTGTTTACCGCTAGGTAAGTTAAGGCAAACTGCGATATATCCAATATCGCTGCTTCTACATGTCTAATTTGAAAAAAATAATTCTTCCGTAGAATGTACTTCTGGTAAAAATAAATTACATCTCGTTCAGAAGACAATTTTATGTTAGGGACAAGGAATAGATTCAAAAAGCGAAGTAAATAAACTGTCATAGAAACTGAAGTCATAAAATTTTAAATAGAACAGTGGTTTGAAGTAAGCACAAAACCTTACTTAAATTAGAACATTACATATCACTTCTTCTTTGAACGGGGCATGCATGTGGAAAGACGCGCTAAATATAAGAGTCATCAGCGATAAACAGTCTGTGGAAAAACAATATACTCATCAAAGATTTTTCTTTGATTGGTTAAATACAGATTAAAGATCTGAGGAACAAAATGTTTCTCCATTTCGATTTGTTTCGGGATCAGAATCCACAAAGTTACGCTCCGTAAGAATCCTGATATTTGATTTTCGTTTGAATTTCTATTATGTTAAGGCCAATTAATTTTTAACGTTAGTTACACCATGCATCAATTTCGTCGCAATTTCCAACATTTGAGTGCGTACAAATATGCTGGAAAAGGCATATGATTTCAGTAGCCTTCCAAACTGCGCTGCAGTAATTACAGGCATCAAGATTGTCTAAAATAATTTTGCTATAACTATCCGCTACTTTTGTTGGAATTTTTTCTTTCTTCAAAACTTCACAAAATCTGAAATTTCTTGTTTCGTTAAAGGCATATAATGCACATTACTACCACACAATTGTCCAAAAATTGATGTAATTTCATTTTCGCATTGAACACAAGTCCTGCAGCTATGGCAATGTTCCTGTTACCAAGGTTACTTTTACACTCTAGCTATTTCCAAAATTTTGCTGTTGTAACTTGTTTTCTTCTAGGCGCGCAAGTTTGATTGTTCATGAGTGTATATAATAACTCGGTGCCTTCGACTACGTATAAAACGTCTACAATAGATGGTACTAAGGACTTATGACTCTGCAAAATGAAAAGATAAAAACACTAAAAATGTAAATTTCTTGGGCGAAGTACAAAAGACGAATCATGCCTTAACCCACCACAAACGTTAAGTGTGAAGGTAGGCAGCGTGTCTTGGCGCACAGAACCAAGGTTTCAGCTTTCGCCTAGAGGAAAGTGGATTCACTCCGAATGAGATTTCGTTGTGGTGTGGTTGCCTCCGTATCACACACTGGCAACCCTTCCCTGATGTGTTCTTTGTTCCAGGCCTAGCCTACAGATTGTAAGTGTTGCTTCGAAGCAAATTCTTGAAATAACAGGAAACATCTGATGCGCATTGAATTGCTCCAATGAAACTTGGGTGTTTCATATTATTTCTACTGTTTCTTGTCTTTAATACTAAATATTTGGCTCTGATATACCCCACCGACATCGTTTGCGTTATAACCTCTAAAATTTACTTTTTCACTACTTCGGCTTCAGAACAGTTGGTACATGCTCCTCAAACGTTTTCTCTAAAATGACGGTTTTTTCTGTCACAAAAGAAAAGGAGTTAGGGCGCATACAATTATGTATATCTCTATGCATGTAGTATTACTTGGTTTTGTTACTTCTGCTACTAAACTTAGAAAGAAATACATCCACAAATGATGAAGATACGTTCTTGTCTATCCAATGAAAAACTTTAATGGAACACTTAATACTGTTCAGTTCAGCAAATAACAGAATGAAATAAGAACTGAGACAATGTGGGATCCCACGTTATTCCTCTCTATTATTATGATGGAACAATGAAGTTTTATACCTTTGGGTTTCAATAAGAGATGCTGATAGTGTTGAATGACGTCGAAGGCATGTGGTTTACGGAATAGTTCGCGGTTGAAGGGAAAATTCCATAAGTAAAAGAACCCTCTATCTACTTTGGGCAAAAGGTATCAAACAGAACCACATGCACCTGGAACAACCATCAAAATTATCTCTATCCCTAATGTTTATCCTCTTATTTTATTTTTTAATTCTTAGCTATTTTTAAGACTTTTTCGTCGCTATAAATTAAAAACATCGTAAATATACATAGCAATATAGTTACTGTGGTCTTCAACATATTTGCCTCCGTATCTTTAACGCGATATATCCCGAGTTACGTCGGTGACATTCTGCTTGAGAAGCCGATGTTGCGTCAATCACTTCTGTTGATGTATCCATGTACACAGGAACCAACAGAAGACAAATTTAATTTACATTCAGTTGTTCCTCGAAAATATTTCAATAGATGTTGTTTAGCAAATGCTACAACCCTATTTTCTTTTTATTTTTGGAATTTTAAAACCATGAAAAAACTTGCGTTTTCAATGTCTTTCCAAAAAGTGAAGCTAAGTTTTTCAAATCAGGGCAACCGAACACAACTGAATGAAATGTAAAAAAATCGGCCAAGAAACAAAATCAATTTAAAAGCAGTAAAATTACGGTATGTAGCATCAGCCGTCATATCTGAATCATTTTTACTAGACCCATCTATTTCGTTTCGAACAAAATTTAATCATCAGAAATATATGCACAATTGTTTAAACTTAAAGAATTGTTAGCCTATTCAAAGGCTCAATTTGTAGTTTAAAGATACTACCGATTCAGACTTCAGTTATTCCTTTTTAATATAAAAAATGTTTAAAAAAAAAAAAAAAAAAAAGCAAAAACTTTAAAATCCACGTCTTTTTATTGCAGAAGAATGTGTTTTTGAATGCATCACTGAATGAATGTTATAGAATAATCAGATCGTGAAATAAAGTATTATGCATGATTTTTAAAAATATTATATTTTACCTATGATCTTTAATATTGTAGCGACTTCAGGTATATGCTCCGCAGTACCAACAAATTTTGTAAATCTGGCGTTTCTTGCTAAGGTACTTTTGACTGGATATTTTAAAAGCAATGCATTGCGTGTGGAGAAAGTACGAAATCCATCGTGTAAAACGACCGTGACCAAGTTTCCACACTTAACAGACATGGAGTTTTCAAAACACCCTTAAATCCCTTTGACCCGGGAGATCCAGCAATAGCATATATAAGATCCACTGCACGCCCATTGTGAACAACACTATTTGAGCACAAGTACTCTATTACTAATAAATCTCATGCTACCTCTCTTTCATGGATGGTTAATAGAGGTACCAACCGGCCAGACTGGACCAATGCCAGTGTGCTTAGGTCAAATCGTACAAGGCGATCCCTCTGATTCGTTCAAAGTTATGTATTTTATTTTATCACCCAGCACTGACTGCTGTAACGAAGAAACTACACGTTCAGTTCCAGGGCCTTTGGCTATGTTAATCCAGCCAAGAAAGCATATTCCTCTCTACCAGCACTCTATTCCTAATAATTCGCATACAGTTTGACATTTAATGTTAACCTACTAATTATCCTGTTTGTATATATTTCATCGCATATGCAATTGTGATTATTAGTATTATTATTTTGTTGAACCCTTTTAGGACATGACCAAATTTCCACTACAATTATTGAAAACCTCTTCATTGTTATAACGTGCTCTAGCAATTAGAAAATGATTCTTGTTTTTATCTGCTGTTTTGTTCATGTTTATTGAAATACCTGACGATGAAGCACCCGATGCTCTGAAAGATCTTGTAAGTTGCTGCACCTCAAAATGTCTTATTTAATTACAGGCAGTATTGATTAATATATTATCGTGCTGTGAAGGCTTTTCTAATTAAATTAATGTTTAGCGCACGAAGAAACCTCATTAAAAATAACGTTACAACATTTGTAAGTTACTTTGTAAAAACAGTAACATGAGCATATGGGCATAAACTCTAACATGTTGAGCATCAACATACACAAAATATAAAAAAAGAGATCATGAAAATCAAAATATCCGGTATTTACTTCTGAAAATTGCTTGAATATATAGAACTAAATTATCTGCTTTGTTAAAAAATATTATTTTCAGTACACTCGTCACGTCCTTCCGGTGGCTGCTTTGAACAGTGTACTCCAGTAGTATTATTTCCATGTGCAAACCAGTAAATAAATTCGTTACGAATTTATCCTTGCAGACCACATAAACCCATGAATACTGATTTAATTCGCTGGGGCAGATGGGTTAATCGAGAACGACAATGGTATGTATGAAACAGCTAGAGATGGCCGAGACTGTTTGGAAGAGCACGATGAAATTTCAACGTACTTCAGTGGCCTCCTAAATCCTCAGACCTAAACCCAATTGAGCATCTGTGGGACAATCTCGATCGTATTTTTCGTTCAATGGATCCTCCGCCACCTACCCTCCAGCAGCTGTCAGTTCCACTGTCGTCAGCATGCCTCCACATACCAGGGAACAACTTCCAGCATCTTATTGAGTCACTTCCAGCCCGTCTAGCTACTGTCCGCGTTGCACACCGCAGTTACTTTGGATACTTCAGTACACACTTGACACCGTATAATAAGAAATATTGAATGTTCGAACAACTGCGGAAATTGAATGTGCCATCCGTCTGGCTTCCACTACCATCACTCGTTTAAATTCCGGTAATTTACGTCGGCTTGCCACATTCCTACTTGGAGTTGTTTAGCCTGATTCAAGAAATTGCACTTCGCTGCTGATAAAAATTGTGGCGGGCGTTGAAGCCTTTATAAAGCAGCAGCCCCGCTTTAAAATTTCCGTAAGGTTGTTCCATTATTTTTGGCACCTCAGTGTTGTTCCCTTTTTTATGTATTGTATGCGATGGTTTACTAGAATATAATTTTCACTGTAGCATTTGGAGCCCTTTATATTTCTTTTCCAGTGTGCGTGTCCAAATAATATACATTGAAGTGCCAGAAAAACTGGTGCACCAGTCTAATACTTGGTAGGTCCCCCACGCGAGCGCAAGACAGCAGAAATACGACGGGGAATGAACTGCATCAGCTTCTGGAAATATGCTGTAGGCAATACACACAATACTTCCTGCAATGCGTTCCACAGGGCGGGTGCATTCTGAGGTCTCGGTTTCCTGTGTTCGACAGCGCGTTGTATGCCATCCCAAATGTGTTCTATCACGTTCAAATCTGGGGACTTAGGTAGGAATGGCAACACTCCAAACTCAGATGAATGCTCCTTTAACCATAATGTGGCGTCCCGACAATTGTGTGGAGGTGCATTGTCCTGTTGGAACAAGCTCAACCCATCAGTATGAATGCATGGCATGAACTGGTGTACCTCGTTAGAAAGGATGCGCACATAGCGTTGGCCAGTCACAGACGTGTGTGGACGTACCAGGGATTCCAATGAACCCCAGCTAAACATACCACATGTCATTACGGACCCCCCACCAGCCAGTACATTTCCCTGTTGACAGGCGGGATCTAGGCATCATGGGGTTTGCGCCATACACGAATCCTTCCATCTGTCCGATACAGTTGGAAACGCGACTCGTCAGATTAGACTACCTGTTCCCAGTAATCAAGTGTCCAGCAGCGGTGTTGCCTTGCCAAACGAAGCGCATAGCTCTGTGTCGTGCACCCATCATAGTGACTCGAGTTGGGCTTCGGCTCCCAAAGCCCATATCGTGCAGGGTACGTTGCATACTCGGGACGCAGATGCTTGTTAAATCTCCAGCATTGAATTCCGATGAACCTGCAACAGTGTTGCACGCCTATCGCGTGAAACGATTCTTGACAGACCACGATGGTCACGTTCACCCAGTGTCCTTTTACGGCCACACTGGTATCGTAAGTTGGAGGTTTTGCCGGAATTCTTGTAGTCACGGTACACCCTTGCAATGTTCGCCCGTGAAAATCCGAACTTCCTTTATACCTCTGAAATACTATGGCCCATCTCACTGGCGCCAACTGTGACACCGCGGTTAAAAACGTTTAAATCGTTATTACTTGTCATTCTCATGCCGAAAACATCTCTGACAGCTCACAATGATGTCTATCGCTTTATATACGCACTGCGGACGCAACCGAGTACACGCATAGGTGACGTTGCTTTGTATTTTGCATAAGCTCGTCTGTACCAGTTTTTCTGGCACTTCAGTATATATATTGTTTTTTTGTTATAACGCATTTTGTATTTCATTTTCAACATCACTCTTTGAAAAAAACCACGAAGCACCTAAAATAGTCTTTTGATCCTGATGATACTCTGCACGAAAGTACCTCAGGACAGTATATGGAAACGATTAAAGAGAGGCCCAGCGCACCGCATGGGAACGGCGCATCGAGGAGGGTTTATCAAGAGCAAAGCCCGCACGCAGGAAGAATTGTCATTGAAGATTTTGTTTGCTTAATCACCACAGACTATGAGGATGCCTCAATGACGGGTCGGTGTACAATACAAGCACATGAGCGAGTTTGAAAGAGGATGTGTAATTTAGCAGAGACAGGCTGGTTGGTCAAGAAACTGTATTGTCAAGTATTTGAATCGGAGCGAGCGGTAATCGGACGGTGTTATCGCCATTGGATAGAGGATGCCCCATCCCAGTAGCACGCGCCCTTTGAATGGCCGAGAGCAACGACAGAAAAACGAGGGCTGAGCTATTAGGCGACCCGCAAGGATAGAACCGGAATCATTGTTCGCAAAAACCACCGGACATGTTGCAAACTTTACATGTACGCAGGTGCCCATCCTTACCGTTGTCAGACGTACTGCGTCACGGAGACTGCATTTGGTGAGGCAACTCCGTAACCTACAACTATACAGAGAGAAGCGCAGGTACCGGTTCGAGTAGTGATCACGGCAATGCAGCAGCTCACAGAGCGTCAGCAACACTCCAGATTTTCAGCCGCAATAGCATGACTACCTTTCCTCACCCGCATTACTCACCGGATATGGCCCCCTGCGACTTCTTTCTGCCCCAGAAGATGAAGCTAAACATCAAGGGTTTCAAACAGAAGATGAAGCTAAACATCAAGGGTTTCAAACAGAAGATGAGGCTAAACATCAAGGGTTTCAAACAGAAGATGAAGCTAAACATCAAGGGTTTACGTTTTGAAACCGTGGGCGAGATCCAGCGCGAACCGCAGACGGTGCTTGACACGATTCATGAAAAGGACTTCCAGGGGCTGTTCCAACAATGGCGAAACCGGTGGCAGCGGTATTCCGCTGCGAAAATCATAGCCATACTTAAGTAACTTAAGTACGTTGTTGTATATCTGCCAAGTCATGGAACTTTTTTATCTGACCTCACATCTTATGCCACAGGCACACTGCCTGCTCTGGAACAAGTGTTTCTAAATTAGGGACTTGATATTACTTATAGCCAATCGCGCTGCACACGG
Source organism: Macrothele yani (assembly GCA_039090855.1). Classification (NCBI taxonomy): domain Eukaryota; kingdom Metazoa; phylum Arthropoda; class Arachnida; order Araneae; family Macrothelidae; genus Macrothele; species Macrothele yani. The sequence goes on from CM077034.1 coordinate 171,331,945, forward strand.
TAGTCGCTAAACCCAGAAAAAAAGAAAGGGTTAGAATAATATTTTATATAACTAACTGAAGCAGTGCATTACATTCACCAACAAATGATTTCCACACGGTGGTCGTTAAACCAAGAAACAAAAAACCAAAAAAACAGAAAGGGTTAGAAGATAATTTTTATTTAACTAACTGTACATTGACCAACAAATGATTTCCAGTGAATAACATAGCTTCAGTTTTGGAAATGTATTTCTCAAAACACAGATCTCTAAAGAAAGGATTTTTACTGCGCGGACCTCATGACTCGTGGTCTTCTCTAATGTTTTGGTCACATGAACTTCTCATTTGTAACAATCTTGTAATACGTCATTCAGTAATTTGGATATTTATTTGCGTTTTTGCAGCAAATTATTGCTGAATAGACACATTATTCTTTTTGAAAAAAAACCCCTTCTAGACTGAACATTTTACAGATGATGGACCACGTCCAAATTCGTCAAGATTTTAATGCAGGGCATATGATCAGAAATATTTTCAGCTTCATTCTTGTGACGTCGATACATGATTTGCCAATTTTTTTATATTTTCCTGGAAAAAGAGCCACTGTTCCCCGTAGTGAAAACTACAGGAAACTTGACTAACTGCATTTACTTTTCATACATATATATGAAAATCTTCGTTGACAATTTCCTACGGTAAGGTTTTTGTTTTCAGTTTTCTGGAAATTTATCTGAGACTGTGTAAAAAGCAATAACTCATTCTTCCAAGAAGGTTAACTAAATTATATTAGCCATCATTAGTGCAAAAAATATATGTTTAGGTAAAATAAGTTTCGCAGGATACATAAAATTTGTTATTTTCGTGATGTGCATTTTTAGAAAAAGTTTTACCCCATTTTGTCTTTTTTTCTTCAAAGTTTCTAAAAATTTACAAACAATTATTTCTTCTTGCTAATTTTAGACCTTATAGCCGCATGTGTTGTGAGGTGTATTTTTTGGAAATATTGTTCCCATGAATATTGTCTTCTACGCTTTAAGAAGAAAGGTACAGAAAGTAACAACCCCTTGCTTTTTTGAATTTAGAGACTTGTAGTTTTTTTTTATATATCATGGATTGTGAAGAAAAGGTGCAAATGACACATGTTGTTAACAAATTTGTTTGAAAGCAAACTCTTAGTTAAACGTAATCGTTTGTTTCACCAATTCACATGCAATTGAGAAAAAGTACAGTGTTTACAACGTTTTACATGGATTACAGTAACAACGAGTAAAGGGGAAATTGCAATATTCCTAGATAGTAGTTTACAGTACTTCATTGAAAAATGTAATTTATTAATACACTAGAGGTCAGTTGTTTTGCGTTAGTTGCTAAACTAGAAGCTTTGAAAAGGAACTGAAAAGACCGTGATCAATTTCGTTTGTTACTTTCTTATCCAACGAGAATTTTCGTGGATCTAAGACGTTTTTGGTCTGAAAAAATCTAAATGAAGCCCAAATAAATTCAGATATTTATTGTTTTTTTTCGTATATTTTGCTGGAGTTTAAACAAATAAAATGTTGATGCCGTTTTACCTGTCTTGAGACATACAATATTTCCCTTATCTTAAATCACAAATGATTTCAAAGGAGTTTTTTTGTTGTTTATCAGCAGAAAATAGTAATTTGAAGTTACATTTTTAGAACTGCGATTCCCATTATAACATAAGTTTTTCTTACGATGAAAAATATGATCTATATTTCTGGTTATACCGACTTTAATAATGCTACTGGAAAAATAAATCTTAGGCACACCTAAAAGATCTTGCCTGTATGACAAATTTAAAATGTGAGAATATGACGTAAAGTCTTCTACGGAAAGAACCACAAGAAAAAGGAATTTATTTGTGACAAGTGAATAAAGGAGCACTACAGTAGCTCTGACGCAGATACATTCAGTGCTGTTTTCTCAAATGAGCCTTACAAAGGTGTTTATAAGACAAGGTTATTCGTATGGCAGGACAAAATTCGGCCTGAATAATTTTAATAATACTTCGAATAAAATAGAATAAAATGCTTCGAATAAAATAGTGCATAGTGTGATTTCATCACGTATAAACGAAACTCACGTGTAAATGTTAAAGGCAACAAGTTTTAAAAAACACTAATATACACATTTCATGCAAAAAAGTAGTTAATATAAACAAAAATTGCAGCAAGATACCCTTTTCTGAAACAAACTGCAAGCCATTCGCCTGCATGTGGGAAACGTACTGGTAAGTATTTGGTGAGGAACGCACTGTGATGGCCGACACAGCATTTACAATGTCTCTTCGATTGCAGGTGCTACTAAACAGAATTGTTTCAACAGTGACAGACGAAACGGCCAGATTAGTGGCGATATTTGTATAAGATGATGCAAATTTATGATGGTACGACGGGAAGAAATTTAGTACATCTCGGAAATCTAAATCGATATAGGGTAAAAAGGATTCGTAGTTGTAGTTCGTTTTGACGCAATTTGTGCTTAGCATAAACATGCTTGCGATTTCAATAAGTTGCTTTGCTGTTTAGTGAAGAGTAAGGTATAACCCTTTTTGGTGCTGGATAACTGTTTCACGACTGGCGGTTTTCTAGCCAAGGCAAAAGCATTTGTGGCATTGGTTACCTGATTTGCAGTGACTTCAATTACTTAACAGAAGTGTTTAGTGATTGTACCCTCAGACAAATCTCAAATAAACTAGGATCAGTTCTACTTGCCTTAAATCAGGGAAGAAGATTTTTGGAAAACAGTAAGTGGATTAATTATATCGTTGGTGCGCCTGTCTTTGGGTATTTTAGTGTGGTACACATGTCCTTCCATCTGACTCTAAGCATGGGGTCTTGTGTGAATGTAATAATCCCGAAGTATTTGACGTCGTAATTTAATGTTCAATCATGCATATATTTTTTTGACCAGAATTGTGTGCGATGAATTTGGCCCCTTGCTTGTCCAGATATTGTGAGATTTCAAGGTCGTTATTACAATAGCATACCTCTACTACAGAATATCACTGTTTCTCTCTCTGTTTTGGGAACGAAAACCTCTTTCGTGATGACATCAGAATATATCTATGGACATAAGCAGTGAAAAGGGTTCTATTTAGTATAACTGCACTCTGAGGTGCAATTTGAAGGGTGTCGTCATTTACGTTGTTCCACGATATAAATGATCATCATCGTTTCAAATAAGTATATCTTTTTATTTCACTTAATGCACTGCCTGCATAGCAACATAGGTATTCACATATGCTTTTACATTGTTGCTCTGATTACGTGCTTGCCTGCTTCACATGCAATAATTTATATCACTTGATTTTTTTTAATTTCTTTAACACTGTACACTATTGACGTGCCTAGGTATTAAATGAAATAGTCCTTGCTTACGCACACTGATATGCTAATTTACTCCATCTAAGGACTTTCTAAAAGCCTTACTCGTTTCCCAGTTTGTGATAAATGAATGTTGTTTCAAACCCTGAAAACTTGAAGACTAATTATAAGTGTCCGTCCAGACGTCGGGAAACAATGCTTATATTAATATCAGAAATTTTGAATGTGGAAATGCCTTGATTTTCTTGCACGAACTACTAGGAAAACGCATAACTATTTGCCTTATAGTAATGTCATCACGTGGGGTTGTTTTCTTCGGATGTCCACTTCTCTTTCCGTCGCTAAATTCACCTGTATCTCGATATTTAATGGTCGTATTATGAATGACAGTCTTGCCCGCATTCACCATTCTGCTATGTCACGTTCGGAGTTTTCTTCATGATATAAAGTCACTACTCGTGCTCTCAGAGTAACACTTGATGACGCTTTTTCGCCAATTTTTGACTATATAGAAAATAAGTCCAAAACCTTTTAGAATCAAAACTAGAACAAACTGACGCACCCACGTTTCCCCCAAATCAATCAACAGTTACCTCTATAGGATGATGCAACACCGAGCGGAAGTTGAGTAACAAAGATAGTAGCTGGCGTAGTCGGCTGAAATCTGATATCAACGGGCGGTCTTAAACTTTTGCAAATGACTGTAGTCGTGAATACGTATTAGTCCGTATAATAACATCGTTCAGTTTTTATGAATGTATAGGGCACTTCCAATGATGATTTATTTACTTTGACTTTGTTCAAAGAAACAGAACTTTATGCTCATCACGGAAAAGTGACACCGATGCGTTTTCTGAAGACAAAATTCAGCCATCGCAATAGAACAACTTTGAATTAAATGGTGAACTTGAATTGTAAAACGCTTTTTCTCGAAATTTGAATCGGTAGTTATATACGGTTACAAGGATGATTTTCGATAAATATTGCCTTTCTGAAGACAGGAACGAAATTTGAAACAGCAACGAACACCTGCTTTGAAACTATCTGACTTAAACATATATGTTTTATTTTATAGATAACAAACTGAAACACAATTTCAACTCACCGAATATTGAACATGAATATCGATATCATTATAAAAATGCCATCTGCAAAAATATTTCCTATGTAATGTCATGTCGAAAATATGCCATTAAGGGAGTTGACTTTCTTTACTTTCAGGTACAACCCTCGTATATATATGAGGTTTGTACTGAAAGCAAAGAAAAATTGGGACGAACTTTTTTATTAACTGACAGAGGTCGTTTAAATCACACATGTTAGTAGAGAAACTCTTTTTCTATAGAAAGGTAATACTCAACAAATTCTAAATCACAAGCCATGCATTTGCGCTATCGTTAAACCCAACACTCGTATCCTCTTTGAAAAAAATCAGGTGGGGACTGTTGTACCCACTTTTTCACAGTCACTTTCAACTCGTCTGTGTCATCAAATCTTTGTCCCCAAAGACTGTCCTTCATTGGACCGAATAGGTAGAAATCGGAGGGCGCCAGATCTAAATTGTAAGATGGATGGGTACCACCGACCAACAAAATTTGTTGATCGCCTGATTTGTTAATAAAAACGTGTGTGTTCTCGTATTGTCATGGTGAATGTTAATGCTTTTCAGATTCTTGTACGGTCTCTTCCTCCTTATGGTTTCTCTAATCCTTTTGAGTGTCTCACTGTATCGATCGCTGATCACGGTACGAACACGTTCCAGAAAATCAAGGAGAATCATACCCTTCTCATAAAAAAATTACACCATGACTTTTTGTGCTATCCTGTTGAAAAACGGCGTTTTTTTGCCATACCGATACGGCAGTGCGACGGGCCGTAGAGCATTGTCAACGCAGAGTCGTGCCTCAAATGACCGTAATGCGTACCATTGGTGATCGGCTGTTGGGGCTGACTGCTCCCCACAGAATGATTCCACGTTGCCGGGCCGTTTGGCGCTCCACAATGGCGGAGAAATCCGTCCGTTAGCCACACCATTCCAGACTCTCAAACGGTGATCATCCGTGGTGAGACGGAACCGCGATTCGTCGCTGAACACCACACTGTTCCGTTCGGCCCCCCACGCAGCTCTGGAGAGTCATCACGCCAAGCGGTGACGACGATGTCTCACTGTTAAGGGTAGCCTTCAAAACGGACGGCTGGACAGCAAAACAGACGCAGCCAATCGGAGCGACACTCTCCGGGTTGATATCGGAATATCTAAGCTTCCCCGTACACTTTCCAAAATGTCGCCAATTGTGGACTGTGGGTCCGCTAAAGCATGTCTTCGGATGCTACGATTGGTGCGGTTGGACGTCCATCTCCGAGCTCCGGTTCCAGCTACGACATTGCACAGATACTTTCTGGGACCACTGTCTCCAAATGCGTTCAACGGCTGTTGCATCACGTGGCGTTTCTTCCGCAATACGACGCAAGGACCATCCGAAAGTACGAAAGCCTACGATGACATCTCTCGTGAGCTCAACCGTTTGATGAAATCGCGTACGACGGCGTCTTAACAGCATTGGAACACCTTTTTCTTTCTCAAGACACGGTTACGGCAGAACCATTCACTTCTGTCGACCGTGACCACGTCTTAACTATTGGCGTCACAGGCTGGTTGCCTGCTTGCATGTCGCGCGCCGTTCGTGCGATTGGCCTGCTAGTGAAATCATCTGCATAATTTATGCGTGTTCAACGACCCTGAAATTTTCATTGCGCTGGGTTCACGTATTAGTTATGCGGCATTTTGTCTGCCAGACACTGCAAATACAACAGTTCGTCCCAGTATTTGTTGCTTTAACAAGTAAGTTACTCATAATCCGTAAAAGTCTTCAACTTTACCTTTGATGAAATTATTGCAACCGATAGAAAAGTCCTCATTCCTTTAACAAAGAGGACCAATAGTGAAAATGAGGCATTCTCTTCTATACAATCCATTCGTCAACTGCTTTATAGAAAGCTTTACATGAAATATATATTTAAAGTAAGCAATATCAAGTACGCAAAGCTCTAAAATGTTTGCATATTAACACGGTACCGGATATCTACACCAGCATCATAAAATCTTTAATAAACTGATCGTATTAAATTTAGATAAACTGATCGTATTAAATTTAAACATAGGCAGATAGAGAAATTGAATAAAGTACACCCTCTTCTTTCTTTCACAATCCATAATTCAGTGAATTGATGCGTTGCGAATATGATACGTTTAAATCTTTTACGTACATGAAATTCGGATAATATCTCCAAATGTTAAAACAGATATAATTAACCGAAGAGCCAAAAGTCATGTTATACGTACCGATTATCATGTAAGACATCCTCTAGCCCGGAAAACTGCAACAAATCCGCGCGGCATCAATTCCACAAGTTGCCGGAAGACTTATGGAGATGTTTTGGTGAGATATGCCGTCTGAATAGCCAACCACATGTCCGTGGTATTTGTAGTTGCAGCATTTGGGGTGCGAATGGACCTGTGCACTACATCGCATAAGTGCTCAATGGGATTCATGTCAGACGAACGTGGTGGCCGCACAATCCATCGGAACGGTCCAGAATGCCTCTCGAACAAATTTTGGCAATCTTCAGCCTGATGACATGGTGCATTGTCAGCCTGGAAAATGCCATCGTCTTTGGGGTACATGAAGTCCATGAAGGGCTGCAAATGGTCACCTAGCAGAGCAACAAAGCGATTGCCAACGCCTTTAGGAGGACCCAAATTGTGCCACGTAAAGACACCTCACGTATGTGTGGAACCACCACAAGCATCCACAGTGCCTTGTTGACAGCTTGGTTCCATGGACTCATCGCGTCTGCGGCTCACCTGAATCCTATCATCAGCTCATGATTCTCCTTGATTTTCTGGTAGCGTAACTCGTTAGACCACACCACATGTTGCCGGTCCTCCAGGGTCCAATTACCGTGTTCACGAGCTTTGGTGAGGCGCTCGTCCGATGTCGTGTTGTTAACAAAAGGCACTCTGGTTGGTCTTCTGCTTCCGTACCCCATGGACGCTAACTCACGTTTCACTGACATGATGGATATGTGTCTCGTACCTCCTGCGTTGAATGTGGATATTTCTTGAACCAGTGTCGCTTGTCTGTTATCAGGCACAGTCTTGGTCAGACGCCGCTGGTCACGGTAGTTCAGCACCCGTGGTGTGCCACTGCGCTGTCCACGGTGGGTGGTAATGCTTTCCATAAGGTATTCTCTGTACACAAGTGATACCGCGGATCGAGAAATTCTGAATGTTCGAACAATTGAATGTGCCATCTGTCTGGCTCCTACTATTATGCCGCTTTCAAACTCCGGTAATTATCTTCGGCTGCCTATATATTCCTACGGCCGGCTGCTCAACATGACTCACGAGTTTACACCTCGCAACTGATATAAATTGTGGACTGACTACGCAGAAACCATTTTACGATGACTGCGTAGAAACCATTTTACGATGACTGCGTGAGTTAAAAATTTGAATACTGCTATCACATCATTGACACTTCAGTGTTTATATAATAATATGCTTGCATTTGCATTCTTTCAACGACGTATTATATTCCTACCATACAAAAGAAAAAACAAAATTTTTTTGTTCTAAAATTCTAAAGTTCATGTATAGTTCAAAATGTGTTAATATTATAACAGGTATTGTATCTTACAGAAGTTTCTTAAGATCAACATAAACTCAAGAAGCTGCGGAAATTTTCTTGCACTTCGTTATTTGGAAAAAAATATATTAATGAAACACATATTACTTGTGTTCTTTCTGTATTTTTATATTTAGCAAATAGCCATTGAGAAGGCCTACGACTACGTGGAAGCCCGTGAAATTGGGGACCTATCGGTGAGAGAGACTGAGTATGGAGAAGCCTGTCTAACACGGATCTGAAGGAGTGTAAAAATTCCATTTTAGACTGGTGCGTCTGCTTTGTGCATCAGGTATTTTATAAATGCTGTTACCGTAAGGAAGCTGGTACTTAAAGTATTATACAGGTGATTGAATGACACCAACGTATCTGTTTGGGGACTACAAAAAAAGTTATTATAGCCATCAAAAGAGAATTATATGGTTTAGGAGTTTGTGAATTAAATCTAAGAATTAGTACGTTTCACCTTTCTTGAAGATAAAGGGAAGTCCTTATTACAAGTTTCAAAGAAATTGATTTTTTAGTATACATGACAAACTGCAAGCTAAATCATAAACTCGGCAGATTTCTTTGTGTATTTCTACCACTAAGAGAACTCCAGTCACTGTTCCGGTTATAATGAAGGACATTTGTCTTGAAAATTTGCTTAAAATGGCATGACCAGAAAAAAATTCCCTTTAATTTTGTAGCTCTTCAGTACGGCATTTAAGAGAATTTAAGAGAACCAATGCACAATAATGATTTAAAATGGAAAATATACTGATACGCAAAATAATTACAATAGTTCGTCCCTGTATTTATTGCTTTAACTAGCGATTTGATCAAAATCACTAAAAAATATTTCACTTCACCTTTGTTGAAATTGTTACAACCGATAGAAAAGTCCTATTCCTTTAACCAAAAAGGATCAATAGTGAAAACGAGACATTTCTTTCTACGCAGTTCATTCGTAAAGTGATTTATTGAAAGCTTCACAAAAACAAATATATTTAAAGTACTCAATATCAAGTACGCAAAGTTCTAAAACGTCTGCATTCTAACACGGTAAGGGATAACTACACCGGCATCATAAAATCCTTTTAAGATAAACTGATCCTATTGAACTTAAAAATGGGCGGATAGAAAAATTCAAGTAAGAACAATATTTTCTTTCTTTTACAATCGATAATTCAGTGAAATGCTGCGTTGCGAAGCTGATACGTTTAAATTTCTTACTTACGTCAAATTCTGTTAATGTTTCCAAATGTTAAGTAAGATGGATCAATAACCTAAGGGCCAACAGACATGCGTACCTATTATAGTGTAAGACATCCTCTCTCCCAGCGAAATGCAGGAAATTGACGTGGCATCGATTCCACAAGCGGCCTGAGACTTCTTGGTCCAATTTCCGTGTTCACGAGCCCAGGTGATGCGCTGTACACGATGTCATGGTCTTAACAAAGGCACTCTGGTGGGTCTTCTTCTTCCAAACCCAGTGGACGCTAAATCACGCAGCGCTGACCTGATTGAAATGTCTGTGGTACATGATGCATTGAATGTGGATGTTATTTCAATCATCGTCGCTTGTCTGTTATCATGCACAGTCCTGCTCAGACGCCGCTGGTCACGGTCGTTAAGGAGCTGTGGTGTGCCACTGCGCTGTCCACGGTGGGAGGTAATGCCTTCTATGAGGTGTTCTCGGTACACAAGTGGCTCCATGGGTTGAGGAATTCTGAATGTTCACTCAACTTCGGAAATTGAATGTATCATCCGTCTTCCTCTCACTACTATGCCTTGTTCAAACTCCGAAAATTCACGTCCGCTGCCCATAATCCTACTGGCGGTTGTTCAACGTGTCTCACGATATTTCACCTCGCAACTGATAAAAACCGTGGAGTGCGTAGAAAACTTTATGCAATGGCTGCGCCAGTTTAAAGTTTTCATTCTGCTATCCCGTGGTTTTTGTACTTCAGTGTTTACATAATAATATGCTTGTATTTGCATTCTTTCTACGAAGTATTAAACTGGCAAAATACAAAAAAATTGCTCGTTCGAAAATTCAAAAGTTCACGTACGGTTCAAAATATGGGAATAGTATAATACTTATTGAAACTTACAAAAGTTTCTTAAGATTAGTAGCAAAGGAAGCTGCCAAATTTTGCTTGCACTTCGTTATTTGGAAATTACATTATATTTATAAAATTCATTATTTTGTGAGTAATTCACTGGATTTTTTCATATTTTGTAAAACACCTTTCAAAAGGCCTAATATTTTCGGCAACCTCGGGAAAATGGTGACGACGTACCATCCTGGGACTGCAAACGTATCGGTCAGAGAGACTAAGTATGGAGAAGCCTGTCTAAGACGACGGAATCCAAGGGGTTGTTAAAAAAATCCGTTTTAGACAGGTGGGTGTACTTTTTTGTAAGGTGTTGCTTTTGAAGTTGAGAAATAGGAACATCGTTCATCTTTAACCCAATATCCAGCACATTCTGCCTCAAATTGATATTCGAAAGAAGTTCAGTGTACTTTTTCCAATACATTTAGCTTAGAAGAACACATATAAGTAAATGGGGACGTTTAAGTATTGCTTTGAATATTTATAATTGAAGGAATGTTTTGAAATATGCTAGAGAAAAAGTGAGTGTGAGCAGTGCAATGCAACAATAAGGTTACGCATCGTAGTTAGCTCATTTCGAAGTTTTTCTCATCATAATATGCAGAGAATAGTAAATATATATTTCAGTTAAGATGATACAAGTAAAGATGACATTCAGATTAACGGAAACAGCCAACATTACTTAAATAAGTGAGTTCTGACACAACATTCCATGCGTTAGGAACCACTACTGAAATATTACACCACCAATACATACTACACGACTCCCAGTTTTTGCCATAGATTACAATTCATTTGCGCGTCTCATAGTCACAGGCTTAACACATATTTCGTAGAATACACGTTTACTCACAAAGCTTTGATTTATGGGTAATAATCAAATCATGACTTTATTACCTTGCTTCATTTGCATAATATAAAACACTTGTTGCCACAGAGAGGTATTAATCAATACGTTTCCTAAACAAAATGGTTCATTCCGAATCTTGCAAATTTAAAAATGTTAGCATGTCTGTAGGAAAGTTAAAAACTAAAACCCTTTGTGTCGTCCGCGTTGCTATAATTCTGGAATTAAAAACGTTCAATCCAGACATGAGAGAAGTAACCACAAATATATAACGCTTTAGCACAGCTGATATGTCATTTAAAATATAAATATACTCGATACGATTATTGGAAGTTTGACTATAACAATTTATGAAAAATGTAAGAATAATATTTTCGGGAACTGCCTTTGATTGTGATAGACATAATAAGTGAAATATATAATTCTCTTACTTCGTTCCAAAACGAGCTTCGTTATTTACCATGGCCGCCAATATTATAAAAATGTCAGCATAAAATGCATAAAAAAGGAATAAGTAGAAACCTGTATTTTAGAAAATAATGCTTGACTGAATCAAAACTACAAATTTGAAGCTCGCGCAATGCATATTCGGAATCATAGTGAAAATGAGCGGAAAGTTTTTTATTAGGATTAATTCAGCAGAACAATTGCAATTTCTGCCAAAGTGAATTACGTCGAAACTTCGCAGAACATTTAAGTCAGGAATAAATTGTTCCCTTAATGTGATGGTTGCGAATTCTTTGGAAAAAAGTTCCTTGATAATGCATACATTTATTTGGTGCATAATTTGAAGCGGTGCATTAAGGATTTTTTTATCTTTAATTGTTTGAGTGCATATCATTTAAACATACACGAACATCCTTTTATGTTTTACATAACTGTCCTTCGTGCATCACAAAATGCTAAAAAACCGTACAATTTCGTGTGAACCCTTTTATAAAACTAAACCCCAAAGAAATTCGGAAGAGATACATGGTTATTTCATATTCGATCTGACAAGCGGAGTTACTTTTCGTTCATTCATCTTACCAAGAGATTCAGAGCATAACACCTGAAGACAAATCCAGCATGCAAAGAAGAAAATGCATTTACAGTGAAGGATTTGATTTACAGCATTAATTAACCTGGAAGCGAAATGAGTTTCATCGATACTTCAACATAAACACAAGACACTCCTCTGGCGTAGTAAGTACAATTTAGTTGCCTCAAAATTCACAGGATATTATTATGGAAAGAAAATAACAAAATTAGGAATTTGGAAAGTCTCTTGTATGAACTCCTCAACTTTTCAAATCCCACGAAGGAGCTGAGAGTCTCCACAAAGTGAATGCAATTTAGATAACTGTAAATGCAGCTACGGAATTGAAATGAAATACTTAGAAGGATTGTAAGTTACAGAATACCACCTGAAGTTGAAGGATTACAGTGCTGCTGAACACAGCTAAGTAAACGATATTACAAAGCAGGAGATTGTATTGAAGCATTTAAAATACGGTAACCTGTGCAAGACCATTTAATTTTTAAACAAAATTTTAGGAATGTTTTTTAATTTAAAGAGATTGCATTGAAAATGAAGATTAGAGAGAACATACTTCAAATGTCATTTTTTTGAAAAGCAGCTTTTAAGTTTTAAGAAAGAACATGTACAAATTGCAAATTTAAGGAAATAAGCACATTTCTAAAAACAAACGTATGCAGCCTTCAAAAGTGAATCTCATTAACAATGTTCCAAATAAAATAATTTCGGAAACAAAATATGATAAACAAATGTCATTATTCGCCCTTATTATTAAAATCATGAAATAATATTTTCACGTTTCAAGCGAAATAAGAGTCATAAGATACTGATTTCACGGTGCACGTAGATTTAGCAGGAACTGCTTTGACAGCAAAGACAAAAATTTATTTTATTTTAAAATGTTTCAAATTGTGAGAAAATTCGTCCTCTAAGGTTCACCTTGCGGAAATTTGAGTCATACGATATTCATTTCATGGTTCCCATAACTGAAACAAGAGATGCTTATAAAAAGTTCCATATTAGGAAAAAATTCGTCAATTAAGGTACAACTTGCATTCAAGGAAAACACTGTCCAACTATTTCTGATCTAAAAGGGATTTTCTGTGGTTTTCTTACCATTCGTGTCATATTTACGCAAATAAACGAATTTCAGAACTTCCAAATTTATATTTTACAATGGTGTAATCCCGTATTTCATCCATTAAGAAATATCGCTTGCGATTTTCTCTGTTCTTGTGATGACGTTGAAAACCCATAATTATCTATTGCTCGGAAACACACTACACTTGGAAGCCTTTAATGGATAAGATCTCTTCCTGCCGATATTTATAAAAATATATCCTTATAATTGCTTATAGTTTTATATCATCACCACACAGTTTCAGCTTGCGTGAAACTGAAATGCTCTGTATATAATACATGACAACAATATCAGAAATACAATTAAGAAAGGTCATAACAAATAATTGAAAAGACTTAGAAAAATATAACTAATCACATATTTGGCGACACATGTAGATGAGCGTATCGATAAAGCATTATAAAAATATAATTAACATGTATCTGTTCAGTTAACACACATTCTAATGTTTATGAAAAATCAAAATTTTCAAGAAAATATATTTATTCGTGTTTGATTTTAGTTGTTTATTTCCAAAACTCCACCCTGTACAGAGATCATTTAAAACTGCCCGTATGTCGGAAAAAAACAGTTCCATTCTTTGTTAAATATTCACGATACACACATTAGGCAATTTGAACAAGCAAGATCTGTCGTGTGCTGATATTGATTTCACTCTTTGCCATAGTTTTCAAATCTTCCTTAGTACCAATCTTGATTTTTTTTTTGAGATTTGACAATAAGTAGCTTTACAAAATATATTTTAACTCATACATCTCGCTGAATATAGTAATATGTATTATACACATACAGATATACTACCCAACAAGGAAGCGAAGAAAAATTTATTTTAAAACAACAACATCAAAATTATCTCTCATAACTTTCAGACAGATATGATTGGGCTCGCATTAATCATATTATTTTGAAGAAAAACTTTACTTTAAAACGGACAAATTTTTTTGAGAAATGCGACAATTTAAAACCTATGAATTCTTTATGTTTTGCTCACATAGGACCTCGGGGTACAATTCTTCTAATGAGGCGCCACGTAACTTAGAATGTTTAGCAAGAAATAAAATCCTTCGAAATTTCAAGTTATATTCAATAGAAGAAAATTTGTTTCACGAGTGTCCGTAATATTACTAAAATGAAAGTTCAGGTACAACAACTTTCCTAAAGGAAAAACAGCCATCTTTCTTTTATCTAGAGTTAAACATACAATTTCCAATAAGTTTAGTAATCTTGACCAAAGCGATTTCTAAAGTATTTAAGGTGTAGTTTGAATAATTCTCATGAGAGACTATTTCAAATTCATTTTATTATCTCTAATTAAGCCACATGCATAAAGCTAAGAAAAGGGGTTTAAACGACCAATTTAAATCACTCAGTTATCCATGAATGGGATGAAATTGAGTAGATAGCTCCGTATACAAACTTAGTAGTCTATGGATTTACTCTCCCATGTGAATTATACAATTCAGTGATTTAGGCAATAATTCAACATTCGTGGGAAAAAATCGTTGATAGTGTAGCAGATGCATCAACTAAATCTGAAGCTGTGTATGCTGAGTTGAATTCCGATTTACATAATAGACCGGACGTGTTTTAAACATATCTGCATCATTACTCGTAAATTGGTCAGAAATCTATCTCTAAACAAAGTAAACCTATTTACAGCAGAACACATCAATAAATGTTCTGAATGTTGAACGTTTTGGAAACAAAGCGTGGAGAAGTGTGTTAACTGTCACTGTACAGAAGTGTTTTTGGAATCTGCTGGCTTGTGGCATTCGAAGAAGATGATGTGCCTCTTAAAAACATGTTTCAGTATAACGGTGTGAATTCCACTGAAGTTGAATATTTTATCGATGCTGACTGTGAAGCTATAATGAATGAAATCCCGTCGGAAGAAACTATTATCGAGGCTGTGAAAAGCGGTTCCAGCACGCAAGAAAACTGAGCTGAAGATGATGAAGGCGATAATGAAGAAGGTGTTTCAACAGTGAAAGAGATGTAACAGAGTATCAGGACTGTGCTAAAGTTCCTAGAATCTATGGAACATGTAGAATCAATTGTAGCAAAAACACAGACTAGAACACGACACAGAGGTAACATTTAGTAAAATCGTTTGCTGCAAGAAGCGGCACATAAGACTATTTTCATGCAAATTTAGTTAATGCAAAAATAATTTTGTTTACTTAATTTAATGCTCATAATGAAATTTGCCATTCAAGTATAATTGTTTTTCATATTATACCGAATAACTCTTCTTTAAACAATATGAAAAACTGAAATATCCTTTTTGCCCTCCTAGGGCTGCAGGATTTAAAACATGTTTTTCACTTAGTTATTGAAGTGCTTATCTATATTTAACAAAAGAAATTTCTTTCTAGCTTGTAATCTTTTTCAAAAGACTTTTCAGTTAAACTCTTTTACACCGGGAGGGAATTGGATTCTTTGTTAATCAGAGTTATAGTATAAAATGAAATATCGCAATTTCCTAATGTTTGTTTGAAAACAAACTGTTCGAAGTAATTAAACATTTGGTACAAAATTTAAGAAATTTTGAACACACACAATAAAGAAAGCCTTACGTTTACCATAAAAAGCATCTTTTGCACTCGAAAAGTAAGAACCGCACTGTGAAATTCACCGCCTGTCACAACTGGGAAATTTTATAAAGGTGTTAAAATAGAGACAGCTATCTACTTCTCAGTTCTGCGAGAATGACTGTACATACCCAATGGAGCTTCACTTTTCAAGTCAACAGTATGCTTTACAAATATTTTACAGAAACATTCCAAACAGACTCATCTTCCTTCGGTTTCTTCAAAATATTTCGGTATCACGTTTTGGTTAATGAAATACGCGAGTTATCATTAAATGCTACACGTATGAACAGAAATTGCCATACGAGTGCCAGGCTTTGTTTACCGTTCCTTGCAAACAGCAATTAATCTTTTATCACTCGGTAGCGAAAAAAAGTCTCTTATAAATAGTACATTATCTCAAACTTTTATTTTAGGTTGATATATCGTTAATACAATTTTGGAAGTTGTATAACCGTTTATTGGTGTAAATATTACATGAATGGTAAGTCACATAATATCCGAAAACTTGAAAATTTCGTCGTCCAGGAGATGGAATCAAAGCCTCGTCTCCCCGATAGCAAATTTTCAAGTTTTGAGATATTATCTGACTTCCCATTCAGCTCATATTTACATTAATAGAGGGATTCAGAAATTCCAAATTTGTACTGTTCAGTGGTGTAATCCCGTATCTCATTCATTGTTATTATGCTATTTGTAATGAGACTTTACTAAAAACACTTTACTGATTTAGCCCATTCAATTGAATATGAATTAAAAAAGAGCTTGCTTTCTCTGTTTGAAGCTCTACGGTAAATGACTCAGTAAAGGTTTTCTGCATTTTGTATTCTGCTGAGAGATATCTTCATACGATTGGCGTAGATTTAGGGATATTCTAAAAATCGCTGTACAAAAACAGGTGATTCTTCAACGAGGGTAGCTCCCGCAATTATTACTGTTCTTCAAATAATAACTAAGCTTTATCAACAGCTTCGAGCTGGTACCGTATGTGATGCACGTAACACTTAGTAAAGACAAACTTAAATCTTTAGTAAAGAAAGTTACTATGGCATACTCAAAACGTTAGGACTATCAAGATACGTAAAAATAACATTATCTTACGCTTCTCAGAAACAATTGATAATATGAGTGCTGCGATCATAATTAGAAATTATCTAATACATGTGCTCCTCCAGTATCAAGTGACATAATGAAGTGTTTAAGCAAATAACATTCATTACGCGGCATAATCCGAAAGTACCGGGACTTGGCGTATAGTTCCTTACCTTAAGTGATTTAAAACACTGATGCACAAGCACTTTCAAGATCATTCCCTTGTGCGACGATGCGGTTTTGCCCTTGCTCGTAAAGCTTCTGGAAGCGTAGCTGAAGGCCATGTTTTGTAACCCCTCGTAATGGCATCTGCTTTGCTGTTTTTACCTCATTTGCAGACATAAAACTACGTCCCTGTAGATTTTGTTTTATCAGTGGAAAGTGGTAAAAATTGCATGTGGCTAAATCGGGTAAATAGGAGGGATGTGGAAAAACATTAGTACGATTTCTGGCAAGAAACCCCGTGACCAGTTGTTACCAATGCTATAGAGAAAGTACTATTGTCCACTGCGCCATATCTCCGGCCGTTTACGACGGATTGACTCCCGTAAAGGACGTAAAATGTCCAGATAACGTTCCTCTTTAACGTTTGTGCTCTCAGGAATAAATTCGGAATGGACAATACCGTGAGAATCAAAAAACACCTCCTCAAGCATGACTTTCCCTTTGCTGCTATTCTGCCTGAATTTCTTTGATCGCAGTAAAGACTGTGATTTCCATGTTGAAGAAGCATTCTTTGGCTGAATATAAAACAAGTAGCACCACGTTTCATCACCTGTGATGCTGTTATCCAAAAGGTAGGATCTAGATCGACTTTGTCGATTAATTAGACCGATATCCGCATTCGTTCATACTTTTGTTCGGAGGTCAAAAGACGAGGGATAATGTGCTGACACATGCGGTTCATGTTAAGATCTTCCGTCAAAATGCTCTGGCATATGAAACCGGGCGAAATAATCACTGCCCAAAGATATAGTGATCAGTTAATGAAATGAACACCGCAATCGAACAAAAACGCCCACGGAAAAGTAAAGGACATCGCCCAGTCGTCCTCTTACACGATAATGCCAGACCACATGTCGGTGCGACCACGAAATTAACCCTTGAACAGTTACACTCGGAGATTTTAACGCACCGTGCTTACTCCTCCGACATTGCACCCATCAGTTTTGGTCTATGCAACATGCTCTATCTAGCCCAAGAGCAGTTCACCACATTCTAGAGCTGGAAAATTTCGTCTCTGCGTTCGTCCGCTCAACACCAAGTCCTTCTATCATTGAGGCATTCATTTGTTGCCTTAAAAATGGCAAAAGGTCATTGATGCTAACAGCCAATATGTCGTTGATGAAATGTGTACTGGTTTCCCGATTGTTCCTGTCCGCTTAATCCTTAAAATGGCGGAAACTTTTGCATAACCCTTATCATGTTAATTTTTAGTGTTGTTAGTTCTAGCAATTTCTCATGGTGAGCAATGTGTACTTTGGACAGGATATGTAAACATATTTGTATTAAAGTACCAGGTACTATGAGTTTAATGCATATTCATTTTCAGTGTTGTACGTCCTCGCAACTCTTCTCATGTGTGCAAATATTCACTTCATATACACGTTTGAAACGCGTGCTTGACATTTTACACACATCGACGGAATGCGAAGTTTCATTTATCTTTCCTTGTTTCAGACAAATGTTAATATGGAAAAAAAAAGAAAAAAGAAAACACTGTCTCGAATTTTTTTGCCATTCCATCAGAACAGTGTAGGACTAAGCCTTTTAAGCCTTTTGAAAGAATAAACATATGTATTTGTGGAATACATTTCATGCGATGAAAAGCATGTTTCTGAAGCTGATAAAAGATGTCACTTGGAGATTACTTCAAAATAGTTGCATGTCGATCTCTTTGCAATACGAGGTTCATGTATAACGGAAACATTCGGATGAAATTTTTAACATGCTTGTTTAAATTATTTTTCCGCCCGAATAAAGCAGCACAAATGGAACATCTGAACCCGGTCGTAGTGTCCATAGTCCTCGCCAAAAGAATTAGTGCGCTGTTGTGTTTCAACATCACACATAACGCTCGCCATTTGGTGGGTTCCATTTTTTTTCATGACCAAAGAGATAACAGAATGGGTTTTCCTGAACTGCTTCCGTCTCCATATTTAACAGGTAGGACGGCGCATTGCCGAAAGTGGGTGTTCCGTTTTAAACACGGAAAGCAATGCATTAAAATTACAAAAATGGAACATAAAATAATATTTAAAATTTAGTTTTTTTAAAAATTAGTAACCGCTTTTGCATTGAGTTTTTATTAGGGGAAAATTATTCTTGTTAGGAGATATAAACTAAATAAAGAGCTGTTTCTACTGATTTTTGCAGATATTCATCATATTTTCCTGAAACACCTTCCCTTTCTGTTTACATGCATCTCAATAAATCTGTAGGTGTAAGCGATTACTTTTTCATACAAACGTTTAGCTATATATCTGATAATGTGATATTTTTCGAAGAGCGTAAATAGGCCAACTCTGCTGCACCTGCTTAAGGACAGAAAACTGTTTAATTTAATTTAACAAAAAACTACATGCTTTAGCTTTCGAAGCCAAACAAAGCCGATAGCTATTGATATTTGTGCTGTTATAAAAAAATGGTCTCTTGAATTATAATTTTTTGAGATTGGAAACCACGGAAACAAAGCCGATATCGATGAGTATGCTTGGTAATATTAAACAAGAAAGATGACACCGAATTTTCGGGTGTAATAAGCAAGTCTTTTGAATCCGTTCTGACGCAAATTAAATTTATCAAAGCTATTCAAAGTAAATGGAGCCGGTATGGAAAACAACAGATCTGACGAAAGAAAGAATATTTTCAATCGGGTTTTTAATCCCTCAGATATAATCGGGTTTTAATCCCTCAGATATTAACGTTTGTGCTCTCAGGAATTGGTAAGCTCACGATTCCAAACCATTTCTTACAAAAATTAGAAAAAAAGAAAAGAAGGAGTTTTGCAAATCGTACTGTTAGAAGTAGAGATATTGACAAACATAAGATATACATCTACGCCCCCTGGCGTAGAAACCATGCATTTTATCAAGAAGAAAATTTTCCTAAAAGGTTTCTCGACATGAGTAGTATCGGTCAACAAACGACTTTTTTTCAATCGAGAATTTAGAAGCTCATATTTTACTGCAAATACAACAGAAGCGGAAATTAAGGTTTACGCCCCTGGTGGCCAAACTATTTTTTTACAAAAATTAGAATGTATGTGCAAACGATTTCCTACCAGAAGCTATATCCAGTGCAGAAAGGACTTTTCAAATCGGAGAATTAGAAGCAGAGATACAGGGGGAAACGCAATTTACTGCTACGCCCCTAGCGTAAAGTCTATGAATTACTTGAAAATTTTGAAATTATATGAAACACATGTCATACGGAAAACACTATTTAACAAAGAAGGAATTTTTCAAATCGGACTTCTAGAAGTAGAGATATTGACAAAAATAGGATGTACATCTACGCCCCCTGGCGGAGAAACTGTGGAATATTTTAAGAAGAAAATATTCCGAAAAAGTTTATCGATGTGAGTGGCATGAGTCCATGGAGGAATTTTTTCAATCGATATCTTAGAAGCTCCGATTTTATGGCAATTGCATTAGAAGCAAAAATTAACCCTTACGCCCCTTGGTGGCCAAAGTATTCTTTACAAAAAATTCGAAATTGTATGCAAAAGATTTTCCATCAGGAGATGTATCCGCTGAAGATAATTTTTTTCCAAATCGGACTTTTAGAAGAAGAGTTATCAGGGAAAATGTAATTTACTTTTACGCCCCCTAGCGGAAAATATATGAGTAATTTGAAAAGTAACTATATCTAAAATACTGTTCGACATAAATGGAATCGAAAGATAAAAAAATTCAATCGGATGTTTAGAAGCAAATATGTGGAATAAAACGTATTTTTGAATTTGACAACATCTGCATTTACGCCATCTACCGCCAAAATTGTACATCGTAAAAAAAAACGAAATAAAGCATCATCATTTGCATATTTCAAGCTTCCCAATGCAAAAAGAATTTTTCAAATCGGACTAATAGTTGCAGAGATAGCTTGGGTACAGGCTGACGGACGGAGAAACTGATAACAGAAGCACGATCTTTTTTTGCAAAAGACGTACTAAAAATGTTGTGTTAAATAATGTTTCTCGGGACTGTACCTGAATAGTATTCATTTAGTGGTGTGCCCGAATAGTTCATCTTGTAAAAAATATTTTTCGTGAATGATGAACGCTGTACAGCTCGTGCCCTTTCGGGCAGTTTGCTAAAAACACTGTAGCCTTGAAAAACGCTTTGGTCGCAAAAACGAGACCCCTGAAACGAAATAGAGCGTCGAAAATCCGAACTAATTGAGACCACTGGTAATTCTGATTTTCGATGCGTTCGGATTATCGAACCTGTGAAACAATACAAATACGCTAATACTTAACGTTTAGAGAAAAATATCTTCATAAAAATATATTTTACGGACTCTTAATGCAGTTTACAGAAGGTGCTAATAAATGGAGACAAAAGGTTAAGAAAAAAGTTTACAAAGAAAGATACTCAAGAAAGTATTCGCTATTGTTGCAGTCCAGAAATTCTTTACATCGCAAATCCATATTGCATTTATGTAAGTGCAAAATTTCCGCCTATGTTAATGTCAGATTACATGCATTTCGTTACCACTGTTTCATTTGTTATGGTTTGTAAGGGATCGATAATGTATAAACTGTGGTTCGGTGATGCTTCCAAATTTTTGAACATGTTATTTTGTGGGGCGGCTCCATGCTGTTTTAACCATATAAAAGGCTAACCCACGTGAACCAAACAATGACAAAATTCAGCCCTAGATTGCGGTAGCATTGGCCTAAACTTTTCTGCATTCCTAAAACTTGAAAGGTTGCATAGTGTACAGATTTCACTAAACTGCTTGTTACTGCGGTAAAAAAATATTTTTGCCCGTCTCATCGCAACAATATCTACAGTACTTGTCAGATAAGATAGCGGACCATTCAAGTCCTTTATGATCTGCTCCACGACAAAAGCATGAATGGGAAAGGATTAGTCCCACTGACACGTACATTATATCATTCAAACAACTTCTTTCATATCATTTCAAACAACTTTTTTCAGATCATTTCAAAATATTTTAGTTCTTTCTGACAAGTTAAGAAAGTGGATATTGAAATTTTGAAGATGTGAATTCGTTTTTTGGTGTAAATATGACATAGATGATAAGTGAGATAATATCCGAAAAATTGAAAATTTTGTCGTCCTGGAGCGGTATCGAACCCGCTTCTCCCGGATAGTCCGCTGGTATGCTAACTACTACACCAACCAGAACGACCAAGTTTCACGTTTCCAATTAATTTTCAATTAACCATCACAGATAATCTTAACCTCCAGTTTCGCTAAACATGAATGCGGTTGCTTCGACTAGCGAATCCTGTGAGTCGTGTATTGGTTAACATACTAGAGCGCTATTCGGGAGATGCAGGTTCGATTTCCGCTCCAGGACGACGAAATTTTCGGATGTTTTCTGACTTACCGTCCATGTCATATTTACAACTTAAAACGGACTCGTATTTTCAAAATTTGCATTGTGTGGTGCAATCCCGTTTTTCATTCATGGATATTGAAAGTTTAATTTTCAGTAAACAACGTTACACATATATTTTTCGTACAGTGCTAAGCCAAGTATATGTTTCTTATATCTAAAGAAACTGTAGAAGTGTACAAGGAGTAGCAGTTAGAACTTGGGAAAACTTTACACAACCAGACATCATGAAACATGTCAAGGGAAATCACAAAAGCAACACTACAAAAACCTAGAGATCGAAAGATAAGTCAAAAAAGATTTGCTATAGGTGTGCGGTCCAACATATTGTCAAAGATAGAGTGAATTGCTTTGTGATCAAAATCTTGTATCATTTTTTTTTTCGTTTTCTTGTTTTGGTGTTTCGTTGGGCACATAAAGTTTCACGGAATAACTTTTTTTTCAAATTGTAGTATCATTTTGTAATTTAGCACCAAAATAATAATCACTTCTAGAAGCATACTTTTCTGTCTTAACTTCTTAAAAATTCAAAAGTCAATGTGAAATTTACCCTTCAATAATTGTCAAAATTGAAATAATATGAGAAAGGATAAAAAAATCATTTTCACATTTCTCCTTTTCTAATTAAAACAAACACACACAATTTATGCGCGGTTAAATATGTGATACTGAATAATCACAATAGAAACAATGTATATCCCAATAGATATGTTAGATACAATTGCTACTGAAACGCATTTTTCATTGTTTTCACAACCATATCTTCAGATTTGGAGGTTTCCACTTTTTTCTGGGAAAGAAAATATATATATTTACACAATAATTCGTCCACAATACCATCAGATTCATGTTGTTCCAGTATTTCTGTTTGCTCTGCAAATAGCTAGTTTTAAAAGTAAGAACACGTAACAGCAGTTTTTTCAAAAAACAGAATTGTGCAAATGCAATACTGAAGTACTGGACACATGCATGTTGTACGAACAGAAGTCGTAATGCAAAGAAAAGAGAGTTGTGAAAACCTTTGAACTAAACGACGTCTGTATTACAAATGAAATTTCCACACCGACATTTGGACATTTAAGTTATAATAACCGCAGGATTTCAAAACCATTGTAACTGTTGATGGTTTCACGGAATCTAAGGTCTTTTAGTAATCATTAAAAATGATGCATAAATGGGAGTTCATATTCCCTCGTTCTTTCAATTAGTACTCTCATTACGCGGATATGATCTGCTGTAGGGACTCCTGAATACAGTTTGTTCCCTCGGTCGAGTATGTCTAATATTATCTTCACGCAATGTGACAAAACGTTTGTGAATATTTTACCTATTTTACAGGAAACTTAAAATTCAAAGGAGTTGTATACCTCGTTTTATATTGATTATTGGGGGGGGGGGGGCAGGAAAACTGCTGTTATCAAAGCAAACGCTGAATTGCTCCTCCACATTTCACTATTTTTAAAAAACTTCAAGAATATAGTTTCGGGTTTAAAGAAAACGAACACTTGTTTAATAAGATTTCTACCAAAATTTTCTGCACGAGTGAAAACACATTAGAAAATTACCATCTTTAATTCTAAAACAAACAGAGGGATTTACTATGGGTTTCGCTGGGGTGTATGTCTTTCATTTCTTTTCAATTAATTCAATATGTGTGCTACAAAATGTTGTGGCTTTCGTAAGGAAAATTAGAAACGCGATGGTTTTTCAGTTACCAAAGACTGGGAGCAATTACGAAACATTTACGATCGGAACTGGATTCTGAAAGACATTTTTAATAAATTCGGAAATTCAAACGGTTCGACCTTATTTCATGAATAGAACTTCAAAAATATACTTATTTGAAATTTAGGATCAGCAAACACAACAAAAAGCTCGGAATAAGAGGTTTGAACTCCATATTACAAGAACTCACGAAATGTTCGTAGGATAGCTATATTCTGCTATATAAATATTATATATGTATACTTACATCGAAAACTGTCTGTACTTAAAAGTGTTTATTCAAATCTTTGACATCTTATTAATACCGATAATTATAATCAAAATGCCTCTCAGTGGTTTTTTTGCTAGTTATGAATTTCCTTCAGCGATTTTACTTAAAATTGACTATCATGATTCCCGAAACGCTCACTGTGATTCATTTTATCGAAGTTAATTCTCTTACATGTGAATAAAAAGCAGATTCTGGTAAATTTTGATGTTCAACTATGCAGGCGTGTGTACCTGTAGCTCTTTCTGAATTATCAAATAATACTTTTAGTTCATTTTTTATAAAGATATGTATATATATATCTTTAAACGAATTAATTAAAAATTTCTTGACCACATATCTATTTTACAAAAAGTTGTTACGCATTTCATTAGGCTTTAAGTTTTAACTACAAATTCGTACATGTGAAAGAACTGCTGTTCATAGCTTTTCTTTACAAAATGAGAAAAATACCTCACTCTTCTTATCACATACAATATATTCCGAGAAATTTAAATATACACTGGTGGAAAGTGACAAAAGAACACCAAGAAGGAATTGGCGGACGATCATGAAATTTGCATATGTTAATGGGGTCGAGTTTACGTAGGTGTGATATTAATTTCGGTACCAAACCGGTGAGCGCTTACGCCACAGCACGGCATAATATGCAAATTATCGTTGGTGGTATTTAAAGAGTACGCCGAAGTGAATGTAATCAGTCGTCGGCGTATGGACCCGTGCGAAGACCCTGAAGAAGCTGCAGTGCCTGGACATAGAAGTCGTATAAGATTTCAGCAGTTATCGGACTTTGAGCGAGGTCGTCTAGTCGGACTCCGCGAGGCCGGGTGGTCGTATCGTAGTATTGCGGAGCGAATTGGACGGGAAGTATCGTTGGTGGTACGATGGTGGCGTAGATGGTCCGAGGAACATTCCCACTCGAGAAGACGTGGAACCGGGAGTCACAGACGGACTGATGAGCGGACCGATCGACGCAACAGAAGAGCGGCGTTGTCAAGCATAACATCCACTGCGACGCAAATCCGAGCTCCCGTTGCACCTGAGGTGACTGTGCGAACAATCCGCAACCGTCTACTGTATGCAGGACTACGTGCACGTGTGCCTTTGGCATGTATAACTCTGACTCCAGCCCACCGTCAGGAACGGCTGCAGTGGTGTCGCCAACGTCTGCACTGGAGAACGCAATGGCGATCTTTCGTGTTCAGCGATGAAAGCAGATTTTGCTTGGGAGCCTCCGATGGCCGTATGCGTGTTCGCTGACCAACAGAGGAGCGTCTCCACCCTTCTTGCATCCGCCAGCGACACACAGGGCCTACACCTAGTCTCCTGGTGTGGGGAGCGATCAGCTATCACTACCGTAACCAACTAGTGTTTGTACCGGGTACGTTAAACATCACCTCCTACATCAACAACATCATTCAGCCCATTGTTGTGCCATTTGTATGGTCGGTCCATCGTGGTGTTTTCCAGCAAGATAACGCACGAACACACACGGCACGTGCAACACAACATGCACTTCAGGGTGTGAGACAACTTCCATGACCTGCACGTTCACCGGATGTGTACCCCATTGAGCACGTGTGGGGTTTTATGGGACAACGACTTATCCGGTCTCCACGGCCAGCCACGACCATCCCTGATTTCCGCGTCCAGGTTGAAGATGCTTGGAACTCAATACCCAACGTTTACATCCAACATCTGTACGACAGACTCCATGCCCGAATTGCACATTGTGACGCAGTTCATGGCGGTTCAACCTCGTACTAACCATGTTACATGGAAATGTTATTTTTCAGTTTACCAGAAAATACAGCTGTATTTCGCCATAATCTTTTGATCACGTTATCCTCTGTATTCCGTTAATATGCTGTATCAATTTCGTTGGTATCAGACGTCTCCTTCTTAGTGCTGTTTTTTCATTTTCCGCCAGTGTATTTTACTTCTTTATATACGTCGTCACCGGTTGTACGGTATCAACTGTTGAACCAAGACTAAATCAGTTAAAAAGGAAACACAAATTGGTAGTAACAGCGCTCTAAAACGCGATTGCGGTTAGTTTATTTTTCATTAGATAACAGATTACGTTTACCGCGGAAAACTGTAATATACGTCCCAATTTCCGAAAATGCATGCGCCCAGAATACAACAAAACAGGTGTTTGTAACAAAAAAATTACACGCCTATCGTACGTTTGGGAACTTGCTTTAATATTATATTGGTCAAATATGCTTAATTGAATTGATAACAGTGACATACTAGAACCTTACAGAAACATAACTACCCCCAAAAAAAGGACTTAAACACGATTTTGTTAGTACACTGCCGGACAATTGCTAAGGACGGATGACAATAGCAAAGATAGCAACCATAAAATGGAAGGCAGGAAAATGTGGAAATTAGCATAAGTGCGGGGTACAGTAAGACGTGTTGTGCGTATGCAAATTTTGGATTGCCGAACTTGTTCGTGACGTCATAGCGCTGATAAAAGATATAAAGGATTTGACGCGTATTGACTGTTGTTGTTCAAACGCAAAGTTGAAAGGGAAAGAATCAATTGACGAACTTGCAATTTTTAGTATGTCTTCCCGACATCACCTAGATGATTTTACGCGTGGCCGTATTATTGACAAGACTGAAGAAGGGCGAAAAATAACAGATGTTGCCAGGGAGTTCGACGTCAGCCACAGTGTTGTTTCAAGGCTTTGGAAATCATTTCAAACAAATGGAGAGTGTAGCAACCGTCACGGGGAGGTCGTGTTCGCAGTACGACACCTGCAGAAGATCGGTACATAGTGCTATCAACAAAAAGACACCAGCGCAGCACAGCTAGTGAGGTCGCAAATCAGTTTATGGCTGCTACTGGTAAGCGGATCTCCCGAAAAACTGTCTCCAGACGTTTGCATGAAGGAGGACTATACGCCCGCCGTCCTGTTGTGTGCATCCCACTGTCCAGACGTCCCCGTACCGCCAGTTTGCAATGGTGCCATCAACATCGCAATTGGACTGATAACGACTGGTCTGCTGTCCTCTTCTCAGAAAAGGGTAGATACAATCTGTCGTGTGATTGTCGACGACAACTGATCTGGCGTGATAGTGGTACTGCATATTGTCCAGCAAACATACAGGAAAGAGACCGATATCCGACTTGTAGTGTCATGGTATGGGCTGGCATCATGATCAATGGCCGTACGTCCCTCTATGTGCTTCCAACTGGGTCTATGACTGGCCAACGATCCCTAATGATGTTCTGCTACCTCATGTTCTCATGTTCCGTGGTGCTGTCGGTAATAGATTCATTTTCATGGACGACAACGCAACATGTCATCGAACAGTCGCTGTCAAGGAGTGTCTTGAGAGCGAGGATATTCAACGCCTCGTATGGCCAGCACGTTCTCCAGATCTGAATCCCATTGAAAATGTGTGGGATGCTTTGGGGAGGAGTCTTGCTCGTCGCCAACGCCCTCCATTAAACAAGGACACCCTTATACGTGCACTGACAGATGAATGGGATAAATTACCTCAACAGCTGCTTGATAATGTTGTGCAAAGCATGACACGACGTGTGGAATCTTGCATCTCCCTCCATGGTGGCCATATTCCGTATTGACATCTTACGCCGGAACGCCTCCGGACGGTAATTGCATTTTTTTCACGTTTACGTATTCTGCACAAAAGGGCCTGTTTGTCCCTTGAACACGTTCCAAAGCCTTCTGGATTTCAGAGCACAATAAATTGTCTTTCTTGTAATGTCCTGACATTCTGACATTATTTTATTTTACTTGGCATCCAACCACACTTACTTTTTTATGCGCTATATAGCCCTTTATGATCCGTCCTTAACAATTGTCCAGCAGTGTATATAAAAGATATAATTTACTATAAGTAATTTATTATGTGATTCATGAATTACAGAACAATACTTCAACGTTCAAAATTACAAATCTATTGTCACAGCGATTTTGAAATATGATTGACACGCACATTTAATAGATGCTGTTTTCAATAAAAATTATTTCAGTTTTTTTAACAAGGCTCTGATATACGATAGATACAATTCTTGAGAATATTGTATGAGTAAAAAAAGGTATACAATTATACCCTAGCCGGAGAAAGAACAAGAAAAGTGGCGTGCGTTCTCTCTCTCTCCCATATCTAAATATCAAATGTATCATGAAATCTCCCAACATTTTGTATTATAATAAAGGTTTATTACGTTGCTAGGTATTCTATGAAAAATAAATATCATATCCACGTTAGGTGCCAAAGACATATGATCTGTACACCATGAATGAATGTTGCTTGATATTTACGAAAAAGATGTAACTTTAGAACTGAATTATAATGAATATCTAGTTATGCAGACCCAGCCCCGGTGGCGCAGTGGTCTAAGCGCTGTATTGTGACCATTTGACCGAAATGTGGCCGGCCTCGGAACCCAGTGAGGCACGGATGTTGTTTTGGTCTTGCAGGACTAGCACTCTCCCTCCTCTGGTACCGGCAACCGTAAATTAGGTACATGCTACTTATTATAGATCATTCAATTGTTCACGGTGGTCGTTAAACACTTAAGGATATATTATAATTCCATTAATTGTTAGTGAATATCTTGCATGCATTCAAGAAATTGATGTAGAGGACGAAGCCGTAAAAGTGCATGTGCATTGTCATAAACTGTATTGCTACTATACAAATTTGGAAGTTGTACATCCGTTTATTGGTGTAAATATGTCATAGATGTTGAGTCCCATAATATCCGAAAACCGGAATATTTCGTCGTCCTAGAGCGGGAATCGAACCCTCGTCTCCCGGATATCTCCCGAGTACGCTACCCACAACGCCACCCAGAACGACCAAGCTTCACGTCTCCGATTAATTTGAAGACTACCATCACCGGATTCACTTGTCGAACAACCGGCTTTCGATATAGCGAATCTGGAGGATTAGAATCCATTCCCATGACTACCCGGTGTATTCCCGTATTTCATTCATTGTATAGTTAGCAGTCAGGCAATATTTTGAAAATGTAGAATGATAAAATCATGCATTATATTGAATAAGGGAAAATATTTCTTCAAAGACAGGCAGGCGTTTTAAATGTTTAAAATTAGTGACAGAAATATCTGTTACTGAATTTCCATTTCTTATTCTGTATTGCGTTATCGAAAAAGAACAACAAGAAATCTGGTAATTCAAAGAATACATCAGAAAAGAAAATTGCATTTTTCATTTCATTTATCAAAATGTCGAAATTATGGCAATTATTTATGCAATATAAGATTAAATCATTAAAAAAATTCAAATGTAAGTAAATTGCTCTTTAGTACCATCTTTTTCTTCTAGAAAACGCTTTTTCTTATCTACGGAATTCTTAATAAAACGCTTTTCACAAGGCTTAATTACTTCAACATTTTGGTAAGTTTGCTTTTGAATTTCACATCCGAATTCTGTTCATGTAAAAAAATCATGGATTCCCCTTATAATTCTAATTTGTGCTTGCACAAACGGTATTTTGGATATGCAAATATCGATGAAACTGTTCATTTAAATTTCATACAATGATTATAACACCTGGAAATATAACTTACCAACATGTCAAACAAAACACACCCTTTTCCCTCGAATTTATTTTTTGTTTGATGTACATGCATTCCCAAGGAATACAATATTAATTAGATTTTAGTGAAACCTATAATTTATCATAAGCTTTTCTACAATTTCAGATATCTTGTAATTTGGATTATTAAGAAAGAGTTTGTTCACATGAAGGAAAGTTGAAATTTTCGAATGATGCATACATTTTATGTAATACATACTGCAATAACAGAATTTTCTATTGAAAGTGTTGCATACTTTTCAATTATTTAATTAATTAAAGGCTGAAAATGGTGGCTGAGACTTGGGTCATTTGCACTATGCTTAACATACCGAGAAGCTAAATGAAGGACATGCTGAAAAATTTGAAGGAAATTTTGGGTGTTTAGGTTTTATGTGACATCACAGTAAGTAAGGATAATTACGCAGGGTTCAATGATGAAGTGCTTTAGGGTCAAAGTTTCCACCATGCAAATGGATATTCCATTTTATTCAAAAAATAATTTGGCACAGCATTATATCTAGTTCACCTAAAACAATTCATTGCGCAAAATCAGAGTTAAATGGCATGATTACCTCCATTTATTTCTCTTTCTTTTTTTCTATCGTGAAAGTTTTTGAGCTCACCATACCTACAGAAAAATCACACCGTGGGACGGCGAGATTTTTCTGCAATTTTGTGAGCTAAACGAACGAAATGCTTTCAAAGAGAGAAACTGGAGCTCAATTAAAAAAAAAAAAGCAGCTATTTTCATATCTTTGATCGAGTTTTTCAGCCACAGTAATTTCGCATTGCACGTCTCGGGGTCCTGGGACTTGGTCTCAAACGGAGGGCTCTTTCCTGAAAGAAGGGTTAGCACTGGAACCAACTAAGTCTTTGAGATAAACAACTAATAGCGTTTCGCTCTGTTACTTCCTCTCTCAGTGAGGGGAAAAAAGGCAAATTAGAAGTGCTAGAATGTTGGTGTCTTACAATCGTTGCATGTTCTAAATATCTATTTTGTAGTAGTAGTACCTCACATTTTATTTATTTTAGTTGTTGGGATTATTCAAATAATCATAAAGAAAGCATATTGTTTTTGAACTTCGTGTTTTCTCAAATGAGAAGAATTTGGTCTCTCAGAAATCGCCGTGCAAAAGGTTGCTTTCCTTAAAGCATCACACGCAAACATCTAAAATCCCGTTTCGTGACGTACGAAATAATGATCAAAAAACTAATTAAGTGGAAGTAAGAACCAGACGATGTCCTGCCGTGCATTAATAATTTTTATAAACTGTAGAGTAAACAGTATAAATTCCAACGAAATTCGTCGGAAAAAATTGAATTTCCTTAACACGGAATAGATTTCGGGAACTTACCATATTACAGGAATATTGTTTAGAACCGCACAAAATAATCCAGAAAATAATATTTGTGACAGTGCTTACTACTGTCTTTTGTGTATACTTGCTATGGTGTTCAGATACATCAGGAAAAGTATTGTTTGGGGCACATTCATTGATTTGCTTTGAAGAATAATTCATTTGAAAAAGAAACTGAAAACTGGTGCTGAAATGCTAAAACTTCTTAAACTTCTCATAAAAGGTGGTGATATACTCACGCATAATGAATTTGCGCACCTAGAAGAAACTATGCTAAACCCGCGTAACTTTGCAAATAGATTAGAGTGCTTGCTGGTATGCAAATTATCCACGTTTGGTGCGAGTGCGCATGACCGCACACCCTGTGTAAGCGTTGCAAACACGAAGCGGTACCCTTATATACCAGCGTTTAGACGATGCCCCATGAAAGGGAAAAGCACCGGCCGACGCAAGTAAGACTGCAGAGTGAAAAGTATGCCGGGTAAACATCGGAAACGTCCATTTATGAAAATTACGGACTTTGAGAGAGAACTGATCATTGAGTGGAAAACCGCTGGGGGTCGGAGTGCAGTACAGTCCGCCACGTGGATCGTTCTGACTATACCGTCCGACTGTGTTAAGAACAATGGACACACGACTTCACTGCCAAAAAGCGGAGTGGCTCCGGACGGACCAAGAAGACGAATGGTAGGGAGAATCGGCGAATCGTTCTCCAGGTACGAATTCATCTCAAGAGGACTCGCTCCACTACACAGGCAGATATAACGGCTCCTTTTGGCCCACAAAAAATTTCCCAATGTCTTGCGGATGAGAATATGCGATTCCAGCGCCCCTTGCGTGTCCTGCCATTAACACCGGAACATCGTCGGCTGTGTTTGCAGTGGGGACAGGACAGAGCGATGTGGAACGCCGCAGACTTTGGACGTGTGGTGTTTAGCGATGAGTGCCGTTTGTTTGGGGGACAGAGAATCATCACGTCCGTGTGTGGAGGTTCCCGGGCCAAGGGCACGATCCCAACGTCACGAACGAGTGCTTTGCCTCTCCCACTGCAGGCATTATGTTATGGTCTGGAGAGCCATAGCCTACGATAGCAGATCATCTCTAGTAGTGGTACGTGGATCATTGACGTGCCAGAGGTATGTAGATAAGATTCTACGGTCCCATGTGCTCCCATTCATGGCCGGGATTGCAGGTGTTTTATAACCGCAGTATAATACCCACTCGCATACGGCTTGGGTTTTCCAGGACTGCCTACGTCATGTCCAGACACTTCCATTGGCTACCTGCTACCCGGACATGTCCTCAATCGAGCATGTGTGAGACCAGTTGATACGCCGCCTACCGCCGTGCCGCACTATCCGGGATTTGGAACAAACTGTCCAACAAGCGTCAACTAGTCTGCCTCCGGACAACATCAGGCGTTTGTTCGCCTCTATGCCAGACAGTATTGCAAAATGTATCGCCGCACGAGGCCGTGCGATGCGCTATCCAAGATGTCCTGACCGCGTGCCACAGATACTTTTGTAAATGTTCTGCAGCTCTACTTTTGCCATCATGTGTATCATTCGTCTGCGTCATTGCGTCCGTAAAATTTCAGTTCATTCGGATGCTTACTTCTGGGTGTAAAAATTCCATTGTCTGTGAGTGTACATTTTAAAATCGAAATAATTTGATAACTGGTATGGAACTATGTTTTTTAACAAAACACTAAAAATCGAAATTTATTGAGACTAACTTTTTGAGAGATGATCGAAAAGTAACGCACAACAGTTTTTTTTCTCCTTGCAGGTTGCAAATAGCAGATGGCAGTTTGGTGTTCAACGAATTTGAATAACACGCTAAAGACCGGTTCAGCTGTATCAGGTGTCGCCGTGGTGGAAGAGTGTGTGAACAACGCACAAAGATGTCGCGTTTGTAAACGTCATCGGCGAATGAATGGCAACGCAGTGTTGTCGGACTTTTGTACGTTAAACGGAAAACACCGAAGGAAATCCCCGAAGAAATGGTCGAAGTGTATGTTGGAGATATCCTGTGTCGGAGAAACATCTCCATGTTGTGCAGTTTCTCTGCAGAGTGCAGTGGCAGCTTACTGATTATGCACTTCCGTTCGAGCTGTAACAGCTATTCTTAGGGGCCGGTTGATCCATCTGCCTACATTGGCACGAAAGTTCAATATTTTGTACGGTATGCGTACGATAATGGGCATGACAAATTGCAGTTTCGCAAGGTCAGTGCGCGATGGATGCCCAAGAACTTTACAGACGACCAGAAGGGACGGAGATTTGACAGACGACCAGAAGGGATGCATACGTGACAGACGACCAGAAGGGATGCATACGTGACAGACGACCAGAAGGGATGCATACGTGACAGACGACCAGAAGGGATGCATACGTGACAGACGACTTGAAATGGTGGAGACTTGACAGACGACCAGAAGGGATGGAGACTTGACAGACGACCAGAAGAGACGGAGACTTGACAGACGACCAGAAGGGACGGAAACTTGACTGACGACTAGAACGGATGGAGAATATGTCATCTTTGGACCACTTGATATTTTACGCAAGAGGGCATGAGTTTCTGGGAGGTGTAACGCCGAGTGATGAGTGCTGGGCGTACCACTACACTCCCGAAGAAAAGAAGGTGAGTATAGTGTGGAAATATTCCGCGTACCCACCAACAGAAAAAAATTCAGAGTAACCGAATCTGCACAAAATGCTCTCATGACGATCTTCTGAGACATGCATGGCATTCTTCTGGTAGAGTTTCATGCAAAGAGAACCGCTATGAATGCGACCACTTGTGCCTGAAAGAGCACAACATTCCGCCTGCGTAGGCGTGTACATCCACTTTTGGACACATGTTTTTCTTCAGTTCAAATCACGTGCTGTCCTAATTACACACATCCAAGAAAGGAAATATATTAGTGTTGTAGTCCTTTAGGGATTTTTTTCCTTTATCTAGACTTTCTTCTTTCTGTGGGGAAGGAAACAATTGCTCTTGGTATGCGCTATAACATGGGTTTCGCAATCGCACTTCTAAATCTGCTAACTTAGAGAAGGGAGAGCGCCAGAGAAAAATTGACAATACTACCAATCATATCGTGTCATGGACCTGGTGTTAGCTGTGCCTCTGAGGTATGAAACACCCACCGCATAGACCTTGAGTACTGAAGTTGCCTATTTACAGTATGAGATTAGAACAATTTCCTTGATTTGCTGGAAAATGTTTTTTTTTTCATAAGGTATATTGTCCATAATAATTTGGGACTCGTTTCCAACAACCAATGCCTGCTTGAGTTCCTATGTTTTGGTGACCCGCGTGTCAGTAATACGAAAATGGCGATCAGAGAGGTACAATCTGTTAATGATGCTTGGTTTTGTGCTAACTCCTTGAAGTACTTGATGAACTACACTGGTGTGCAAAAATTAAGGACGAAGAGGAGAAATTAGCATAACAGCCGAACGAAAAGGCAGAACGGACCGGAAGACAACTCAGGAGATAGACTAGGGTCCGGTACGGTAGGACATGCGCATCTATGCAGCATGACGGGGGGAGTGTCGGAAGGGTAGAAGGCACACGGGCTGTGTACGCTCAGCAATTCGGTGAAAGCTATTGCACGATGTACATCGGTTTGAACGGCGACGAGTTGCTGCCACCGTGTGATATGGCCAACAAGCAATACCGTAGACGACATCAGGATGATTTTACCCGAGGTCGCGTTATTGGGAAGTTGGAAGAAGGCTGAAATGTGACTAGTGTAACCGGGGACTTCGGGATCGCTCACAGCATCGTTTCACGAGCTCGGAGAGCATTTAAAACGACAGGAACAGCTGTCCGAGAGTTTAGCAGTGGTCGTCCACGAGCAATCACATCGGCGGACGACCGGTATATTGCCCTACAGGCGAAAAGAGACAGACGACAGACAGCGGGAGAAATCGCATTGCACATGCAACAGACAACTGGACGTCCGTTATCGCATTTTACCGTAGCTAGAAGCCTGCACAAAGGTGTTCTATTTGCCTGTTGACCAGTACGGTGTGTGCCATTAACACCTCCTCATCGGAGACGGCGGTTTCTGTGGTGCCAGGAGCAAAAGAACTATACACATAAGCAATGGGGTCGAGTTCTCTTTACGGATGTGAGCCGATTTAGTCTGGCGAGCGATTCTGGACATATACACATCTGGAGAGAGCAGAAAACACGCAATCACACCTCCAACATCATCGAAAGTGACCGGTTTGGAGGTGATGGAGTTCTCGTTGGGGGAGGTATCATGCTTGGTAGCCGTATTGACCTCCACATTTTCCAAGTAGATTCAGTCACTGGTGTTCGATATTGTACCGTGGTTCTCCTGTCTTACATACTTCTGTTTGGAGGTGCTGTGGGCCCTGAGTTCCTGTTCATGATCGACAACGCTACACCTCTTCGTACAGTGGCTGTCGCAGAGCTGTTAGAGAGTAAAAATTGTGAACGCATGGAATGCCCCGCAAGATTCACGGAACTAAATGCAATCGAACACATGTGGGACCTTCTCGGGAGACGCTTGGCAGCACGTCATCAGCCGCCACCAACGATTCCACAGCTGCGATTGGCGCTACAAGAGGAATTGGTTGCGATGCCTCAACAGCTCCTTGACAACCTCGTCCTCTGCATGGAAAGACGTTGTAAATTCTGCAACGCAGTCAGGATTTATCATATCCCCCACTAAAGACTGGATTTTTCTTGGCAGCCGCCTGTCACATGGACGTTTCTGTCTTCTTTCCAGTTGTGCTCGAAGCTGCCTTTTCAATAAAGTGCCTTTGTATCCTTTGGATTCCTTGTTTGGACGGTTTTGCTCACTGGTCCCATATTCTTACATCATGGGGATCTTATGGTATGATTTGAGTCGATGTTTAACACTGCTACACGGCGTTACATTCAAAAAACCGTCTCGTCCTTAATTTTTGCACGCCATTGTAGATTCTTTTATTTCAAATATTTGTTAGTTCGTGTTTTAATATTCTGCAAATACT
The DNA here is from genome assembly GCA_039090855.1 of Macrothele yani. NCBI lineage: Eukaryota > Metazoa > Arthropoda > Arachnida > Araneae > Macrothelidae > Macrothele > Macrothele yani. The sequence continues at coordinate 171,368,305 of CM077034.1, forward strand.
TTTAAAATATGTGAGTCTGGTGTAATGAAATTATTGTTAAATACCGAAAGCCGTGATAAGTGCCATGACCACAAGGACGGCTTTGAAAAGGAATTTGAGATATTACTCCACTATTTCCGATTAAAGATTATTCAGAAAGATTCGTTAAGAATACAGTCTTTAATTTGAACATATCATTTGCACTTATGCTGGAACATTTTGTTATTTTTACGAGTTATGTGCTTTAAATCCTACGTAAATGGGATTACCTGATTTTGTAACAACTACATTAGTTAGCAATCAAAGAAGAATTTATCTTCTTAAAAATTTCATAAAAGTACAACCCTACAAGTTTCAGATTTTTAAAGGTGTTCTGGGTAAATCGTCGGACCTAGTTGTTCCAAATTCGTGTGGAACACTTCAATATTTTGATTCAACAGAAAAAAATGATGACACTTTGAATTATTTTCACCAGCAAATGCCACAAAGTACTGGTGGCTACTTGTGAACAAGACCAAACTGCAAAGCTGTATTACGAAATTAAAAAAAATATCGTTAATTCAGTTCAGCTGTATCGAAAAACCTAGTAACTAACGAAACTAATGCGCCTGCATGAACCCATAGAAACAAAAGGAAAAATTATATTCTTCAAATATTGAATTTGATTGTGGTCTAAATTATGTTAGTTTCTTCCAAGTGAAAGAGTCGGATTTATCTTCATAGTAGTGTATCCTTTTCTATGTCATATTCTAGTGTGAGCTCTAGAATTATAAACACGATATCTTAGGGTATTTAAGGAAAGAACAATGTAGTTTTGAAATACGTACTTCAGTACGCTTGCCTACTCTGTATCAGAACTGGAGGAGAGAGATATCGTACCTGTATTAAAAAAAATTACATATTTCAGAGATTTCTAGAAAACTAAAATGTTAACGATCCTAGAGAGAAAATAATATACATTTTGGGAAAGGGGATGTGCGTAAATAGATTTTGTTTAGTACGATAATCTAATTAAACAATCTTTGTTTCCTTCAACTTGGCCTATATATTCGTAAATATTGCTAGGAATACGTTATGAAGCGAAATATACGCTTAAGATTTAATTGAGATATCCATGTGTCATGAAATTTTATGAATTATGTGCAGAATATTCTCTGCCATAAGTACCATCTCAAGCAAGCGTACTTTAAAATGTACTTTTAGAAGCATTGACGTTGGAGAAAATGCATTTTATATAATTACTACCTATGGCTAGATTTTCATAAAACATTTTAATAAGAAATTGCACGTAAAATTGTCTGCGTGGGCGGTGGTACATAAAACAAATAATTTTTTTGATTTTAATAAAACATGTGGAATAAATGTTTTTCTCTATTAGAAAAAAACATGGCTTTACGCTCCTTAGGAAAACAAATATGCAGAAGAAAAAGACGGAACGAAAAGGATAATCGTTCTTCCAGCTCAAGCATTCCAATGAAAAGCATATTTTTGTTAACTGAATAATATGTGCCTAGTTATAGGATCTACTGATGGAGGAACGCCCTAATGGTCTGGCATTGTGATCACAATAAGATGAGCCTTGTTTTTGAGACCTGTAGAGAATTTTCCATTTTGAGAAAATGCTATCACACACACACACGCGCTCGCACATTTTTTCATTGACCAGTTGCAAAATACACATCTGAATTAATAACTCTTATTACCAATATCATTTTATCACCAGAAGCACAGGAAACTATAACCATTCTGTATTACGGAGAAAACAGTGTTCCAGTAAATTCTTCCGTTGCAAGTAGGACTATTTTACACTATTCTCATGGGAAAATGTTTCGAATGCAACGGGGGATTCTCTAGTACATCTTCACGAGTGAATATTTGACTAGAAACACCTACATATATCAAACAGTGTCCGGTACCATATTTTATTATTGCTTATTAATGATTGCTCTAAAATCGTAAGGAGTCTCATACATGGTGTAGATGTGGTTTGCAATCACGTTTAGATACGCTCTTTTTTATTAAGCAATTTGCTTTGACAATTTTCTTAATCCAGTGGAAGAGCGTTTGTAAATTTTGTCTCTTGGTATGATGTAATAATACCTAAGAGGTAAACGTACTTTAAAGCGAAGACAAATTCAAGACCACTGCCCGATATATCGGACTGAACAGATTTGGAGACAGAAAGGAAATCTCCTAGGTTGTGCGTGTAGTGGCAGTTGTTATTTCACACGCATTTTGTTCTATAGAAAGCATAACCAAATAACACTTCTCAGGGTTTGTGTTAGTAGTTTTGGAAAACAACATTCATGCGGGATCTCGTGTTCAACATGTTGAAATGAAGAGCCCCGCCAGGAAGAAGTATCGCTATCACCCGATGCAAGCACAAAAATTACTCACACATTTCTGGGTATCAAGCAAATGATCCTCTCTGATGTTTAATAACCGCTTTATTAAACAACACAGGAAATCATTTTCTTGCATTGATAAATAATACTTTTAGATATATGTCTCGATTAGTTTACTTCTGTAAACGAACTTGTGTCATGGATATTTGCTTATTTTTTCGAGGTATGCATATTTTGTTCTTACTGCCACATTGCATTATGCATCTAAAAAAATCCGAATGAGAAGTAAAATCTTCATGGAACTCTCATGCCTTGCTACGTATGATGGAGTAAGTTCCACACTGTAGTTATTGGAACTTAAAATAGTAGTTTGTTAAGGCAGATCAAGCGATATAAGGAAGCTAAATATTGTGTATTGATCCGCATCCAATAAAACTAAAAATGGTGCACTTAACAAATCGAAAGTAAACGGAAACTATCGATAAGAAGCAGAGAAATATAAATGAAGTATTTCATTTCAATTCTAAAATATGCAAGCGTAAATTATCCATGCTATTATCGAAATCAGTGTTGTTTGATATTTCATTTTCGAAGCAAAATAGTAGTATAAAATACGTGAATTTACTGAATCTGTTATCCGAAATAGTAACCTCCATTCAATGACTTTTTTCGTTGGGTATCCAGAAAACGGAATCTACAGATATCTCCTAATTTGAATTTTTTTTATTAATTTGAAATCAAATAGTAGCTTACTACATCCATAATTTGCAGAATGTTTATTATGTTGGAATATGAATACAGAATTGTAAAACAAAGTCTTGCATGTGGCATCGCTAAAAATATAATCCCCTGATATATATTACAAAACAGTACGTGCAAGCTTTAATATTCTCGTTTTTTTTTCGTTTTTTTACGTGTGATATTTTGAGAAAAGTACAATTATTATTTATGTTCTACATTACCGAACGTTTAGGGTAGCGTAATATAAATCAACGTAAAGCTTGTTAAAGTTTACAGTTCATTATTTACAAAATATAAGATATTTAGAAATCTACCCGCTGAGAGTGTTCCTAGCGGTATGAGAAAGTACTAGTTGAACTCCACTAGGATGGATGTCATCAAATATGTTGTTCCGGGATATAATACTCAACATCCTTGCAAATACTGTAAGTATCTCTACATTTCACACCAAAATCCGTTGGTTTGATAACAACGTAGGTCTTCACATATACCTTTACATTTCCATTTTGATTACGTGTTTCCCTGCTTTACATAATATTGGATAAATGGTGTACATGTTGTTGAGGAATTCAAAGGGTATCTATTGATTACGTTTTGAATTCTTCAACATTATATATAGCATTTATGTGCCTTGGTGCTAAATAAAAAACTTCCGCTTAGACATAACTGCAGGGCAGTCAAATATCTGTTAAATGGATTATTTTAAAGATAAGAAATCCGTCTGTGGTATGACCCAAAGTTTCGTAACCTTCTGCTTAGGAACTTAGGAATATCTTTCAATTGATAATATGCCATGGCTTTGGACGTTTTCTTGATACTTTGCGCCCGGAGTTCATTTGACAACAGACATTTTATTCACAATCATTGCTAAACTCTTTGAAACCTTTACCTATTTTCTGTCATTGATCCGAGTTTGCCCTTCTCTCTACCTTACTCAAAGTTTCACCCGCTGTTCGACCAGCTCGTTCCAATATATTTTTATGTATCATGTGAAGGGCTTAAATAGTTCTTTCTTTCAACACTGTATGAAAAATGTCTATCATTACCTCCCTGCTATATATTAGTTTACAAGATGTGATCTCAACTATAGGACTGTACAAATGTATTTATATTTTTTTCACTTATATGTTGTTGATAATTTTTTCCTGTGATTATGAAATGTGAAACATATTTGTACGCACACTTTTTCTTTACAGCATATTCTAAATATTTTTATTCTCAGTGAATTCGTGTAAATGAATTTGTTATACGGCAGAAAAAATTTGCTATTTTTTTTTCGCGAAATCCTATGCTACAGGTCGTCACATTCACCTACCTGAAATACGTGATTACTTGTTTCAGTTTCGTTCTAAAAATTAATTTGTAATTGAAATTAAGTAGTCTATGAGGCGCCCGCCGGGTGGAACAACACGACACTACCTTATACTTCGAAAGTAACATTGTCTTTATTATTGTAATATTGAAGAGTATTGCTGCATGGAATTACACAACTACTGCAAATAAAGCTGCTCTTTTATTAAATACCCTGTCAACGAACCAATTTTTAGTATCATAAAACGCATGTGGAGTCAATTTACCACATAGCACAGATTGGATTTTTTTATATGAAAAACATGAAACCTAATTTTACACCTTCCTCGTTACCTCTAGAAGTTCGTTAATTAATAAAAGATAATAAGTATTAATCATAAGGGGGAACATTTGGTTTCCACCTAATTTGAGAGAACTGCAAAACTACCAGAGGTGTTCTCATTTTCAGTATCCTCTTCAGAAATTGTACTTTCATCTGGAACCATTTTATTTCTGATTCTGACATTTAAGCCTTTATTTAGGTTTAATTTACGATGAATAACTTAATTTATAATTTTTACACATTTCTCTTCATCGATGGACTTTATAAATGGGCTACCAATAAATTGAAGTTTAGCGGTGAAAACACCCATCAAGTGAGGGTCTTTGGGTAGTCATAATATAAATTTTGCAGATTTTGAATATTTATTTAAACTTTTCTGCTTCAAAAAATTATGTCTAACATATTTGATGTCATGGGAATTGCGCAAAACCAGGAATGCCAGGTTCATATCCCGGCACTACCACTACTGAATATTAGCCGTTCTTCGGAAAGCACGTTAAGCTATTGGTTAACAGTTCATGATACAAAAGTTTCAGTCCGTCTGTGAGCAGGCCCGTAATTAAAGGAAGGTCGAGTGCACTGCATGTAAGTACTCCCATTCAGATGTGACTGATATATGAGAATGTGTTTTATGTATGCTTTTGAGAAGTGCGCGCCTCAGTCAGATATATTTTGTTGCACCTCTCCTCCCCCCCCCCCTTCCCCGGTATAAGTTTTATAATTATAGTTAGGTCTCAAATTAAATTAATCCCAAAAAATAACGAGGTGTTTTATTTGGGGATTTAGATTTTTTGGCTCATGCTCCACCCCCCGCCCCCCACCCTCACTAATAATTTTCTAGATTGCCCCAGTTTAAGGTACAGGATATCTCTCTGTAATATATATATATATATATATTATAAAAAATCATGTTAACACAAACTATCTATCAGTTTGTTTACTTTCAAAAATATTAATAATAAATATTGTTACAAGACATACCCAAAGTCTTCTTTCTTTAACATCTTTGTACGTAAAAGCCTTTAATTACTCTACGAATTAAAGTATGGTTTTCATCCTTGAATGTGTTCTCAGTAGGGATGTGGAAGCAGCTTGTCTGCAGTTACAGTGTATACATGTTATTGCTTCTGCCCCATCAAGAATCATTATACTTATTGTTTTAAGTTATACTTGCCCATTATTCAATGCCATTTCTAATAATGTACAGGATTTTAGTATTAGTTTCCAAAAAATCATACATTTACCTGGGGAAGGGCATGAAAAGTCCACCTTTCCATCGGACTAATGACTTGTAGGAATCTATGTCATTAGTTATATGGAAGCTGATTGGGAATCTATGTTAAGCTGTTGGAATTCTGAACAACAGGATGCCCTTTATGAACAGGAACTACTTCACTTTTTCCTTATACACGCAAGTAACAGCTTGGACTAATTATTCATTATTTCCAATATAAGAAATTATTAGTTTCTAAGAGCGCTAAAATTTCCTCGGTGTGTAAGGGCATTAAAAATGTCCCTCCGACGGATGAGTAGTAACAATCGAATTAGCTTGTGTAATAGTGAGGTTTGTGTGCGCGCGTGTGTGTGTGTGTGGGGGGGGGTCCTAACTTAAGTGTGTAACTACACTAAAGAGCAACTGAATTAGAGACAGCTGGCGTTATGCAAATGTGGCGGTGTGGGCAGCCCTGTAAACGGAAACGACATTACGTATGCAGCGATCAAACAATATAAGGAGTGATGCTACGGGGTCAGTAAGAGTAGGACACAGTATTGCTTAGACGAAGGATCTAAGAGCATTTGATAGTGGGCAAATTGTCGTGGCCCGACGAATGGGTCACTCCATCTCGGAAGCCGTGCAGGCACTGGGATTTTTACGAGCCACGGTGCCACGGGTGCACCGTAAGTACATCGAATCCAGTAAAACCATCCCTGCAAGAGCCAACTGTCGTGGACAACAGCGTGTGTATGAGAGGGGGTCATCGTCGGCTAGCTCGCATTGTTGCAGCGAATAACTTACCACAGTGCAAAAAATCACTCGGCAATTTAAAACTGGTGCACAAAAACGTGTATGCAGCCACACCATCCAGAACCATGTCCTCGCTATGGGGTACAGAAGCCATCGTCGCACGAGGCCGCTGCTGACCTCACATCACAGGGAGCAAATATTAGCATGGGCGCGGTAACGTCGCCGCTGGACAACAGACATGTGGAAAAATGTTGCCTGGACTGATGAGTCGAGATTCACGTTGGTACATGCGGATGGCAGGATACGAGTACGGCGCAAACCACATGAAGCGATGGATTCTTCTTGCCAGCAGGGTACTCTTCAAGATGGTAGAGGTGGCATTCTCGTCGGGGGACTATTTACGTGGACTGAAATGGCACCCCTGGTACGTGTGACATCGTCCGTTACATGTCAACGTTACCGGGATATCCTGGAAGACCATTTGCTCCCGTTTGTGCGTCTTCAACATCCAACTAGTGACCTCATCCTGCAACAAGACAATGCATCATGCCAACGCTACCGAATTCTATCCGGATGGTTGGATGAACATTCCTACCCCGTGACCTCGCTTCCTTGGCCAGCTAGGTCCCCTGACCTCAATTCCATCGAGCACGTTTGGGATGCTATCGAGAGAGATGCTCGAGGCTCTAACCCCTCTATCAAATCTTCGTGAAATGTGGGAGCTTGTTCAGGTGTCGTGGATCTGTATGGCTTCCCAACGCTTTTGGTGTCTTGTCGAGTCCATGCCGAGGCGAATGGCCGCCGTCATCAGGGCGAAAGGTGGTGCTACACGTTACTAGACAGGTGTTTCTAATTCAATTGCTCTTCAGTGTACAATATCATTACACACTGCTTAACAATTTGAAAACAACGTAAAAATAGAAATACATTATTAATTATGTCAATTAATAATATTGGAAACAATAATCAAAAATATATTTAGACAATAAACAAATAAATACCCCTAAACATTATGCTTTACTTGAAAAATAATACAAATATATAACAGACGAGCAGAATGTCGGAACGAAAACTGGCATTGCTGTTCATAAAAACCAACAATTCCACCTTATCTGCAGACAGACGAGATTTTCTTGCGTTTAAAATTTGTCCAGCTTTTGAGAAAATGCGCTCGCAAGGAACTGAAATGACAGTCACATGACATTTCTGGTCTACCAATGAAGTTAAATGGGGATACATGTATCCGTTTACTTTCCACCACTCCATAGGATTTTTGTCTCTTGGCAATAAATTATCATTTAAGTATCATTGGACTTCTACAGTGGTTTTTAACTCACTCGTTCCCGATGGCTGGAATTCTGAATCTTTTTATCGAAGATATGCCATACTAATAACTGCTCAGTGGATTGGGTTTTCACTGGAGAAGGCGCTTTGCTTTTTGCCTGCAAATTTATGTTCACAGGAACCATATTAACAATAATAATGAGTTTAATGGTGGCTTTTAGGGTGGGTTCAAACATAATATCTTTGAGACGGGGATCGAAAAATCAGATGTTAAGAGTGTGTTACTGCGGCATACATTTCAAAATCTTACTTTAAATTCTTCATTGAATTTCAGTAAATCATCCCTCGTTGTGACACAAAATTCTCGCTTCAGCAGCTCGGTATAAACGTTGTGTAACCCTTTTGATAAAAGCATGACTAAAGAAAATGTTATGTAATTTTCCCTACTTATAATTTTTGAAATATTCTCAAATGGGTGCAACATTTCTACAATTTCTGGGCAAATGTTTTATTATTCAACTTTGAGAACCGGAAGGCAGGAACCATCTATGTCTAGCAAAGCAAACGAAGTTTTCACAGCATTCTCCAATTCGATAAACCTGCGGAGCGTATAAAAAGTCTAACTCCATCGAGTCGGAAAAATTTGAATCAATTTCCTTGGATTGACACCACGTTTCTGCTAGGTACACTTCAATTAAAGACGCTGTTGTACTGCTTTTGAAAAACGACGTAATGTTTTTGACTTTTTCCGGCAACATATCAATTTGCTTGAAACCAGCTTGCACTATTTTATTGAAGGTGTGAGCGGACCAACTAAGACGCTTCCATTTCATGATATTTTTATTGAATTGTTCATGTTTGCGCCGATATCCGACACTGTAATATAAATTTTTTCTCGATCGCATAATCTTATGCGACACGCGTTAATAAGTAGCCTAAGTTCTAACTCGTGTGACGACCGCTGAAATTGTTGCAGTCCAATAAAACAGATTTCACTGCAAAATTATCGTCCATGTAGTGTGCTTTAAAAAGCTTTCGTTATTTATTGATGTCCAACAATCTGTCCTTAATATTACACAGTTGACATACTTCAATTAAGTTGCTATATATGTTTTTATTGCTTATGCACTAATGGTATGATTGATTTCTATATCGTTTTCCTCTCTTTCAGGGTATATTGAGAATACCGTACATTGATAATGACAGAAATCCGGCATCCTCGATAATACCAAATGACTGAAAATCTTTAGTGAACAGTTGCATTAAGCAGTTATTACCAATTTGTTTCTCTGCATCTGTCATTTCATTTGGCACAAAGAACGGAGTTTATTGTCCACGTTTTGGCTTAACAAATCTGGCTATTCAGCTCGATTCACATTCATTGACCTGAATATCACTTTCAATGTTATAAAAATTATCTGTGTTGCAACTTGCTTTTGTGATGTTTGGTTCTTTTCCTGGAGACCTACATCATATTGAACAGAACTGCTGCCTTCCTTTTGCTAACTGTTTTATCCGCTTCAGGGTCTAACGAAGGTTTTAACTAAACAATCGGATGTTCACTCTACATTTGCTTTCTCAATTATGGAAAATAAGATTTGAAGGAGAATGTTTGCTTGCAAATGTCACAATGCCTTAATTTAAAGAAATCTTAACACTTAAAATAATTTCATATATATGAAACTTTTGTATTCATGTTTCAAAACAAAGAGCGAACAGATTACACAATTTGTAAATAAAATTCAAGAATAGATAGACTTCGTGACTTCAACTTACTCCACGACAAATTCAGAATACATTCGCAGAAAACGTTTCAACAAAATCACTGGAAAAACGGACTAACAGCATTTCAAGGTCTCAGTGATCAACGATCTGCTTTGCTAGTGAGGGAATCACAGTAACAGCGTTTCACAGGCACCGTGATATGCGAATGGGCCGTGAATGGTCCCGCATTGATTGTTGTTGTTTACTGAAGTATAGAGGGAACACGCTGCGCGTAGAGTTAACTGTAATTGGAAAAAAGCGGCAGTGATACTGCCAAATAACAGTGGCACAATAACAGGTTGTTATGAAGTTACCCATTCCTAAACTACCTTCTTTCTATTTTACATAAATGTGCCTCATTAAAGGATTTATTTCCATTTACCTTCTTAATATAAAATATTTATATATAAAATATTATTATAATATAACTACATTTTTATTTATTTCGAAATGAAAATTGATGAATTTATTATTTCATGATTACAATAAAAATAAATGAACTATTACCCACAATATGCAGGGATTATGAATCCTAGAATAGAAATTCAAAATATATGACAATGTAATTTCATTTTAAATATACATCTGGAAAACATATTGCATAATTCCTTTAGCAAATATATTTTCCACATTTTTGGATGAATCAAATATTTGTTTACAGAAATACGAGCAAAATGAAGGTTAAAAAAATAGGCGATTTATTTCGCTATTTCTGATATTGAAAGTTATTATTTTAGATTAGAATATCGAAACTGTAACTTCGGTTTCCTTACAACTTAATATCTATCATGTTCTGTTCCACAAACACATATTGCATCCTCTTCTGTCGAGGAAAAGAAAAGAAACGTGTGCATGTTGGTTGAAAAACAACATATTTCGGTGAAGACAAAGATTCATTTTCGTTTGTTTGAACGATCTTTAAACTGCTGTTTGAACTGACTTTCTAAAATTACTTCCATTCTGAGATTGATTTCCAGATTCGAAAAAAATGTTTTTGCTGATGGTGTTCTACGTTTGTTTGGTTGGTCTTTATTACACAATTTGATTAATAGATAAATGTAATTATTGTAACTAATAAGAAATTAGGGTAACTGTTGTTCTAGATAGTCGCACATTGAGTAGTATTTTGGTTTAATTTTATTAAAATATTTTTAATTTGCAAAATTATTTTTGCCTAGGATTTAGATCGGTGCATTCTTGTCTATATTAGAGGATTTAGATCGGTGCATTCATTCTTATATTGTGCCTATCAGTATTTTATTCCTACGCGACGGCGGGACGGAAGGAAGGAAAGGACACCTCGGAGGACGAAATACATTCTAAATTTTCTAATCTGGTGGCTTAAATTTAAATATACCCAACGGCAACAGCTATGGGTGAACTATTGACTGAGTTTTATCTACGCCTGATGGCGTTGGAAAGGTCGGAATGCTACGGAGAGATAGAAGTATAACTTTGGAGGTGCTTACACGATGAGTTATAAATCATGTTTGAAGAAGTGTTTGAAGTATAGAAGCAGTCGTAATTGTCCTTTTTATCCTCACACTGAAAATGATATTGAAGCAAGAATACATAGAGACGCTGTTCCGTATTTCTCTTATGTTAACGAGATGATGCCGGATGTGTTCTGTTTTCAGTACATGTTGACATATATTGGGTAACAAGGCAAAGTTGAAAAACACTAATTCCATTGTACAGAACCAAAATGTCTCTTTCTCTTCATTGCAGACAACTTTCGTTGTGAGCCTTACAAGTTTGAAGATAAACAATGTATAGGCAAGAAGTTTTTTTTTCTACCAAACTTTCGCTGTGCTTTTAGCCCAGGTTGATCAGACAGAATGGCACATAAATTAAATTTGAAATGCTGATCCAAATTAGATAATTAGTAGAAATAAAAGTCTACAAATTGTAAGAGTAAAACTTCACCGCTTGAAAAAAAAATAAGGTACAAAGAATATTTTTCTGATTCCACATAGTGCCAAGAAATTATATTGTGCCTATCAGTCATCGCGTGTAAATCAAATTGTCCAATATTTCTTCGAGCTACATCCATGGAGTTACGGTGTAAATACAGCATGTTTTTTATTTTACTTTTCTCATTTAGGTAAGCATGCTGGTTCTCCTTTGACAACGATCGCTCTTTCAGGAATTCAATCAAAAATGACCGAAATTTCAGTATCACCTGATGAACGCAAGAAAAGTCACGGTAGAACTAGAAACAGAATAAGGTTAATTAGTGGTTAGAGGCCAAAGCAATTTTTTAAGGGGCTCTCTAAAAGACTGGAATGAAAAGATCTACATCGGCTCTACTTTGAAAACATTGAAAGTCAGACTTTACGAAATTAAAGATGATATTCGTTCAGGACACTCTTCCACTGCTTTAGCAAGGACTGTTGCGAGGGAGAATGCGATCCTGAATGGAATAAATCTTCCATTGTTATTGTCACCTGTGATAAATTCTGTCAGTTATTTACAGAAAGCTTGTACATTCAACGCTTTTTGTCTTCCTATTGCAACAACGGGATGCCGTTATCTGTACCGACAGCCTGGAGTTTTCTAGTGAAGAACTGCTTTCCTGATGATTTGGTCATACCCGATAAGTAACTCATAACTATGACGTTACTATTCTGTTTTCTTTAATAATATTATTTTCAGTTGGCCACGTACTCTCCTCGACATGGGGCATGATGGCATTACATGTGAATGTATCTATACTTGAGGCACTTCCATTTCTGAGCGCTAGGCTTGAGGGTGGAGGTACAGTAACTTCGAAAGTTCTCTCTATGATGTTTTTTTTAAATTACATGTGTGTAGTTTTTAAAATGTAAATAAATAGCATCTTTTATTTAATATCTAGTGAATTATCATCGTGCTTAGACAGTTACATATTGTTTCGAGTTTGTTATCTGATTTTGTGGAATATTGTAGGGTACTGCAGGTTGATCGTTAAGGTAAATTTATGCTTAATAGTAATAAATCAAAAAGAAAATTTATTTTACCTACCTTGTAACTTGGTAAAGTTTTACTTTTCCCTAATTCTTGGCAGAATTGCTACAAATTTAGAAGCATTCTTATTTCCGCTTCTTCTACTCCTAGGATGTCAATCCCTATATTCACTTTGTAATTTTAAGGGATGCACTATTCCATTTTTAACAATAGGTTCCTAATATTTACATGCGAATTAATGGTTTTAAAATGCACATCGCAACTAAAATTTATCAAACTGATAGCCCTAAAACTATCCATTATGTTCAAATGAAAATATACTTCTTAATACTTGTATCTCATAATTGCATTTTGATAAGGAGTCGCGCAATTCTAAAACACGAATGAGCTTAGGTAGATGTGTGGCGGAGAATAAGTAACATATTTAATCCCTGTGCCCGAAGGTTCTGGAACGTCTTATAAATGAAACGTTTGTTACAACGGGGACGTTTAATGAAGAAACAGGGAAATCTCTTCGGAGGTTGCCATGTGTGAAGCACATCCAGTGAGACCTAAAGTTTGGGCACTTGCGGTGTGTAACGCTCGGAATTTTTCGTTGAAGGGCTACTGCAAAAGATAATTATTTGCCACTATTCACTGAATATTTGTGATCGATTGAGATCGTTTTTATAAACATACATGTTTTCTGGCATGCATGTTTTCTTCATTTTGTTGTGCTATAATGTAAATAAATAAATATTTTGGAAAAAAATAGCAATAACATGTTTCATTTTATATGTATGCGAGTATTTTTCCAACAATTTCTACAGGTTTGATTAAGCCTATCGGAGATTATATTTCCCCAGCACAAGCGATTACAAATAGAAAGAGTGACTATCACTTCATTGAAAAACACAGGAGTCTAATTGGAAGGAGTTCTAGAAAAACAGAAATCATAATGCAAGTCCATTACAGTCTCAAGAACAGAAAATAACGTTAAGGGTTTTCACAAAGTTGCGTCTTTCTGAACACCCTGAATGGGAAGTTGTATCATCCTCACAGATATGTGGTACAATTCTTAATGTATATAGAGAAAACGTTGGACCCCATGAGAAGGAAGAATTTATGGAGTAGTGTCGGTTGTGCAGTATATCATAAATAATCCCGTCAAACTCAGGCTTCCTGGATGTCGTTTTCTGGTGGCGCTAATGAAAGGAACTAATAGAACATTGAGAGATCTGAGGGACTCCTCACCAGTGATAACGGAAGGGAGTCCCTTCAGAAGGAACTGGAACAATCGTTCTCCCTCGAAGGCTGAATGGTACAAGGGCGTTGGTACAAGGGCGATGGCTCAGGATGTTTCATCCATGGATAATTCTTGCTCGAATTCCGGGTTAGGCCTAGAAGGTATGTGTCATACGGTACAAGCACAGTCCACTCACTAGAACCAATATCCCCAAATTCGAGACAGGCAACGGTTAATAACACACCGTATGGTGCACAGTGATCGCAAAACCGCCAATCAAGCGCAAAACACCCTTAGAGAATTAGGGCACTTAAAAATTGTTCCACGTGAGAACTGGATCATCTCCTAATTTCCTTCTCCTCTTGCTCATTACCTTGATATGTTTGACTTTATAGGACGAGGGGTGAAATAAATAAACATATAATCTGCTGCGTGGTTCTAATATGAACGGGTACTGGAAATCCGAAGAAAAATTCAGCAAAATAGACCACACATTTTATTTTTTCTTAACGGTTTTTTTTTCGATGGTTGTCCTTCATTTAAATTGTTTTACCTTTTCGTTTAAATTTCATATTTGGTAACTCGTTATGGAGTAACGAGAGTAACTCTCGCCTTAGAAATATTTATTTTCTGCTAAAAACGTAGTCACTGAAATGTTTGAAAGCAGTAGAGGGAAATTTGACTGATTTAAATTTGGGAAATTCATGTTCTATTAAAAAGTAAATCTAAATCGTAAACTTCAACCGTAGTTTCAGAAATACCTTATACAAAAAAATTATAAAGTATGATTTAAATAAGATAAAAATCGAGGAGTTTTGATGTTTAATTCAAACACATTGTTCATAACTAACGGCTAGCAGTAATTTCGCAAGGAATTTTCCTTTAAATACATAAACATTTTTTTCAACTGGACCAATTCCTGATGAACAATGTTTTTATCTGAAAGAACAGAAATGTTCTTAACGAAGTAGAAAAAGTTCGGTAACTCATTTAGGGACGTATCACAAATGTATCAATGAAAATGAAAACCATGTGTAATCAGCAGGAAAAAATATCATATATTTTGTAGAATGTATTATTATCCAATTTTCAATTTTATTTAGGTTATTAAATATGATGTGAAAGAATTCCTGAATTAGTATATACTACGTATAGTTACTGACCATGCAAATATATATGTATATATTTGTGCTTTTTACAAAAATCATAAACTCATTGCATTAATTTCATTATAAACATATATATATATATATATATATATATATATATATACACTCACCAACCCGCTTGGCCAGCGTGGTGAGTTATATCCAAACCTCTCCAAAATGACTGCACAACTTAAATCTTGGCCCTCAGTCTCCGGCAGCTAGAATGTACCTGGCCGAGGCAGCGGCCAGGGCGACATAAAGGCAGAGGGTGCTAAGAAACCCCGGAGGACCGGACTAGGCTGCCATCTGATGCTGACCTTGGCTACGTATAATGGACGCTCCCTAACTTCTGATTCAAGGCTTCTTGAATTGGAAGATGAACTACAAAGTATCCAGTGGGACATCGTCGGGCTAAGAGAGGTAAGGAGAAAAGGAGAAGATCTCATTGAACTGAAAAGTAGACATCTCTTTTACTATCGTGGGACAGATACTGGTAGAATTAGTGGCGTTGGATTTATAATAAACAAGAAACTGAAATATAAAGTTGTAGAAGTTGAAAGTTCCTCTGTCAGAGCTGCAAGACTCGTTAACCAACTCTCGAGAAGATACAAGGCTCAGATTATTCAAACTTATGCCCACATAACAAGTCATCCTGAAGAAGAAATTGAAGAATTTTATGAGCAAATTCGTCATCTAAATAATAAAAGTAAGCAGCACTTGAAGATATTTATGGGAGATTTCAATGCAAAAATAGGACAACGGCAACAGAATGAAACTTCAGTAGGTAAATTCGGTCACGGCAACAGAAACCAGCGTGGAAATACTCTCGTTGAGTTTTCAGAGGCAGAAGGGTTTTTCACCTTGAACTCCTTTTTCAAGAAAAAGCCACACAGTAAATGGACATAGAGATATCCAAATGGGACGATAATTGATGTTGATTTTATTATGTGTAACAAAAAAATTCCTCATAGGAGAAGACTGCAGTGTGCTAAACAATTTCAACACAGGTAGTGACCATAGATTGGTGAGATGTAAGATGCACATCAACACTAAACTCGAACGTGGCAAGCTCATAAGACATACAGAATGTATTGACATAACCAACATTAAAAAGCACCATAATACCTTCTAGTTGGAACTGAAGAACAGATTCTCTGCTTTAGAAGGCCTAACATCGGAAGAAGTGGATATTTCTGAAGTTAACAGAAAAGTAACCAAAGCTCTTATGGAAACAGCAACAAAATTAGCTAAGGTCTGAGATCCAGTTGCAAGTAAATAAATCATCAGGAAAAACCAA
Organism: Macrothele yani; assembly: GCA_039090855.1. Taxonomy (NCBI): domain Eukaryota; kingdom Metazoa; phylum Arthropoda; class Arachnida; order Araneae; family Macrothelidae; genus Macrothele; species Macrothele yani. The sequence continues at coordinate 171,384,633 of CM077034.1, forward strand.
AATGTTGATTCACAAAAGAAGAGGGATGAGGACAACTAAAGAAGATGTGGCTTCCAAAGTGGAATATATAGAGCTATGCAAGACAATACGAAAAATTAGCACTGAAGACCTAAGGAAATTCAACTGTGAACTAGTGAGGAAAGCAATTGAAAACAACCAAAGCCTAAAGATAGCAAAGGGACTTCTCAGTAAGGGAAGAAAATAGATTATGGCACTGGGAAAAGAGGCGAAATTTTGACAAGAGTGAAAGATTTCTACTCCAAATAATATGAAAGGGATGATACATGTACTCCAGACATCATGAAAGATACCAGTACCAGAGTTCCTCCAGTCCTTCCAGCAGAAGTTGCACGTGCAATCAAGAACATGAAGCGGGGAAAAGCTCCTGGAAAAGATGGAATTACTGTAGACATCATACAAGAAGCAAGTGGAGAAATCCAAACAGTACTCGCCCATATTTTCACTTGATGCCTCAATGAAGGGAAGATTCCTGAGGATTGGAACAACGCTACAATGTACCTGCTACATAAAAAAGGTGATATTGAGGATCTCAGGAACTACAGACCTATCAACCTCCTATCAGTGGTTTATAAAATCTTCGCTAAAGTTCTTTCACACCGCTTGAAGGTAACATGGCTCAACGGAGAGAACAAGCTGGGTTCAGGAGAGGCTACAGCAGAATAGTCCATACCTACGTACTGAGAGAACTAGTAATTGAAAGAGCGAGGGAATATGAACTTCAATTTTTCATGGCTTTTATCGATTATGAAAAAACCTTTGATTCGGTGAAACCATCAGTAGTTAGAATGGCTCTGAAATCCTGCGGTATTAAAGATGCATACATTTATATTATTTATAACATGTATGAAAATGCAATTGCAAAGATTCGGCTGTTGGAAAATAGAGCACATAAAAATTGGAAAGGTAGGGAAGCAAGGTGACCCCATATCTCCGAAGCTCTTTAATGTCACATTGGAAAATGTCTTTCAAACACTGAATTGGGAAAACAAAGGGATAAAGATTAATGGAGATTATTTTACCTACCTTTGTTTTGCTGATGACGTAGTCATTTTTGCAACTACCCCATCAGAGCTGCAGGGTACGATCCAGGAACCTGCTGACAAAAGTAAAAATGTGGGATTAAAAATGGACTTTCAGAAGACAAAAGTGATGTTCAATGCTTTTACAGGAAATGAAGATTTATCGATTTAGGGAGAAAAGCTGGAGATAACAGATACGTACGTTTATCTTGGACAGCAGGTATCAAGTGGGGGTCACATTGATGAAGAAATTAATCTGCGTCCAAAACTTGCCTGGTGAGCTTTTGGAAGAAACAGCATAAGTTTCAAGAGCAATATGCCATTATGTCTTAAAAGAAAAGTGTATGATCAATGCATCCCTTCAGTGCTTACGTATGGTGCAGAGACGTGGACCTTAACTAAAAGAGACATACAAAGGCTGCAGACAACTCCAAGCAGCATGGAGAGGTGCATGCTTGGTGTAACTAGGAGAGATAAGAAAAGGAACTCGCGGGTCCGAAAAATGAGAAGAGCGGAAGACATCATGATCAGAGTTAAATCCCTGAAATGGCAATGGGCTGGACATACTGCCAGAATAACAGACCATCGATGGACAGTCGAAATTTTAGATTGGATTCCAAGTGACAGGAAATGACCCAGAAGAAGACCTCATGGGAGATGGGTGGACGAAATTCGAAAGTATGCGGGAGTGACATGGAGGAGACTGGTACAAGACAGACGGTTGTGTATGAAACTTGGGGAGACCTTAGTCCAGCAGTGGATTGTTAAGGGTTGACAATGATGATGATGATGATACAGTCGAGTCAAATTATTGTGGCAACCTTCTGCTTTTGACGTTAACAGCGCGTAGGACGTGTCGTGAAATTGCTTGGAGGGTATATAATGTGCGCCGTAGGCATTCTGAAAACATGTCAGTTGTTGATGTCATGGATAAACGGAGCGATTTACCATATTTGCAACGTGCCATTGATGTGAGAGGTGAACGTTAGCTTCGAAGATGCGTAAGGTCCGATCGACACACTACAGTAGAGTAAGTCACTAGCCGAATGAATCAGGGGCTTCCAGAAATGTGTCTAAAATGACAATTCAGCGAATCCTGCTGCATATGGGGCTCCGATGCAGACAGAGAGTCACTGCATCTATGCTAACGAAGGTGCATCATCAGTATCGGAATTGGACCTACGCTGATAGGCAAAATATTGCCTTCTCCTATGAGTAACGTTTTCTGCTTCATCCTAAAGATGGGCGTTGGCGTATAAGGCGAAAACATTGGACCACGAACACTCTTTAACCACTGCTGGAAGAACATAAGCTGGAGGGGGAAGCGTCATGGTCTGGGGAATCTTTTCGTGGCATTCTCTGGGTCCATTCACATCTGTGGAAAACAGTATGGAGCGAATTCATTATATTTCCATCCTTGCAGACCACGTACACTCCTACATGCTGATCGTCTTCCCTGGGTCCGATGGGATATTCCAGCACGACAGTGAGACGTGTCACAACGCTAGGAATTTCCAGGAGTGTTTGCAAGAGAACGATGAAGACTTCAAAGTACTTCCTTGGGCCCGTAACTCCCCAGACCTAAACCCAATTGAGCATGTACGTCCACATAGATCGTGTTCTTTGCTCTCCAGACATTCCACCACGCATCAGCATGGCTCCAGATACCTGTTGACACTTTCCAGCATTTTGTTGAGTCACTTCCAAGCCGTCTTGTTGCTGTCCGCGCTGCCCACGTCGGTTACTTTGGATATTAGCTGTCGGCCACAATAATGACTCGTTCGTATGTATATATATATATATATATATATATATATAAGGATGTAAGGTCAGGTGATGCGTAACATCACAGCCTCTCCTTGACAAATGTCAACCCCGCCTTCTCGTGGTGCATCCTGTTCCCACTAAAGGGGCTCTGACGACCGCAAATCGCGGTATAACTATACCATCGGGATCAGAGGAAATGCTATCCCACACTCACCAACCCGCTTGGCCAGCGTGGTGAGTTATGGCCAAACACCTCCAAAATGACTCTACAACTTAAATCTTGGCCCTCAGTCTCCGGCAGCTGGAATGTACCTGGCCAAGGCAGCGGCCAGTGCGACATGAAGGCAGAGGGTGCTAAGAATCCCCGGAGGACCGGACTAGGCTGCCATTTGATGCTGACCTTGGCTACCTACAACTGACGCTCCCTATCTTCTGATTCAAGGCTTCTTGAATTGGAAGAGGAACTACAAAGGATCAAGTGGGACATCGTCGGGCTAAGTGAGGTAAGGAGAAAAGGAGAAGATCTCATTGAACTGAAAAGTGGACATCTCTTCTATTATCGTGGGACAGATACTGGCAGAACTAGTGGTGTTGGATTTATAATAAACAAGAAACTGAAGGATAAAGTGGTAGAAGTTGAAAGTTCCTCTGACAGAGCTGCACGACTCGTTATCCAACTATCGAGAAGATACCAGGCTCAGATTATTCAAACTTATGCACCCACCACAAGTCATCCTGAAGAAGAAATTGAAGAATTTTATGAGGAAATTCGTCATCTAAATAATAAAGGTAAGCAGCACTTGAAGATAATTATGGGAGATTTCAATGCAAAAATAGGGCACCGGCAACAGAATGAAACTTCAGTAGGTAAATTCGGTCACGGCAACAGAAACCAGCGTGGAAATACTCTCGTTGAGTTTGCAGAGGCAGAAGGATTTTTCATCTTGAATTCCTTTTTCAAGAAAAAGCCACACAGGAAATGGACATGGAGACATCCAATTGGGACGACAAGTGAAATTGATTTTATTATGTGTAACAAAAAATTCGTCATCGAAGACTGCAGTGTGCTGAACAAGTTCAACACAGGTAGTGACCATAGATTGGTGAGATGTAAGATGCACCTCAACACTAAACTGGAACGTGGCAAGCTCATAAGACAAACAGAATGTATTGACATAACCAACCTTAAAAAACACCATAATACTTTCAAGTTGGAACTGAAGAACAGATTCTCTGCTTTAGAAGGCCTAACATCGGAAGAAGTGGATATTTCGGAAGTTAACAGAAAAGTAACCAAAGCTCTTATGGAAACAGCAACAAAACTAGCTGGGTCTAAGAACAAGTTGCATGTAAACAAATTATCAGGAAAAACCAAAATGTTGATGCAAAAAAGAAGAGAGATGAGGACAACTAAAGAAGATGTGACTTCCAAAGTGGAATATATAGAGCTATGCAAGACAGCACGAAAAAGTATCACTGAAGACGTAAGGAAATTCAACTGTGAGCTAGTGAGGAAAGCAATTGAAAACAACCAAAGCCTAAAGATAGCAAAGGGACATCTCAGTAAGGGAAGAAAACAGATTATGGCTCTGAGAAAAGAAGATGGTTCTATAACAAGAAATAGAGGCGAAATTTTGACAAGAGTGAAAGATTTCTACTCCAAATTATACACTGCTGGACAATTGCTAAGGACGGATCATAAACGGCTATATAGCGCATAAAAAAGTAAGTGTGGTTGGATGCCAAGTGAAATAAAATAATGTCAGAATGCCAGGCCATTACAAGAAAGACAATTTATTGTGCTCTGAAATCCAGAAGGCTTTGGAACGTGTTCAAGGGACAAACAGGCCATTTTGTGCAGAATACGTAAACGTGAAAAAAATGAAATTACCGTCCGCAGGCGTTCCGGCGTAAGATGTCAATACGGGATATGGCCACCATGGAGGGCGATGCAAGATTCCACACGTTGTTTAATGCTTTGCGCAACATTATCAAGCAGATGTTGGGGTAATTTATCCCATTCCTCTGTCAGTGCACGGATGAGGGTGTCCTTGTTTATTGGAGGGCATTGGCGATCAGCAAGACCCCTCCCCAAAGCATCCCACACATTTTCAATGGGATTCACATCTGGAGAACGTGCTTGCCATACGAGGCGTTGAATATCCTCGCTCTCAAGACATTCCTGGACCGTGACTGTTCGGTGATATGTTGCGTTGTCGTCCATGAAAATGAATCTATCACCGACAGCACCACGGAACATGCGAACATGAGGTAGCAGAACATCATTAATGCATCGTTGGCCAGTCATAGTCCCAGTTGGAAGCACATAGAGGGACGTACGGCCATTGATCATGATGCCAGCCCATACCATGACACTACATGTCGGATATCGGTCTCTTTCCTGTATGTTTGCTAGACAATGTGCAGTACCACTATCACGCCAGATCAGTTGTCGTCGACAATCAAACGATAGACTGTATCTACTCTTATCTGAGAAGAGGACAGCAGACCAGTCGTTATCAGTCCAATTGCGATGTTGATGGCACCATTGCAAACGGGCGGTACGGTGACGTCTGGACAATGGGATGCACACAACAGGACGGAGGGCGTATAGTCCTCCTTCATGCAAACGTCTGTCGACAGTTTTTCGGGAGATCCGCTTGCCAGTAGCAGCCATAAACTGATTTGCTACCTCATTAGCTGTGCTGCGTCGGTGTCTTTTTGTTGATAGCACTATGTACCGATCTTCTGCAGGTGTCGTACTGCGATCACGACCTTCCCCGTGACGTTTGCTACACTCTCCATTTGTTTGAAATGATTTCCAAAGCCTTGAAACAACACTGTGGCTGATGTCGAACTCCCTGGCAACATCTGTTATTTTTCGCCCTCCTTCAATCTTGCCAATAATACGGCCACGCGTAAAATCATCTAGGTGATGTCGGGAAGACATACTGAAACTTGCAAGTTCGTCAATTGATTCTTTCCCTTTCAACTTTGCATTTGAACAACAACGGTCAATACGGGTCAAATCCTTTATATCTCTTATCAGCGCTATGACGTCACGAACAAGTTCGGCAATCCAAAATTTGCATACGCACAACACGTCTTACTGTATCCCGCACTTATGCTAATTTCCACATTTTCCTGCCTTCTATTTTATAGTTGCTATCGTTGCTATTGTCATCCGTCCTTAGCAATTGTCCGGCAGTGTATGAAAGGGATGATACATGTACTCCAGACATCATGAAAGGTACCAGAGTTCTTCCAGTCCTCCCAGCAGAAGTTGCTCATGCAATCAAGAACATGAAGCGGGGGAAAGCTCCAGGAGAAGATGGAATTACTATAGACATCATACAAGAAGCAAGTGGAGAAATTGAAACAGTACTCGCCCAAATTTTCACTCGATGCCTTAATGAAGGGAAGATTCCTGAGGATTGGAACAATGCTACAATGATCCTGCTACATAAAAAAGGTGACATTGAGGATCTCAGGAACTACAGACCTATCAGCCTCCTATCAGTGGTTTATAAAATCTTCACTAAAGTTCTTTCACACCGCTTGAAGGTAACACTGGACATGGCTCAACCGAGAGAACAAGCTGGATTCAGGAGTGGCTACAGCACAATAGATCATATCCACGTACTGAGAGAACTAATTGAGAGAGCGAGGCAATATGAACTTCCATTGTGCATGGCTTTTATCGATTATGAAAAAGCCTTTGATTCGGTGAAACCATCAGCAGTTACCACGGCTCTGAAATCCTGCGGTATTGAAGATGCATACATTAATATTATTAATAACATCTATGAAAATGCAAGTGCAAAGATTCGGCTGTTTGAAAATACAACACACATAAAAATTGGAAAGGGAGTGAGACAAGGTGACACCATATCTCCGAAGCTCTTTAATGCCTCATTGGAAAATGTCTTTCAATCACTGAACTGGGAAAACAAAGGGATAAAGATTAATGGAGATTATCTAACCCACCTTCGTTTTGCTGATGACGTAGTCATTTTTGCAACTACCCCATCAGAGCTGCAGAGTATGATCCAGGAACTTGCTGACAAGAGTAAAGAAGTGGGATTAAAAATGAACTTTCAGAAGACAAAAGTGATGTTCAATGCTTTTACAAGAAATGAAGATTTATCGATTGATGGAGAACAACTGGAGATAACAGATACGTATGTTTATCTTGGACAGCAGATATCAAATGAGGGTCACATTGATGAAGAAATTAATCGGCGTACAAAACTTGCCTGGAGAGCTTTTGGAAGAAACAGCATAATTTTCAAGAGCAATATGCCATTATGTCTTAAAAGAAAAGTGTTTGATCAATGCATTATTCCAGTGCTTACGTATGGTGCAGAGACGTGGACCTTAACTAAAAGAGACATACAAAGGCTGCAGACAACTCAAAGAAGCATGGAGAGGTGCATGCTTGGTATAACCAGGAGAGATAAGAAGAGGAACTCGTGGATCCGAAAAATGACGAGAGTAGAAGACATCATGATCAGAGTTAAATCCCTGAAATGGCAATGGGCTGGACATACTGCCAGAAGAACAGACCATAGATGGACAGCCGAAATTTTAGATTGGATTCCAAGGGACAGGAAAAGACCCAGAAAAAGACCACATGGGAGATGGGTGGATGAAATTCGTAAATATGCGGGAGTGACATGGAGGAGACTGGCACAAGACAGACCGTTGTGGAGGAAACTTGGGGAGACCTTCGTCCAGCAGTGGATTGATAATGGTTGACAATGATGATGATGATGATGATCATCATCATCATCATTGTCAACCATTATCAATCCACTGCTGGACGAAGGTCTCCCCAAGTTTCCTCCACAACGGTCTGTCTTGTGCCAGTCTCCTCCATGTCACCCCTGCATACTTTCGAATTTCATCCACCCATCTCCCATGTGGTCTTCTTCTGGGTCTTTTCCTGTCCCTTGGAATCCAATCTAAAATTTCGGCTGTCCATCGATGATCTGTCCTTCTGGCAGTATGTCCAGCCCATTGCCATTTCAGGGATTTAACTCTGATCATGATGTCTTCCACTCTTGTCATTTTTCGGATCCACGAGTTCCTCTTCTTATCTCTCCTGGTTACACCAAGCATGCACCTCTCCATGCTTCTTTGAGTTGTCTGCAGTCTTTGTATATCTCTTTTAGTTAAGGTCCACGTCTCTGCACCATACGTAAGCACTGGAAGGATGCATTGATCAAACACTTTTCTTTTAAGACATAATGGCATATTGCTCTTGAAAATTATGCTGTTTCTTCCAAAAGCTCTCCAGGCAAGTTTTGTACGCCGATTAATTTCTTCATCAATGTGACCCTCACTTGATATCTGCTGTCCAAGATAAACGTATGTGTCTGTTATCTCCAGCTTTTCTCCATCAATCAATAAATCTTCATTTCTTGTAAAAGCATTGAACATCACTTTTGTCTTCTGAAAGTTCATTTTTAATCCCACTTCTTTACTCTTGTCAGCAAGTTCCTGGATCATACTCTGCAGCTCTGATGGGGTAGTTGCAAAAATGACTACGTCATCAGCAAAACGAAGGTGGGTTAGATAATCTCCATTAATCTTTATCCCTTTGTTTTCCCAGCTCAGCGACTGAAAAACACCCTCCAATGTGGCATTAAAGAGCTTCGGAGATATGGTGTCACCTTGTCTCACTCCCTTTCCAATTTTTATGTGTGTTGTATTTTCAAACAGCCGAATCTTTGCACTTGCATTTTCATAGATGTTATTAATAATATTAATGTATGCATCTTCAGTACCGCAGGTTTTCAGAGCCATTGTAACTGCTGATGGTTTCACCGAATCAAAGGCTTTTTCATAATCGATAAAAGCCATGCACAATGGAAGTTCATATTCCCTCGCTCTTTCAATTAGTTCTCTCAGTACGTGGATATGATCTATTGTGCTGTAGCCACTCCTGAATCCAGCTTGTTCTCTCGGTTGAGCCATGTCCAGTGTTACCTTCAAGCGGTGTGAAAGAACTTTAGTGAAGATTTTATAAACTACTGATAGGAGGCTGATAGGTCTGTAGTTTCCGAGATCCTCAATGTCACCTTTCTTATGTAGCAGGATCATTGTAGCGGTGTTCCAATCCTCAGGAATCTTTCCTTCATTAAGGCATCGAGTGAAAATTTGGGCGAGTACTGTTTCAATTTCTCCACTTGCTTCTTGTATGATGTCTACAGTAATTCCATCTTCTCCTGGAGCTTTTCCCCGCTTCATGTTCTTGATTGCATGTGCAACTTCTGCTGGAAGGACTGGAGGAACTCTGGTACTGGTATCTTTCATGATGTCTGGAGTGCATGTATCATCCCTTTCATATAATTTGGAGTAGAAATCTTTCACTCTTGTCAAAATTTCGCCTCTATTTCTTGTTACAGAACCATCTTCTTTTCTCAGTGCCATAATCTGTTTTCTTCCCTTACTGAGATGTCCCTTTGCTATCTTTAGGCTTTGGTTGTTTTCAATTGCTTTCCTCACTAGTTCACAGTTGAATTTTCTTACGTCTTCAGTGATACTTTTTCTTACTGTCTTGCATAGCTCTATATATTCCACTTTGGAAGTCACATCTTCTTTAGTTGTCCTCATCTCTCTTCTTTTTTGCATCAACATTTTCGTTTTTCCTGATAATTTGTTTACATGCAACTTGTTCTTAGACCCAGCAAATTTTGTTGCTGTTTCCATAAGAGCTTTGGTTACTTTTCTGTTAACTTCAGAAATATCCACTTCTTCCGATGTTAGGCTTTCTAAAGCAGAGAATCTGTTCTTCAGTTCCAATTTGAAGGTATTATGGTGTTTTTTAAGGTTAGTTATGTCAATACATTTTGTTTGTCTTATGAGCTTGCCACGTTCAAGTTTGGTGTTGAAGTGCATCTTACATCTCACCAATCTATGGTCACTACCTGTGTTGAACTTGTTTAGCACACTGCAGTCTTCTATGACGAATTTTTTGTTACACATAATAAAATCAATTTCACTTGTCGTCCCATTTGGATGTCTCCATGTCCATTTCCTGTGTGGCTTTTTCTTGAAGAAGGAGTTCAAGATGAAAAACCCTTCTGCCTCTGCAAACTCAACGAGAGTATTTCATATATATATATATATATATATATATATATATAGGCAACATGTCCGTTGATTGCCACTTCAGGGATTTAAACCATGATTGCGTTGTCTTAAAGTGTTGTCATATCCCTTATTGAAGTGTCCCTCTCCTTATCTATCCTGGTTACACCAAGCATGCATCGCTCCATATGTCTTTCAGTTCTCTGTATTATTTGTATGTTTTTTCAGTTGCGTTCCATGTATCTGCTCCATATTTGAGAACTAGAAGAATGCGTTTATTAAGAACTTCTAAGAGATAATGTGGGTACAGTGCCCTTGTAAATTGTTCTGCTTCTTTCAAAAGCTTTCCAACTATGTTTTCACACGCCGATGTACTTTTTTAAATTAAAGCTGTCCTCGTGACATCTGTTAGGGTTGTAATTAGGTAAAACTTCGGTATGAAAATATTTATTCGAAGAACAATTCCATTTCATTATGCAAAGCTTAATTAGCACCACACATACCCCTATCAGAACCATCCATAGGTGAAAATTATTTTACCTGCAGGTTTTATTTCCGTTCCTCACTGTTGTAATACCGCTTTCAGTAAACTGATCCCAGGAGAAGTTGTTGCTTACGACGGCTCAAAAGGCACCATTGGCGAAAGTATTCTGAATTATATTGTTAACCGCTTAAAGAAAATGTAGAAACCAACAGACGACGAGTCATAGTACCTTTTTTTCAAAAATCCTGTTTTCAAACTGTTAATACTATGTCTAGAAGCTAGCAGCTGACAGAGCTAATTAAATACTTTTAGTTTTATAAATATTTTTTTAAACATATTTTAATCAAAACTATTCCATAATTACAAATTGGTCTTACAATATGCTACATTCGGAAATTTCTGTATAGAAGAAAAACTGAGAAATTTGTCCTGCAACTAACTAGCGATATGCCAAATAATGTCGAAATTGTCATAGCCATCGTAGTCTCATCTGCAAAATAGGATCCGTTTTGAAATATGTTCACTCATTTGCCATTTTTGCTGATATAAATGCAGACATGTAGCAGTAACTTTCAGGCCTTCCCCTTAAGATGTTTTTATACATAAATTTGTATGAAAAGATTACACTGCTCAACAAATATTTCTTTTCCTGACCTTTAATTAAAAATGCGTGACCCGTGCACATTCTTTGGTGTTGTACACTGCCGGAGGTTATCATACTAGCGCTCTTGCCAAGCAGCAACTACAGCGTTACGTTCCCGTAATGAGGTAAGTTATTAGGAGGAAAACGTTTTGAGCAGAACGATGGACTTTTACTGAATTCAAGAAAGTACGACAATTATGTGGAAATAATGCCGGAAAATGTTCTCACACCTTTGGGTTAGACCGAAGAGGAAGTGAAAATCTTATACTGCTTCTTGAGTCTTTCTTTTCGTACTCGTTGATCATCTTGTGTACAACATAGTACAATACGGAGAGATTCCAATGAAACAAGAGATATATATAACTTAATATAAGATATGTTTACCTGAAAAAGGTGGTGCTTTCATCGCACGTTCAATAGTGCAACTTCAAAAATTAGTAAACAATAGGATTGCTTTCATTTTTACCAAATATTATTAATTTGCATCCAATTTTTCTGCGATGGAGAAAAATGCGGTCTGCAATTGCCAGGTTCTATCTATTTCTAAATTCCACATCTAGTCGAATTCGCTGGGGATCAATGCACTGCCGCTTTCTTTGCTTTCTCCGATTGGGGACGTTTGATATTCAGTTTTCAATGTGTTAGAGAGATATTTATTTCTCGTTTCGTGGTTCAAATATCAATCTTTCCTTCCATTTCCCGTTTACGGGTGTTCTAAAGTTCATTTTTAAATGGAATATGAAAATTTCTAGAACATATATACTTGAAATTTTGAAGATTTCGAAGTAGCCCTGAAGTTTTTCACTTCAGTTTTTTGCATGCCAGAAACGGCCACATACGGACACATACCAGACATGCTGCGCGAATGTGCAAACGAGCCAAAGATGAAAGCCATTGAATGCACGAACATGTGACATCACCTGCTCCTTCAGTGACATACGACATTGGCTGCTCGGCTTCATGCGTGGATTTGCGTGGACAAAATATTTCTACTGCCAAAGAGCTTCCCCAATCGCACACGCTACTTTCACAAATCACACATCTCCCGTAAGAAACATGATCGCATTTCTAACCTTTAGCAACAGTTATTATTTATAGCTGTCACTATACATTCTTCAATAAAAACATTCGAAATTTAAACGGCCTTTTTGTTGAGTGGTAAAAATCCATTCCATAATTCCAACCACTCCGCACATCCATTCCAAACATCAGTCGCCTCTAAGGGAACTGAGTAAAAAGACATTGGCTTTTTAGCAGTAAGTCTAAACGGGAAATATGTGAGTATGAATGCTTTTGTATTTATTTTTTGGCTAGTCTTTTAATAATTATTTTACCTCCTGTTTTTAAGGGAAAGGCTAAAACCCTTTCGTATTTTTATAATATTCGTTTGCATTGTAGAGACGGTGTCATAGCATGCAAAGAATATTATTAGGAAAATTCGATATAGATCGTTTAAATGATATACTGGTAGTATTCTGCTGATTTTGTTTCCATGAACATTCAATTAAAATATTATACTATTCCTTAGATGTTTATTTTTTGCTTTTAAAATGTTAGTCATTGGCACTCTGCAGAAATGAATAAGAGAAATGAGAGGGCGAAGACGTCTCTTGAGGAAGATCTGAATGATATGCAATGGAGAAAGTACTATGTACCAAAAAAACCCCTTCCGTTCATCTTCACCGTTTCTAGATACGGCCGCTGGGTCACAATTTCCGAATCATTACACCATAAAATTAAAATCACCTAATGTAAAGCAGAAATACATGATTCTAGCACCAAAAAGAACTGATTAGTCTTGTGAAATTTAAGGTTTCCACTTTGTGTAAAATATTCAGAAATATTAAGTTCAGAGAGAAATGTGTAAATATTCAGAATTACTAAGTTCAGACGGGAAAATAAAGGAAATATGGCCGTTTCAGGTTACTAACTTCTATAATCCTTTCCAAATAAAGAGCATTCTGATTCTGATTATTTAAACATTATTCCGATTTTTTCAGATTTCAGGCCCACTGCACAAAGTGATGCCTGAAATCTGCGAAGCAAATTATTAATTTTCGAATTTGTATTCTCTAAATGTTTAGCAGTTTTCTTGAAAATGTCGGGAAGGATCCATCTCTGAATTTCAGAATATTTACAGGTTTTATCCTGTTAGTGAGGAGCAGCAATGACAAATATTCGAAAAATCGAGCGCTCCGTTAAAAAAAAATTCCTGCAAGACGATATAGTCTACATCTCCTGTACTTACTCCGTAACTTCTATGAAACCTAAGACTCAAAATTTCATAGCGCTCGGCTGTAGCCTGACACACCGATAAATATCTGAAGACATCAATAAGAACAGGTTGACTCCGAGAACTCAATAGAACAGCGCGCCAGTGGATGAACGTGGAATTAATGGGCCCCAATCATTGCTTAGGCAATCTGCTATTTTATTAAGGTTAGTCAATTTTCCCGGCAATAGTGCTTTTATATCCTCACGTACCAGAATCTAGCCTAGTCTAATGTTCAAGCACTAGGGGGCTAAAACCAATGACAGATTGTACATCTGTGCATAATCCATTTTTTTTGCGTTATCGGTCTCAAAACTTTGGACTAAAACACGGTTCCAAAATCTCCTGATGTGCAAATCCATTTTTTTTGCGGTATCGGTTGCAAAATTGTGGACTAAAACACATTTCCGAAATCTCCGCGAGAAGGCCCAAAATCTCCTAACAGATCTGCGAGCGTTGGGAGCGCAAACACCGCGCTCCCAACAGAGCGCGCGTCTGTTACTCTTCTATCTCCCTAGTGATTTTTTTATACATTTGCATGGTACAATAAAATTTGATTTCTATTTCTCTCCTCCATTTACTTTTATCATAGTAGGTTCAAAGTTTTAAGTGTTTGGTCACTGCTACCCTCCTAAAATTCCCTGCTTAACGTCTGCAAAACATCAACAATGACTAATTAAAGTATTTAAATGTTTTAACAGAACTAAAAGAGGACAAAAAATATTGTTGTTAAACTTATATATAATTTTTTTACAGATATTAAAGTGCAAATAAAATGAAACTGAAAATATTACGAAGAGTAAATTATCTGGATCTATTACTACCGAATAAAACACATGGATCTTAACATTCACTTAACAATTTTTTAATTTAATTTCTTGATTTCTCTTTTATTGTTATGCTTCTTGTGTTCCAGATTCGGAGCCGACCTTCCCCAACGTGCTTTTGTGGTTCCGCTCCAGAAACAGTCTCACATTACCTCTCTGTTCATGTCCTGCATTAACACTCATCGAAGGATCTGCTTTGAGTGATCTACCATTCCCTTGGGTGTTCTCGACACATCATAGGCTCATGATTTATTGGACTTCTAGGACGTTCCAGTGGCTTAACGTAAGGTGCGGATGTTAGAAAACATTCATAGATGAGATGCACTTGTAACTGTGAGGCAAAAAGCTCGGCTCTTGGCCTCAAATCCCATCTAAAAGAAATTACTTCTTGATTGTCTGTCACGGAAGTCTACTGGTCTAACATTGCGCCTCTTTTTAGTTGCTGTGCTTCAAGTCGATATAATGAATGTTGAGAAACATTTCAAAAAAATGTCAGCGAAAATTTACGTTGTTTTCAGAAGAATATTCACGCAACGAATTTTCATAGTTAAATTGTACAAGACGAAATTTTTTTTTCAGTAGGGTTTCAGTTCAGCAGATATTGCTGTCAAGAGAAACGTGAAATTACGGCCTCTCGTGTCACACTTGTGCGTTCCGAAAATTTGAAATTATATGAGAAGGATTTCATATCGGAAACGTCCTCCAATAAAGAAATAATTTGTCAAATCAAAAATTATACCGGAGATAACATTTCTATGAATATTTGTTTAAAGAGTCGCTGGTTTAGTTTCCATAGTTTCTCTTATAAAGATACGTTATAAGCTAATTTTTATTAATATAAACTCTAAAATGCTTGTTTCGCTATGGCAAGTAGCATTCTAAGTTATCTGGGTGATGTCCTAATAGTGACAGCTTGGAAATTAAACTAGAGATGCAGCAAAGTCTCGCAAAGTATATCATGGTAAGACATGAAAGATATCTTTGCTGAAAACATTTATTGTTCCTGGTAACATTTACCTTCCTCCCGAATAATATTGCAATCCGACACGTTCTTCTGTCTGCAACTATTTATTTTGCTAATTGGTATATAAAGCTTTTACCAACATATTACGGTTTATTATTTAAAAATGAATTTATAAATTTGTTTCTCTTATTTCCGAAAAAGTGAACATTTTGCACATATTTTCAGGAACCCAGAGTTATTTTACCCCTCGTAGGAGACAAGAAAATTGTTCTCAAAGCGCATGCTTTAAAATTAAAAGAAATTTAAAAAAATATCAACGATAATTGCAATGAAAGATTTATTATAAATCGACTATAGTTTCGCAGAACTTCTGCCTCCTATTCATCAGGACGAAACCGAGCCAGGAACTATAGTCGATGTATGGTAAACCTTTGTAGTTATTGTTGATATTTTTATTTTATCTCAACACTAGAAGTTTGTAGTCATCAATTTTATGTACAAAGAAATTTACTTTGCAACAGATTTGAATTGACTCCTCCACCTTTAACGAATGGTTCTAACGGAATCGAAGTTACGCTAATCAGTGTGTATATCTCCAACTATGCATGATCAGTTATTTTATAGAAAAATATCATCGTGATTCATGTAATCATACGCTAAAATTCCAATTTTATTATATACTGTAGTTTCTCATTGACACATTAATTCAGATAAAAAAGAGCACACCTGAAAGAAGTCGATCTACGACTTTGATTTTTACCGGACATGTTCATTAGATAATACAGGAAAAATGATTAAAATGTCGGTGGCATAAGTACCAGGTGCATCGATGTAGTTAAAATTATTATTGGTGTAGATACCTATTGCTTGAATAACCTGCTGTACGCGATGAGGTATCGAATCAAATAACTTTTGAATCATGTCCTCTGGAACAACCTTCAAGGCTGCGTTGCCCGCATCTAAATTTCGTCAAGAGTTGCTGGTGAACGATCGTAAAGCTGCTCCTCTCATTTGAGCATTTCCCACAGATTCTCTGTAATTGTTAAATCCGGCGATCTAATCAGACACGGCAGAAGTGGAACATTTTAATCCGCGAAGTAGGTACTTATTGTCTCTGAAACACACGCTGTGTATATATATGACCAGGGGACGTCCTGCATGTACACATCATCAATAGAATATCATTGGCGTAAAGAGCACTCCTTGCGGTGGTACAGTCTCTCATAAGAGGTAATCTGCTTTCGTACAGGACAGAATCCTAGTCCGTAATGCAGCTCTTGGTGCAGTGTTTCTGATGCAAATAACCTCTTCCAGGCGTCTCTCCTCTTACCGTCGGCGGAAAACAGAAGCGCGTTTCGTCCGAGAACATGATATTGTGACTTTGTTCACTACACTCACTTTGTTCGATCAACCATTGCAGCCTGGCAGCCAATTGCTGTGGTGTAAAAGGTATCCTTAGGAAGGGCCGAAGGGCTTCGATTCCGAACTGTAATAACTAGCGACGTACTGTTACCGCAGATATAGGAGCCTGTATCACAGTTCGCCACAGGTACGCTGACGCCGTTGATGATGTAAAACATTCAATTGAATATATCCTCATTAGATGACGGACGTGCACGACGTTCATAACCTTTCTTCGTTTTCTGGACCGTGTTTCGCTCCATTGCCTGCACACACTTGCTAATACAGCCACGCACTGCGTCTCACACGCTCGGCATTTGCTCTGGAGGGAAGCATTTCAATCTTTTATGTCGATAACGCGACCAGTGTTAAATTTGCTGATCTGACTGTCTTAATTGACGACGAGGCATCTTTACCCACTTCTAACCAACCCAGCCACACGGTGCTTATAACAGAAAAATTGCCGGTTTCCGGTCTGTGACACTGCGCAATCTGATGTGCCTAAACACCGGTTTCCGTCTGTGACATTGCGCAATGTCTCGTATCGTTTTATCGCAGCTTTTACTAATCCACAATATTTTTGTCCTAACATATTCCAGAATGTTTGCTCAAAGAGCTTTGAATGCGAACCTTGCTGCTTCATCGGTTTCAGCGAGGTTTGGCTCTAACGCAGCGTTCTCCATAACAGTATGGTTTGTGGTTCAATGAAAATGCCTTCATTTATTTTTCCTTCAAAGACTAAAACACAACTCCGTTTACCCTAAGCTTTCACAACATTTTTCGTCAAACCCAACTTGAAAAGAAGTGGGAGCAATAATTTTTTTTTCGGAATCCATGAGCGATTTTTATTTCACACTCTCTTCGCAGCCACAAAGCTTTCTCTCAAAAGCCACTTTTTACATCATAATGATGTCTCCATTCCAACTGTCACACTGGCACATAACAAAACAAACGTAGTACACCCAGGCTGCATTAGAGTTAGAAGTCCAACTACTCTCTGGTACCTACATAATTACCACACGTCTTCGGTGTAATTAATTGATTTAAGGAGAAGATCCACAATCTGGTATGTTTGATTCATATGCGCAGCACGCACAGGTCAATGGAAGTGACCGGTAAATTTTTCCATTCTGTCTTAAAACAGCCTTTAAACTTAGTTTGGAAGAATCAATGAAGAGATGCAATTCTTCAAGTCTATGGTCCCTCCCTGTCTAGCAAACAGTCCATTAACGTCATTGCAATAAACAAGATCATCACTTTTTGTCAAAAAACAAAAGCTTACAGTTTTTTTTTCACAATACAAATGTTTGTGAAAAATAACTGAAAAAACAAAAGGACTTGTATATTACTAACAAACCTTTCGCTAGGCATAAAATATTAAAGGATTTTAGATAAGCTGAAAAGGAGCTCGAAAATTCGAAACAATAATAACTTCACTGGAGTAAAAGTTTTTCGCTCTCCCGTATGAACATTTATTAATCAGTCTTTGGGATCGTGTTTTCTCTCCCATTCCTCGCTGTCTCGCCAGTTGACGCCATCATCGGAACATTCTCACCAAATACGCAGACGACCTCACAGTCTTTCTTCGAATCGAGGAAACCTTTGAAGCACTTCAGTCTACATACCAGGCGTATCCCGCTGTTTTCGGCTCTGCACTTAATGTGGACAAATTCTCTGGATTACCGGCCGAATCATGGGCGTCCCAGGATACCAGACTTTGGTTATCCCCCGGGGCATCTACGTCAGTCAAAGTTCTTTGTGTTTACAATGGTTCTCCAACGACGGTAGCTGATGAGACCTGGTCACCCGACATCGATAAAGTCAACCGTCGACTTGTTTCTTCTCGGATTCTAAAGCCTTCTCTATCGTTCTTTAGACGTGCCTACTTGCTGAATACCTTCCTTTTGCAAACCTTGTATCACAAATTTCTTGCTAATCCTCAGAAGGCGATACTTCTCTTATATGTACAGGGCTCTTTTACTGAATGCATCTGGAATATTTTCCACTGTGTTCATTGCTTATCTCTCACTCTCCTTTCTCTTATGGCAGTCTTTCTCTCGCCCTTGTTTCTCTGAAGTTCCGTTCCTTCCATCTTCACAACTTTCTAGGTGACTTCACTCTACCGCATTCTTCGTCTCACACCAGTATCGATACTCTCTTTATTCCCAGAAGTCCCCACCTCACTGTCCCTACTTTTCTGTGGATGGACCTCTTTCCAGTCATTCCCTCCGAACTCCCTAAAACTGGCAATTCCGCCCTCTCCCTGTGGCGTCCCTCAAATCCTGTTCGTCTCCTACCATCCACGACTAATGATCTTCAAGTCGAACTGTATCTTTTTCATCCACTATCCATTCTTTATCGTCTTCTTACCTTCACTTCCATTCCTGGCTAGCCAGCGGAGCTTTGAAGTTATCGCAACACGTCGATTCTTCTCTCCGGTGGACATAGTTTTCCTGTATTTCTCTGCCTCTACCTGATACTTTTCTTCACCGGGTTCAACTTCGTATTTTTCAATAATCTATCTGACGTCTCTACCCTCACCTGGCTGACCAGCATGGAGTTCTACCACTTCTCTCCGCTCCGCATAGTCTTTCGTTTCGACTGCATTTAAATGACGTTTCATTTCTTCCACATATTGTCAACATGAAATCATCCTACCACCACGTTTTGGCATACTACAAAACTCCGACGCCCGTTTCTTCAGTTTCCGATGTAGAACGTCTTGCTACATTGTCAGACCCTCATGTTCCCTGGATTCTCCCAAGTCGAGGGATATCCAATGGCTCCATCCTTATAATCGTCTGCTCGCCTCCTTCACTCTGCACCGGTTTCGTCGTCTTGCATCTCTTGACTGTTTCTTCTGTTCAACCTACGGCGACGTCCATCATTCTTATATCTTGTGCGTTGTGCTGCAATATTTGTTTTCCATTATGTTTGCTCTTTTACAACACGTCTGCTCATCGGCTCACGCCATGATTCACTTCCATCACCTACGTCATCACCAGTCTGCTGCTTCAACTCATAGCAATGTGTGCACCTTCATTATTTTACAGGGCAAGTTGACCGTTTATATGTTTCACCAAAGTAGTGCCTATAATCCTTCGCTCCGACGTTATCACGTTTCTCATCGTTTCTTGTACCGTCGATGTCGTAAATCGCTTTCAACCGCGCTCCAGAATTAATATGACACTGCTAATGCAGCTCTACCTGCATTTTTCCCACCTGGGAGCCCAGGTTGTCCTGGTTCACGATCATTCATAATATTGTCTCTCTCAGACTATAGCTTTTGTATTTCTATGTTGTATCCTTCATCATGTTTGACTTCCTGTTTTGCTCAGTGTGGTCTTTTTCGTTTTTCAATTTTTGTTTACCGGCGACATTAGCCTGCAGCTATTTGTTAACGCACTGCTTCATGTTCTTGCCTTATGTTCTTCAGCGGCCTTTATTACTTGCAGCTATTGTTTGCTACTCACCGACTGCTTGCTTCGACTCATCGGCGGCCTTCACCCTGCATGTTGTGTACGACCTTTACACTACTTCCCATCATCCACTTGTCGCCGGGCTGTTTTGTGGCGTGCTTGTTGATCCACCGTTTTTCTCTGTGTCGTCATGTGCCTTCCGCTCAGTTCCATCTTCCTTCCGTGTTTCTTCAACAACAAGTTTATGTTCTCGCTTCATAGTATAAGGTGTTCTTCATTGAATGCACCTTGTGTCTGTAATACTTTCTTGCATTGCCCCGTCGACCACTTGCTTCTCCCCTTGTTGATTTTATTTCTTCGTTTCGTCTCTAGTTAGTGCCGACAGCCTGCATCAGTTTGCCGTCAATCTGCTTCCAATTCTCAACATGTGCTTTTCGGAGTTTTCCGTCCCATATTCCTTGTGAGTGTGCAATTTGAACATCATGAGTACAACGTTTTTACAGTTAACTGTTTCGTGACTGAACTGTGGCGGTGGAATTTTACTTCTTCCACAGAGGTGTCTCAGTGGTGCTTCGTTAGAATTCATTTCTTCATTACTGAATCACTTCAAGTTCACATCGTACTCTCCCGTTTGTGGAAGATGTTTCTTCAGAATTCCATGCGTCACGATTGACTCTCCCCATCATTTTGTTTGCCTCACGAACTTAGCCACTGCTCACACGCTTATTACCGTGTTATCTATGCAACACGCTGCAGGTTGCTTTGTTTGCCTGCCACATTATATGTCATTAGGCATTCCAAGGTGTCTGTGTGCACCTTTTCCCGGTGACAGTAAGTATGTTTTTATCTTTATCTTTGATAAAGACCTTCTGAAAGTGAATATGTTCTTAAAGAGGTAAAATGAGGTTATCAGCATTTTAAATGCTGGCATCCGAGTTTCTTTCATCCATAAGATGGACATCTTTTTTCTGTAGTTAAATAAAATTAATCAAATATCTAGCTTTTCTTTATTCATACCCTAACTAGAGGTAATTGATTGCCTTTTGACGATAGGTTTCTTTACTCGATGTGGGGTGGATAAAGTTTGAAATGAACAACAAACCAAAGTAAAACCTTCAGAATTTGAAACAAACGGTGCACACTAGCATGTCATCAATGACGCGTCCCCTGCTGCGGAAATTCTGTTAGTTCGAAATATGATATTCGAATGCATTGTGATAGGATTTTGAACAGCGTTTGGCTATACAATTTTCAAAACAAATTCTAAGTCACGGAATAACAACACTAGCCAACAATGGTTCTGCGGTAAACGCGAAAGTATGTGATACTTGTGGAAATCTGTGTCCTGAATCCGAAAATAACGTTAGTTTTGGTCTATCGCATCTAGTTGTTTCACAATATTGTTTTTCCGTATACGTGAATAGACGTATCCACATTGTATATAATGTAGAGCCATCTCCTCACAATCGCAACAATCGCACTTAAATATCCACAAAGAACTTGACTTAAACCTAGGAAACGCTATTTTACTATGAGAAACGTCCCTTGTCGACGAATGTTCCTGCGTACTTCTGCGTTTCGTCATTTGTTTTAAGACGCCGCTGCGTCACGTCAGAGCCGTAGGCGCGACACTAGGCAGCGCGCCGCCGCTGGTTTATTGTACCCTATAGAGTTTCTGTTTAAAGAACCCTCACATTCCATCACTGAATATCCTATCAGTTGAGCAAAGGACAGGCATCCTTGGGCATGTGCCCGTCCTATATTGAGGTGTGACAGTAAAACGCTAGTTTGTGAGTATGGCTAGTGCTTCGGGATTGTGTACAAGGCAGTGTGTGTATGCGAATTCCTCAGGCCACCCCAGTGGCGCAGTGGTCTAAGGCGTTGGCCTCTGATCATTCGTCCGTAAGGGGTACGGGTTCGTATCCCGGTCAGGCATGGGTGCTGTGTTTGTCTTACGGCACTGGCTCTCTTCCTTCCCTGGAACCAGTGACCCTAAATTAGGGACGGGCGACTGCTTATAGCCCATTGAGTTGCTCACGGTGGTCGTTAAACCTCCAATAAAAAAATCCTCAGCAATTTTGTTACATTTGATGATGTTATGTGTTTGATGGTAAGATACGTAAACTAGATTCGTTCGTGAAGAAACTATACTTTGCATACGTCAAAGTGAAAATCGGCGACCAAGATAAGTCGTTTGCGCCTCATGTTGCTTGTAACAGTTGTGTCGAGGGATTGCGGTACTGGTACAAATGAAAACGGAAGGTAATGCTGTTTGCAATTCCAATTATATGGCGTCAACAGAAGAGCCACCACAATGACTTATTTCTGTATGTGCAATGTTGCTGGTTTTAACAAAAAGAATAAGAAAGGAATTAAATACCCAAATCTGCCATCAGCATACGGCTTGTTCCTCATGGACTTGACTTACCAGTACCTACACCACCAGCTAACTTGAGTGATGAATCTGAAAGCGGTTCTCTACATTCAAACACTGACGAAATGAGTTTCGAACCAGAAGAATTTGACCATTTACCAAAAATGTTTACTCAGCCCGAGTTGAATGACTTGATAAGAAAACTGGGGCTCACGAAGGAAAAGAGTGAACTACTAGGCTCAAGACTTTATGCGAAAACCCTGCTGGCACCTGGTGTTATATTTTCTCGGTACAGGAATCGTGACAAGTGTTTTCGGAAGTACTACTCAAAGGAAGATCTGTTTTTTTGTAAGGACATCCGTAATTTTATTCATCAGTTGGGAGAGGAAATCTATCAATCTAGTTCCTGGCGCCTTTTCGTTGACTCTTCCAAAAGAAATCTCAAGGCGGTTTTACTTCATAACGGAAACAAATTAGTTTGTGTACCACTTGCTCATGCCACAAAATTGTCAGAATCATACGATACACAAAAGTTAGTGCTTGAAAAAATTAAATTCCATTAACACGTATGCAAATATGTGGTGACTTGAAAGTAATTAAAATATTGTTAGGAGAGCAGAGAGGATACACAAAATTTTCCTGTTTCCTCTGCGAGTGAGATATTAGAGCCAGTGACAAACTTTGGGATACTGCACATTGGCCTGAGAGGAAGCAACTGACAACAGGTTCCAAGAATGTCATTAATGAAAGTCTAGTTGATCGTTAGAAAATTCTACTCCATCCGTTACACATAAAACTTGGTATTATGAAACAGTTTGTAAAGGCACTAGACAAAAGTCGCCCATGCTTCCAGTACTTACGCACAACATTTCCTTCATTGTTACAAGATAAAATCAGAGAGGAAATATTTGATGGCCCGCAAATTCTTAAACTGATGATGGATAACAATGTACAATGATCGAAACTGAAGAAGAGGCGTGGAACGCTTGCAAAGAAGTGATGAAACTTTTTCTTGGAAACGTAAAGGACCCGTCGTACAAGACAATTGTACAAAATATGTTAGACAAATTCAAATTGCTTGGTTGTAATATGAGCCTAAAACTTCATTTTTTAAGTGCACATCTCGATTACGTTTCTCTGAATTTGGGAGCTTTGAGTGAAAAGCAAGGTGAAAGGTTCCACCAGGACTTAAAAGAGGCACAGCGACATTATCAGTGACATTGGTATGAGCATATAAAGGCTGATTACTGTTGGTCTATTGCACGTGAGGATCTTTCCAGAGAACACTCAAGGGCATCGCGAAAACTGAGCTTCCATGGCAAGAGAAGAAAAAACTGCCTACTAACATTAAGGAATGTAATTAGGTAAGTTTTCAACTCTTGTACACTTTTTATTTTATTTCTATGGTGTTATTTTTAATTATTCCCTTTCACTTTTAAAGGTTGTTCTTGCTTATGCTTAGTTTTAAAAATGGTTAAATATGCATGCTATATATGCAAAGACACGAAATATATCGCTTCGGTCAACAGAAATTGATGAACTTGCATTATACCATTTTGCCTAGGAACCCCATGTGATACAGCAGAACCGAATGCATTTTTGCATTCAGCGTACAAAGAGTAGTAAAAGTGACATATTCAAGTTCATACCGCAGAAAAAAGTTTTAATTTGCAGGCTAGTGTAATTAATATACACTTGTTTTCAGGTATTAAAGTGCAAACGCTGAATTCCAAATATTTTTTCAATATTGGAAAATAAATTATGCTTTTATTCAAATACATTGCGAGTAACATTGTTTGTATACCTGTAGCACGCTTTCACTGTTTTTGATTTAATCATCACTTTAGAATACCTCAAGGTTCACGCTTCTGAGTACTGGAGTGATGAATCCGAGCTACCAAAATGCTGGACCATGCCTTACTTCATGAAGTATACACTGGGTGGATACTTCATTATGACCACCTGACAGTTTTAGGAAAATGAGCTATGGCTGCATGCCGTTGCCTCCATAAGGCGAGGCTAGCATAAAAAATGAAAGCTTAGTGCTTGCGACAGTAGTAGAAGTGATTTTTGGTGACGAAATGGGTAAAAATGCGATTTAACTGACTTTCAATGTAGGATGATTGTAGGAGCTCAGAGCCATGGAACGAGTATCACCGAAACCGCCGCATTCGTGAAATGTTCCAGAACAGCTGTTGTTAAAGATTTTAAAGACTGGACTGTCAGCCAAAAAACTGGGTCTCTACGTGCAACGTGTGGTCGTCATCGACTAGTGACAGCTCGGAAGGAACGGAGAGTGTCCAGATTGGTAACAGACAACAGAAGGGCAACAGTACAGCGAGTTACACACCATCTTAATCAAGGATCCCCTCAAATGATTTCTGCTCGCACTGTACGCCGTACACTGCAACGGATGCGATATGGCACCCAAAGGCCTGTTCGAACACCCTTGCTGTCTGCAGTTAACAAGAGAAAACGTCTTCAGGTCGCACAGGAGTACAAGGATTGGACAGTCGATAATTGGAAATAAATTATGTGGACCGATGAATCACGTTTTCAGCTTCACCATGCCGATGGTCGAGTGATAATTTGGTGGAAACAGATCAAAAGCATGGACCCCAAATGCATTGCTACAACCCTTACAAGCTGGTGGATGCAACATTATGGTTCGGGTAATGTCTTCCTGGCATGCTTTCGGCCCTCCTAATTCGTGTTGATCAACGTTTGACTGGCACGTCATATCTAAAGATCGTTGCGGACCAAGAACATCCTGTTATGTGGGTGGTTTAGCCCTATGGCGATGGCTACTTTCAATAAGATAATGCGTCCTACCATAGTGCTCGTATTGTACAGGATTTGTTTCAGAAACATGCTGGTAAGTTTACTTTGCTTAGGTGGCCCCCACAATCTCCAGATCTCAATCCCATTGAGAATTTGTTGGATGAAGTTGAAGAAGCCATCAGACAGCTAAATCCATAACCTTGAAATCTCACACTCCTGGAAAGTGCTATTCATCAAGAATGGTCTCAGATTCCACAAATCACCTATCAACATCACGTGGAGTCCATGCCACGAAGAATCCACGTAGTATTAAAGGCAAGAGGTGGCCCAACGAAGTACTGAGGGCGTAGTCATAATAAAGTGGCCACTCAGTGTATATATGTTTATTATTTGTAGACTGGACTCATTTATCTTCATCTTACTATTTTTTTCTTGTTCCTTCCCCAACGCTATTAGAGTATTGGAGGGCTACAGGTAAATCTTTCCTACTTTTCTTACTGTTTATATTAAGCTGTGGGGATCTGCTTTTCTCCCATGTTTGGGACCGTGCCATATTTGTTTCCATAATGCATAGAGCAGCAGCTATGAAATCACTGTATTATTGTTATTGAAAATGACTTCCTTAAAGGCCTAACACCAGATACAAATAGGCGACAATCAAATGACGATACAATTGGCTGTGATATTGCGCACGGAAAGGAGCGGGATGCCTACTGTGAACCCTAGTCCCAAGAAAACCCAACGTGCATCAGGTTGGTAAGGATTGGACGAAGCCATGCTATCCGTATGGCACTCGGCCCTGCAGCTCCTGTACTGAATGTGTGAAATGGTCATGGAGTAGTGTACTACCCTGCTATCCATGGGAAGTATGCTACTGTCAGGAAATCCAAATCGACAATGCTAAATTGTGTACAGGGAATGTTCGACGATTAAAAATGGTGGCGAAATTGCAACTCTTAGGAAAGAGACTGCAACGGAAGGAAAAATCACTTCTGTTGACAAAGTGCAGCCAAGTCAATTACAATTTATGATTAAGTGAAAAAAAAATAATTCTAGTTTAAGATAAAGTGAAACAAAGTTAATTCCAGTTTAAGACTAAGTGAAATAAATTGAAACAAAAATAACATTTTGTAATTTGTGGTTATGATTAGCGCTTTCGATCTCGTTTGTCGTTTGCTATGGTGCTGTGAGAAACACAATTATTGAAAAATCAGCAGAGTTTTGCAAATCCCAACAAACACCCAATGAGACAAGTAAAATCACTGCTATACCAAAGGGTTACTATGTTTGGGTCAAAAAATTCACAAATTATGAATATTCTTGTTAGGGTTACTTGCAAACCTATAAACAAAATTGCTACAGTCGTGTAAGTAGTCGTATGAAATTTTCATCAATTTCTATTCAAGAAAATAATGCTGGCTTGCACTACACATTCTGTCATGGAGTTAAATTTATCGAAGCAGGGTGTAATGCAGTTTACTCCAAATTATAGACACTGTCCAATTTCTGAAAAGAGAAGTTGTAATGTTCATATTCCATTACATTACTTCAAATGCATGCACGAATGTTTCTACGCCATTTTACAAATTATTTTCCTTCTGCAAAATTATTGAAATTTACAGTTACTATATATTGGCAAAACATTTATGGTACAAAATCGATCGTTTCATTTCTCTCCTGGACTACAATTTATAGGGTATAGCAAAATTGATGCTTGAGTAATATGTTTTCAACAAGTAACGCAAACCCAAGAAGAAAATAATATTTAAAAAAAATGTTTTAGCTCTTGCTTTTACGATTTCTGTAAATTTGAGTACCATGAAACCTATTTCAAACGACAGAACAAAAGCAATGTTCCTGTGGAAAAAAATATTCATAATAATAGCTTGATAAACTACATAGTTGAGGCATTACACAAATAATATAATTTGGATATAACAGGATATTCGTGATATCATAGCTTATAATCACTCAGAAGCACTCTTCCTGTAAAGTTTGACGGAATATCTCAAAATTTTAAAGTTAAAATGCCTTTTCCTTATGTCACTAACAGAGTGGACGCCGTTTTTTTATTTTCCATTTTAGTATTCGGGCTTTCTTCCTTCGTTCTTGGGTTTATTAACTAGTTTTCGTTTCTTCAATCTGTCTGAGACTCTAAAAATTTATATTTTCCTATGTTAGATGTTTTTAAATATCATTGGATATTTTTGGAAAGCGCTTATCAATTGGTTTAATATTTAAGAAAATATCTACATTTAAAATTTAATGGCAAGAAACACATATTTGGTTTTTTTCGGTGTACAATATACCTTTTTTAAGACTTATTATTTTAATTTTCAGACTTTTTCATATATTCTGGATGCAAGCTTTTACAGGAAAATCATCTTTCTCCGCACCAGCATATATCATTGATGATTTCATATATACTTCGATAGGAAGAACTAATGAACTTTCTATCAAATCGATCGCGCGCGTATAATGAACCAGGTAGAATCACAAATGAAGATTTACGCTCACTGTGAAAGTAATTACGTTGAATCAATCATACATCCAGTCTGTTAGGAAATTCACTAGTTCTTACTATCGAAGTACATATGTTTTGTGTTGGTTTTATAATGCATTTTACGACGTTCCAAGAATTTAGCAATTATGTGTAACGTCAGTACTTCTAGGAGATAAATTTCCATTACCTAGCAAAATATCTTAACAACATCACAATTATTATGGAGCAAGCATCATTCTTTCATTAACATTTATATCATTCTAAAATCAACAAATATTATTTCAGCATTATCTATGCTGAAAAACACAAATTACACGACGGAACTTCATTTTACTTCGTCAAATGTTCATCTGAGGCTTCGTTAATTCTTACGTCTCTTAGTCCTGCAGCTTATAAAAATGCATATGGATTGAAATCTAAATCAACGGATAGATAAAAAAACGGCAGATTTCGGTTGGTACAGAACAGCTATGGTAGGATTGATATCAACGGTAACTTCCGAAAAAAGATCCTCTTAATCGTACTAAATATGACACACTATTCCGACCGGTAGGACGTCAAACTGGATCTTGTCACTTAGGATCTGTCTTATTTCATTCGGCAGTTCGGCGGGTTATCAAAATTGCGACAAAGACTTTCTTTGACTTATGAAAACCGATTGTAACATGATGGTTCATCTATGCATTATTAATAACATATCGATATCATCATAGCCGAATAAGTTGTCCTAATGAAGCATTACTATTATTTGTCTGTACACCTAGCTACAAGCAATCGGAAATAGTGAAACGCGCATATAAAAAAAGTACTCCACTGCACTAATTCCATTAGCTTTTCTGGCACAAATCCCTTTTCTATCTATCTGTAAAAGCAGTCACGAATGGCTTTATTATCATTTAAATATTTCGCCTGTCTTGTTTGGGTATTTACTTACAACTATTTCTCTGATATGAAGTATATACACAGATGAGCAATTACATTATTACAGCGCGCCTGGAAACCGAACGGTGGCTTTTTGGTTAGTAGTATACGTACAAGCAGAGGACCGGTTTTTGGTTAGTAGAGTGTTTGGTGTCAGCATCGGAAAAGCTGCCGATATATATCGGAGTATAAATACAAATTGTGATGACACAGCGACTCGGAACAACGATCTCGGAAACGGTGCAGCTTATTGGTGTTTTACATTACGCTCTAGTCAGTACTTACAAAAAGTGGTGCACAGATGGCTGAACGACGAACCGTCGTCCGGCCTTGTGTCGTCCACAGCTCATTGATGCCAGGGGGGAACGGAGACTGTCATGCATTGTTCACAGTGACCTCAGGGGCACAGTGTGACAAATCACCAGCAGCTACAACAGCGGTTCTCAGGGAAATATGTCACGTAAAGCAGTTCATCGCAGCCTTCTGCGCATGGGCCTGCGTAGCAGAAAACCCAGCGGGGTCTACATGCTTATTGCACGTCATCGCCTACAATGCATTAAATCTTCCCAGGATCAGTGAGATTGAATCGTGGATGATTGTAAGAAAGTAGCTTGGTCGGACGAGTCAAGATTCCTGGTGCATCGCGTAGACGGCCGGGTACGAATGCGCCGAGTACCACTGGAGGATATTGCACCTGGATGCCCTGTTTGGCGGAAACAGGCCGACGCGTCGGTGTTATGTTTTATTGGAACACTTTAGGCTCCATTACCCAAATAGCACAATCCCCAACAGCTGTCAGTTATCTGAACCTGCTTGTGAACCAAGTTCACCCATTCATGGTAACTGTGCTCCCAGCTGGTGATGGCCATTACCAACAGCAGAATCCACCGTGATACACTACTAGAATCTTCAAGGTGTGGTTCGAGGAACATACTGGTGACTTTCTGTTAATGCCCTGGCCTCCAACCTTTCCTGATATGAACCCAATCGGACTTTTGTGGTTTGACTTGGAAAAGCGATTTCGCGCTAAATCAACACCATCCCGAAATGTAGTCAAACTGGTGGATTTCTTGTTGAGATTATGGTATCACATTCCACAGGATACCTTTCGCCTCCTCATGAAATCAATGCCTCGCGGTGTGACCGCTGTTTTGCTGGCTAAAATGGGTCCTACAGTTTATTAGGTAGGTGGTCATAGTATAAATGTTCATCGGAGTATTCCTGTCTGTTCTGTTTGTACTAAAACCTTACATACTGAATATTGCAAAGTTATGTGTGAGATATTGGTAATGCAAAATAAATTCTTACTTTTTCAACGTGTATACCCTGTTGCTAAGATACTGAATTTAAGGCTATTTCAATTTAACAGTGTGCAGTTTTATATTTGAAACAAAAATTTAAATAAAAAAGTCAAGTGAAATTTTAGAATGGGATAAATGTAATAGGCATTTTTTACTCGCCTTTCAATAATCTTGTTAACCGGAAATCCACTGCTTTTAGACAGTTAATTGGCAGTTCGTATTTACTGATGGCTAGGAAAGTGGTCTTGAAACACCTCGCATAAATATATTTATTGTCTAAGTGGTAGGAACGAGTCTGAAAATCTGAAAGATTCAGCCTGCGTAATTGAAAGCGTTTTTCTCCTTTAAGTTTTTATTGAAAGTATTAATTTATGGTGGTGATTAACTTTTATTCCTTTCTGTGTGATTCCCTTTCTCCATAAAAGTGCAATAATATGGAGACGAGTCTAACAAAGGAGAGCGATAATGTTTGAGTCCCTTGTTTCTACCCAGTGGCATGACGTCCATATCAGGATGTCTGTCCTTTCTCAATCATTCTTTGAGTCACGGATCAGAGAATAAAGAACTATAGCAAATCAGATAGCAGTGTATAAGACTAAGAACTATAAACACAAACGAGAGATTTATTTTTGTCGGTAATGATCATATGGGATGGAGAAAGAATTGTTTCAACGTAGCATTCATATAAAATGGCGTCATGTAAGCAGTTCTGTTTGGGGAACGCATAACATTTTGGGTACTGCTTGATTCAGGTACATTGTCCACTTTAAAGTTTAAATATATGTTGATTCCATAAAGGTACTGTAGAGTATGACTAAAACGTTTTGGACATACAACAACGACTCTCTCCCAAAGTTGGATCGAGTGATCCTAACGAAGGGCAATTCAAAAATCCCCGATTTTTTTTTCTTGTAGATGCAAATGAAAATTCCGTCGAATGCTATTGCACCGTAAATCCAAAACGATTGTGGTAGATTACAGTTGGGTGCTTGGTGGTCTTCAGCGGGCATTAATTATGCTCCATTAAGGAAAAGGATTAAACTTGTTTAATGCGAATATTCAGTACCCTGCGAATAACATATAATCGATATTTCCGAACCTGTGCTAATCGTTAGCGATAAAGCTGGGCTTGAACCCAATCTTTGAGATCCCTTGTCGAGAAGGCAGCCCATTTAAATAGGGGCTTTGATGATGCACTGTAGAAAGTTTTGCAATCAGAAATATATTCAGTCTCAATATCAATCTCACCGCTGTCCAAAAGAAGAAAAGTCCAAAGTGGAAAACGTTTGTACTCTTTGCTGCAAAACAAAAGAACAATGAAAAATTTGTGTTGAATGTATTACTCCCAGTTCTTCATCTATGAAGAAAAACTTCACATTGATTATATTAAATTAATTATATAAAACAAATTACAGACAACTCTAGTTGGACGATCTCGGGCCTATGCTGCTTCATTCCCATACTTTAAAAGATTGATCTTATAGATCATGTGTACAGCACTCCCAAAATCTTTAAGGTTTCCACACAGATAATTCTCTACGGCACACATCACAAAAGGTTTTTATGTTTAAGAATTCGCGCTGGTAAGTCATGGACAAAAAATCAATTAGTAAATAAGAAAAATGGTTTCTGCAGTTCCTACTACTAAAATAACTGCCGGTATGTAAATTTGTGATAAAACAATTGCCGGTATGAAATACTAGGGAAACGAAATGCCAGTATACCATACCGGCGTATACCGGCCCATTTAGAGCACTGTTTACTACTCATTTCTGATTATCAGTACATCCAATAGTTCCGTTAACGGGTTTAAGAACCTTGAAATAATTCATGACCGTAGACAGAAATAATTTTCGGAGGAGGTTCTGAATTTGAAAATATTTTTTTCCATTCGTTATATGCACTATCTACCAACAAGTAATTGGACACCTGTGATAGCAAAGGAAAAGGGAATTTATTCACCTTCAATAGTTAGTGGAGCCTCCACGAGTGGCGATTACAGCTGCGACCCTCCGAGGCATACTCTCAACCAGGTGTTGTACAACGACTTGCGGTATTTTCTTCCACTCGGCTTGGAGAAGACAGGACAGTTCCTTCACCGATTTCGGACGGTGGGGGCACCCTTTAAGTTGACGCTCCAAATCGTCTCTGACGTGCTCGATAGGGTTAAGGTCCGGAGTCTGCGCAGGCCAGTCCATTCGATTAACCCCATTGTCATCATACCAAGCCATTGTGGACCTCCCGACATGACAGGTCGCATTATCATCCTGAAAGTAACATGGGCCAACCCCGTAAAACTGCCACAACGTAGGAAGCGCATGGTCATTCAAAATGGTGCAGTAGGTCTCGGCGTTGAGTCTACCGGGAATTTCTACCAAGGGTCCCGTGCCATACCAGGAGAAACACCCCCATTGAATAATTCCACCGCCGCTGAACTTCACAGTTGGCACAATTCATTCCAGGAGGAGGCGTTCTACAGACAGACGCCAAACCCATACCCTTCCATCCGAACGGTAGAGGGTGAACATTGATTCGTCGCTCCATAGAATCTGTTTCCATGGTTTAACGGTCCACTGACGACGTTCTTTGCACCACGTTAGCCGAGCAGCGCTATTGCACTTGGTAATCCAAGACTTTTGGGCGGCAGCACGTCCATAATAACCGAGCGGATGGGCTTCCTTACGGATGGTATTAATCAAAATAACATTCCCGGATTCCTGTTGAAACTCCTCGCAGATGTGGCCCATCGATTTGGTGCGGTTCTTCCGAATTTCTCTGGCCAGCACCCGTCGGTCTCTAACTCCTAGTTTTGTGGGTCTGCCGGGTCGGGGCACATTCCGACAGTCACCTCTCATCTTCCACTTGCCAATCACGTAGGCCACTTTCGATTACGGGTACTTCAACTCGCTGGATATGTCACGTATGGATCAGCCATTTCTGTGATACCCGACGATTACACCTTTCTTGAAATCAGAGAGCTCCGAACTGCGTGACATATTGCATGCTACTAGTTGCGTTGTTGTTTCCAACACGATATTTAACGGCGGCGACCGTGACGTGTATCAGGACTGCAGATATCGTCGATTGCAGGATCTTTGTATCGTTTGATCTTTGTATCTGTTGTTATGTGTCCAGTAAATCTGGCTTTGCTATCTCTTGACCTTCTTGGTGTTGCATTTTGGGTGGCCAGCAGTGTAATTTCAGCAAATATGTTTTTAGTCTCTTTTTAAACATCTTATAATTGTAAATTTATTTCAGTTCTTTAGGTAAAAGATGAGATAGAATAACCCGCAGGCTAAATCGTAAAAAACTAGCCGGCAACCGCCTCAGGAGAATCATTGCGAAAATATTCACGTCGCATAACGCACCCTGAACGCACCATCTCAAACATAAAAAAACGCGTCGGAAAACTACGACGAATGGTATTCGCATCACTATCGTTCTTCATAGCACCCTAAATGCAAGAAATTCAAAAACAAGTTGTGCACTAAAGGATCGTCAGGATGCATTGTACCCAACAATAAATATTGTTCAACGACGAAATTATCAGCATGTGCTTTACAAACAGTGAGAAAAAATTTCAAGAACTATATGCCGCGTATGGTCTAGTGGTCAGCATTCCTGACTGCCACGAATGAAACCTCACGTTCGATTCACTAAATATCTGGCGTGCATCGGGTGGTCACGTCAAGCCGTCGGACACCGGGCACTGACCCGAAGTAATAAATAAATAAATAAACACGGGCGTCTTTCGCCCTCCTTTCTACCTCGCTTCCGTGTCACTTTCTTATCGGGCACTCCAGCCCAAATCTCCTAGCTTCCTATTTCTAAGGGTTAATAAGACCTGGGATCAGACACTCCCTTTCTAAAATCTGCTACACCTGATCATATCTGATTCCATGAACTTTTCCAAATTGAATATATTAAATTAATGATACAACAAAAATTTCAAAGAGCTGTAGTGTGATGATCTGGGGCATGAGCAGGATATGATCATACGCTAGGGGTTGCTTCATTTCCAGCTTTTGAAGTATTGAACTTATAGCTCATGTGTACATCACTCCCCTACCCTTTTCGGTTTCCCGCACAGCTAATATTTTTCAAGGGTTGAGGCACATAAAGTTTCTATGTTTAAGAATGGGAGTTCGTAAGCCAGGGAAAAGATCATTTCTACAATTTCCACAACTAAAATCAGTGCCGGTATGAAAAAAGTGGCAATATGCCTTACTTGCGTATACCCGCCCATTTCGCGAAGGTAAACACCATCCAAACCAACAAATAATGCTAACTCTTTTCGCTTTACGAAAGTGTGAAAACACTGTCTCCTAAACATAAACATGTCTAAAAAGTCAGTTCAAGTACTACCAATGAAAGGAAGAACAATATCTGACTTCATCGAAAGTACGTACGAACTCCTATGTGCATCCCTCCGTGAAATTTGCGGTTGTGTTTGTTCTGGTTTGAGATAGCGTGTTTTGCGATTTAGTGTAAATACGATATCACTGACATAACATATACACTGAACATGACCAGAATATTAAACTAAAAGACTAGGTTTTCAATTTTAGTGGATAATCCATTAAAACTGAAAAATTAGTATTTAATTTTTAGTCCTTTTCACATATATATATATATATCATCATCATCTGTCTTGTGCCAGTCTCCTCCATGTCACCCCTGCATACTTTCGAATTTCATCCACCCATCTCCCATGTGGTCTTCTTCTGGGTCTTTTCCTGTCCCTTGGAATCCAATCTAAAATTTCGGTTGTCCATCGATGATCTGTCCTTCTGGCAGTATGTCCAGCCCATTGCCATTTCAGGGATTTAACTCTGATCATGATGTCTTCCACTCTTGTCATTTTTCGGATCCACGAGTTCCTCTTCTTATCTCTCCTGGTTACACCAAGTATGCACCTCTCCATGCTTCTTTGAGTTGTCTGCAGCCTTTGTATGTCTCTTTTAGTTAAGGTCCACGTCTCTGCAGCATATGTAAGCACTGGAAGGATGCATTGATCAAACACTTTTCTTTTAAGACATAATGGCATATTGCTCTTGAAAATTATGCTGTTTCTTCCAAAAGCTCTCCAGGCAAGTTTTGTACGCCGATTAATTTCTTCATCAATGTGACCCTCACTTGATATCTGCTGTCCAAGATAAACGTACGTGTCTGTTATCTCCAGCTTTTCTCCATCAATCGATAAATCTTCATTTCTTGTAAAAGCATTGAACATCACTTTTGTCTTCTGAAAGTTCATTTTTAATCCCACTTCTTTACTCTTGTCAGCAAGTTCCTGGATCATACTCTGCAGCTCTGATGGGCTAGTTGCAAAAATGACTACGTCATCAGCAAAACGAAGGTGGGTTAGATAATCTCCATTAATCTTTATCCCCTTGTTTTCCCAGCTCAGTGACTGAAAAACACCCTCCAATGTGGCATTAAAGAGCTTCGGAGATATGGTGTCACCTTGTCTCACTCCCTTTCCAATTTTTATGTGTGTTGTATTTTCAAACAGCCTAATCTTTGCACTTGCATTTTCATAGATGTTATTAATAATATTAATGTATGCATCTTCAATACCGCAGGTTTTCAGAGCCATTGTAACTGCTGATGGTTTCACCGAATCAAAGGCTTTTTCATAATCGATAAAAGCCATGCACAATGGAAGTTCATATTCCCTCGCTCTTTCAATTAGTTCTCTCAGCACATGGATATGATCTATTGTGCTGTAGCCACTCCTGAATCCAGCTTGTTCTCTCGGTTGAGCCATGTCCAGTGTTACCTTCAAGCGGTGTGAAAGAACTTTAGTGAAGATTTTATAAACTACTGATAGGAGGCTGATAGGTCTGTAGTTTCCGAGATCCTCAATGTCACCTTTCTTATGTAGCAGGATCATTGTAGCGGTGTTCCAATCCTCAGGAATCTTTCCTTCATTAAGGCATCGAGTGAAAATTTGGGCGAGTACTGTTTCGATTTCTCCACTTGCTTCTTGTATGATGTCTACAGTAATTCCATCTTCTCCTGGAGCTTTCCCCCGCTTCATGTTCTTGATTGCATGTGCAACTTCTGCTGGAAGGACTGGAGGAACTCTGGTACTGGTATCTTTCATGATGTCTGGAGTGCATGTATCATCCCTTTCATATAATTTGGAGTAGAAATATTTCACTCTTGTCAAAATTTCGCCTCTATTTCTTGTTACAGAACCATCTTCTTTTCTCAGTGCCATAATCTGTTTTCTTCGTTGTGGAGGAAACTTGGGGAGACCTTCGTCCAGCAGTGGATTGATAATGGTTGACAATGATGATGATGATCATCATCATCATCATCATCATTGTCAACCATTATCAATCCACTGCTGGACGAAGGTCTCCCCAAGTTTCCTCCACAACGGTCTGTCTTGTGCCAAACTCCTCCATGTCACCTCTGCATACTTTCGAATTTCATATACCCATCTCCCATGTGGTCTTCTTCTGGGTCTTTTCAGTGCCGGTATGAAAAATATATATATATACCATACCTAAAACAAGGAAAATAGAGTGAAATATAATATTCGATGGTTATGTTATTAGCGTTTAAACTGCTTTCCATAATATTCCAAATTTGTGCGCCAAGGGGTATTATTGATAATTTTAATCGTGTTCAGTAATAAATTTCAAAATTGTATTACTAAAATATTTATATAATTTTTTTATATCTTTACATTTATGGCAAAATTGTAATCTGTCCTGGTGGTCGGAAAATTCGACGCCGCTTCATCACAAAAAATTAGGCTAGTAGGCCTTATATTTGTTGATTTTCTCTTATTGCCCAGCTGTGGTAATTTGGCGCAAGGACAAGCGTACCGGCGCAACATGATTCCTAACAATAAAACGGAAGTCAGGTGACCATTATCTGAGTATTCAAAACTTTGATTTGTTCAAGTTTCTGTAATACACATATATGCTCTTTTTTTCTCACATTTTACCATGTAGCATTATGCTCCGAACCGAATTACGTGCCGAATCAAGTTTTTCTAACCCAGTCTGCACTATATCGTACGTGGGTTTCTCCCTTTTAACACTTGTTTGGTGTTTATTGCCTAATCTATAGGAGGTGTTGGAGCATTTCTGTTAGCTGAATGTGGAGAGAGAGAGAGAGATAGATGTTTAAGGGTCCATTCGGTTCATTTTGTGTTATTGAGTCAGTTCAATGGGCAGCAATCGTGCGTACACTTTTCGTAAATTCAAACGATCATTCATTATGCTACAGCCTAAACAATGTAAACACACTATTGTAGTTCTTACCCTGTCTACTGTGCAAATTTGAGTTCTTTGATATTTCCATAGCAAATATAAGTTTTCAAAGTCAATATTAACTTTCGAAAATATTGGAAATGTTTGCTCTCAACAAGAGCTTCCTATATATTAATAGTATATTCCTGCCGACATTCTGAGCAGATATCAACTGGATACTGAATATGTTTAATGTAAATTGATATGGACTGCTTTACCATTGATATTCAGGCACCTACTTCTCTATCAACACTGAAGTAGGCGAAGAAATCACCGCGTCGCACACGTCTGCAGGTATGACGGCAGATATGGCAGCAGGGCTACAATGATGCAATAGCACAACTGTGAATGCATGATGCCTCAGTCGACAGAAATAACTGATTGCCAAAACGGATTAATAAGGCGGTGCCAAATAATGAATCAACACGTTCACGAAAGTTCAGCCACATTGCCAGACGTAGACACCATTGTTTGGGATGTTATGTGCAAATATTGCAGGGGACGGTGATCAAATCTGCCAAAACCTCGACTCTGTCAACTTCCGATGTGACCCAGAAAAAAATGCATCCAGCCGAAAAACTGTCAATACGGAACGATTGGTTTGTGGGACGGACAGGTTCCGTGGGTTGAGGTTTTAATCGTTAAAATCAAATACCACCTTATAGGATAACAATTATGACGCATATTTCCCTATACCCTTAAATTCCAGCCTTCTCATCAATTATTCTGGTTCCACTTATTTTGTTAGTAAACCGAACTGCAGACACTATTTCGAAATCAAATAATCCTACGTAAAATAATCAAATAATTACAGCCATGAAATACACCCACTCTATTCCCATGAATAACAATTCATGGAATGGAGTGGATGAATAACAAGAAAAAATTTGAAACCGCTTGAATCAAATATCCTGGAAAACCATTAAAACAAAGTTTGTTGAAAAAAAAAATGAATTATACGCGTGCAAAATTTATTAATTATTTGAAAGAAAAAAAAGCAACGATATGTGGTGTACTCATCCATGAGTTGAATACACAAGACTGGGAGGAATTCGCTACTAAAAATAACGAGAAGTAAACTAAAATAGCTTTTACTCTTTAAAACAAATGTAGCTTCGGATAACTGAAAGGAAAGTGACAACGTTAAAAATATAACAGAATGTGACATGAACCCGGGTAAATATATATTTATTCAACAATCTCTTTTCGAGATGGCAAGGACAGTACAAAAATTTGGAAAGCGACTCTAAGTATGTACACGCTTTAGAAATGAGTGAAGTTCCCTTAAGGTAAAAAAAAAACTATCGTTACGTTGAAAAAATTGATTTATCAATTATATGAAACTGACTTTTATCAAAAATACCTCGCAATATTGTAAAATGAAAGAGGGATGCATTCGATTACAAATTGCATACCAAACAGACAACTTTAAGCATATGCTCCAACGTGGCAAGTTAGTTCGGTCGGTAGAGAACTCAGCTGTCACGCCAACGGCCCTATTTCAAATCTAGTCAGGAGCAAACGGGCGTTCTTCCGGTCTGTTGATAAAATTTCCCCAGCACAGTGCGTTTATTCACAAGCTTCGTAAGGGCAGAAAAAAATTGTGGCTTTGGGAAACAGCAGTTGCCCTTGCTTTTTTTATTATTATTGCTACTACTGGGAAATTGGCGGACATGATTCGGCAAGCCACCAGTTACGTCATGTGGTTGCTGGCTGCCACTAACGGCACACTAGCAGACCACATTAGGCTAGCCATCATTTCTGGCACGTGCTTGCAGGGCCACTGAAGGGCCACTTGTGGCAGCTACTGCCTGTGATGGACCATTGATGGCCCTGTTGTGGCATTTGACAACTGATGGGGTGCCAACTGTTGGCCTGAACTTCTGGCCCTTCTGTTGGCCGCCCGGACATTTTATTGACGGTTCGGCAGCGGCAACATAGTGCTGGGCCATTGCTAGCAGTGCTGGCTGCCTGGAAGGGCCCAGTTCTGGCCAAGCAAGACTGTTTTTGCTGGTTGGTACTGCCCAGTGGCAATTTTACTTTTTGTTTGGTAGTATTTCCAGATGGGCAGTTGAACATATTGTGTTTGTTCGAACTTAGAAACCCAGATATCATTTTTATATCTTATTTTGTGTTTCTGAATTGCAAGTTTAATTATTTGCTGTTTGAAAACGCTTAAATTTGCTCGTAGTTTTTTATCAGAAATTATTTAATTTCAAGTAGAAAAAAATTTAGTTGCCATTTTTTTCAATCTAAAGCGCTTTATGAAGCATCCGGTAAAAGAAAACAAAACTAAAGCTTTCCTACTCTCGAATGTGTGTGCCTCAGAAAGGCCATAATTATTTAGGACGTTCATTAGATTTTAATTTAGAAAAATCACAACAGAACGAGTTTTACATATTTTTCCTTATTTTAAAAGAAGAACTTTGCGTTTGCTCGTGATTGAATCAGAAACATACGAATGTGTTCCAAAGAATACTTGCTGTTTACTGGATAAAAATTAAAGGTGCTTTGGATATATATTTTTATTCCACCTTTCGCTGTTACAGTCGCTGTGTAGCTCATCATATAGCACCCAGAAGATTTGATCATTGGAATTCTGACTAATTGCTTAAGCGTCTTTAAAAACACTTGTGAAGTTTTCTTTCATTTCTTCTACACAGTTCTTAAAAAATGGTATATACTCAGGAAATCTTACCTTGTTCAGATGTGTACAAACACAAAAAGTAACGTGAATGTTTCGAAAGGAACTTATATGAAAAGCCGGAAATAAAATTTCCCATAAGAATAAAAAAAAAATTAAACTTGCAAACCGTGCACTCAGCGGGTAATTCTCAAAGAACGAAAGGATTCGACTAAGAATCGACTTCCTAACACAAATTGTTTTCTGAACCGGAAGAATCCCCAACAGAAACGAACGAATTGGTCCGATATAAAATCGATTCCGTAGACATAAATATTTTTGTGATCCAGAAGAATCTTCGAATGAAACGAACAAGTGCATCCAACTCAGAATGGATTTCCTAGACACAAATATTTTTCTAAACCAGATCCCCGAAGGATTATTTTTAGCGAATGAATAGAAACATAATATTATTTCAAAAGGACCGTTTTGCCCATCTTTATTTTGTACTTGTGTTTGCCAAATAATGATGCATTAGACTAAATAAAAAGCTAAAATTTGCTCTGAAGCGCCCTCCGCTTTGAGAAAATCGATGTCACTTCCACTGAATATCGAAATTGGAGAAAATCTCCTATTCTCTAAAACACTTTTGATTCCTACATCCTAACCCTCACATGTGAATTATTTTAATTTTTTTCTGAGTTAAATACTGTAAGATAATCGACCTTCAATTTTTTTGACATGAACTCATCATTTGGATAAACAGAGACTTAATGCTAGTCGTGTTTTTACTATTCAATGGAGCATATAAATTTCCTTATGCTTGAAGAATAGCTTGATCAAATATACGCATTTTTCAAATTATCATAGAAAATTGTTAAATGATCACTCTTTCGTGTTATCAGTAAACTAATTTAGGACGCTAAACTGCACGTCTGCTTCAGCTTTTTAAGCTACTAAAAATATATTCAACAGTTTTTCAAAAGTTCATGTAGCGCCCTGGAAGATTCACATAATTTTGTATAAAGCTTTCAGATATGCTTAAACTGTTTTCCTTAAAATTGTTCGAAAATCTACAGAAACGAATGGGTTTTTAAGGACAACTGTTCAGTGTTGTAACTAACAACGTTCATTCGTTGCAGTAAGTTCCGAAATTTCAAAATGCGAAAAGAAATATCAATTTCTACAAACCTCTGCGCCATATCATATGGTGTTCTGCTCACAAACGCTGCTTCACATCACATTCGACCTGTAACTGAGAGAAACACGCTAGTTGGTGGGATTCTGTATCTCCACTTGTATTTACGACGATGACGCCAAGTTTTGGCATTCGTCATGTGAATCGCATGCCTATTGTCAGACACTAGGGTTGTCTTGTTAAGATTCCAAAGTCTGGTTGTCTTGTTAAGATTCCGGCGTCAGACACTAACTAATTTCCTGCAGGAGGTAATCTCCGTATAAAAGCAAATAACTAGAGGTGAAAGTACTATCGATGTCCCTGTTGATAGTATCGATAGTTTTGCCCAACTCAGTACATCAATAGCGCATTGATAGTTTTACGTTTTTCAAAGCTGTAAGTGTAAATCACGATGGTTTAAACTATTCAGCTTCTACCAATGGCTTTTATGAAACGGAATGCTCATTTTCACCTTATTTATACTGGTGTCGAAAACATTGAGCCCAGCCATATTGATACAGGATGACACTGATCAAAAGAGTAAACGGTGAGGGTATGCGGTTTCTGCACTTTGTTGTCCTTCACGTTAAATGAACCTTAAAGCGAAAGTGTACGTTTCAGTCAGATAAAGACGAAGCCAGAAGCGCTGTTTTTGTCGTTTCCACTGGAAGTTTAAAGTCAGGTGCTGAAACAGTTATTTGTTGAAAGTAAGTAATCAGTAATAATTAATGGGTAAACGTAATATAACTTTTGTTCCACATTAATTTTATTTTGGTAAGGATAAGGCCTAAGCAAAATCTAGCCTTTGCGGAGAGAACAACAAAAAGTCGTACAATACGTCAAACCTTACGGATAATTTGAAACGACAGCATTCAGCCACTGTCGTTTTAAACGATACCAGAAAAAAGAACTGAGGAAAAGCCCCACTGAAAACTTTATTTATTCAGTTTCTCATGAATTGTTACCACAATTTTGCTAAACATTATTGAAAAAAATATTCTTGCAAACAAAACTGCAGAATTTTCTTTTTTACGTTTTGTGAACGGAAACATAAAATCATACAATACAAACAGAAAGTAAGAATTGAGAAGCCACGTATTAGCTCGTTCTTCAGGCAAAGCATTTTTCTCGTGCCTTTTGCTCCCTTACTTCGGAAGGATATCGTCAAAGCGTAGATTCCCCTCCCCAGTGGCGAATTGGTCTAAACGATCACTTCTGACCATAAATCCGATATGGGTATGGATTCGAATCCCGTGAGCAGTAGATGTTCTGGCTGTCTTACAGCACTGGCTTCTTTATACCTTCCCTGAAACCAATGTCACTAAATCAGAGACGGGCGAATGATTACAACACATCGAATTGCTCACAGTGGTCGTTAAACACCAAACCAAAAAAAAAAAAAATTGAAGTTTATCCGAGCTCAGCTTTTCGACATTATGGAAAAGTAAGACAAATGCTTGTGACAAATTTGTTCTCCCGGAGAACAAATTTTCTCACGAGAAATTTTGCCAACGCACTATCGACAGTACTATCGTTAACTATCCATAGTTTACCATCTCTAACTTCGTTTGTATTTTTCTTTCTTGAATATATTTTATTTTTTACAAAAAAGAGCTTAAAGGGAATCCTGTTATTTCAAACATTAAAGAATTACAAACAAAGATATTCGCTCTTTCCACGTTCATAAGTGAGTCACGGAAAAATTCTCATTGGCCGCCACCGGGAGTCGAACCCAGGGTCTTCCAGTTACGCCGGATATGCTTCCGCTACACCACAGCGGCCTCGAATTCCTCCAGACTCACGCACGCTAACTGCCAAACCAAGTTGGCAGGTTGCTTCTTGGAGCTCCGTACAATGCTGGGGATTCACCAAAGATGGTAAGCAGCAACTGAAGAAATAATTAGAAGGCGAATTAGTAATTAATACAGACATTTAACGTGGACTAGGAAATTCAAATAAAGATCTTCGCTCTTACCACGTTCATAAGTGAGTCACGGAAAAATGAAGACCCTGGGTTCGACTCCTGGTGGCGGCCAATGAGAATTTTTCTGTGACTCACTTATGAACGTGGAAAGAGAGATCTTTGTTTGAATTTCCTAGTCCACGTTAAATGTCTGTATTAATTAAATAATTAAACTTACTGTTGAAAAACACGAAGGAAGAAATAAAAAGGTCGATCTGTTTTAAAATTTGAAAAAGCAAAATATGTTTAACTTCACATCTGGGATAAAATACTTAACAAACTGCTTAATAAAAATTATGATATCTACTAGCATTCAAAAAATAAAATGCACAAAAACTGTAACTGGGTCTCTCACCAGTCGCAGCAAAAATATGAATGTTCAAAATTCAGGTGCTATAACTAATATCTGTGCCAATATTAAGAATAACTCTTCAAACCCAATGAATTTCATTAGTGTTTGTGAAAATTGCAACACCAAGAAAGAATCAAATTTAATTCATATCACAGCTCCTCGTGTTACAGAAAATAACTGATTACATTATAGCCTACCTACAGTCCTTCTTTTAACAAAAAAACTCAAAGTGAATTCCTGTGTTTCAAACAGAAGATAATTAAACTTCCAATTCAAAAACACGAAGGAAGAAAAAAAGGTCAATCATTATTAAAATTTGTACAAACAAAATATGTTTAACTGCACATCTGGGATAAAGTACTCAACAAACTGCCTAATAAGAATTAAAATATCTACTAGCATTCAAAAAACAAAATGCAAAATAATGGTAACTGGGTCTTACACCAGTCACAACCAAAATATTAATGCTCAAAATGTAGGGGCTACAACTAAAATTGGTGCCAATATTAAGGCAAATTCTTCAAAATAATAAATTACATTAGTGTTTGTGTAAATTGTAACACCAAGAAAGAATCAAATGAAATTTATATCACAGATTCCTAGTGTTTCAGGAGATAATCCATAACATTTGATTCCCAACCTCGTGAAACAATTATAGCCTCTTCACGGCGTGACACTGAATATAAGCGATTATTGACTTTGGCCATGGGAATAGACTACCCGGCTGATTCTATGTGGGGTCAGAATTCATTTGCGGTGGCTGGCGGAGGCGCTTTACAGTCCAGTTGCTCGTCTGAGAAACAGCCACTTCTCAGACTAGTTCCATTGGGAACATATCCAGTGGAGGTGCTGGCCAGAGAAAAAGTGATATCTGTCTTGCATAGAAGAGATCTTGAACCTTCTGGGACACATGTGGCCGAGCATTGTCGTGCTGGTGACAGTTCAAGAACAAATCTAAAGGCAGGTTATCGTCTTTGTCTCTAGACCATCCCTGATCTATCCATGGCTGTTGAGGGTTTCCTTAATTCGAATTAAGGATGATCGGGAATTTAACAAAACAATGCCCAAAACCATTAGGCTTGGCGCTGGGCCGGCATGATGCTGCAAGATGCTTCGACCCGGAAGTGGTGCTACCGGGTACTGAAGTCCAGAGATACGGACGCTCTACGAATCTGTCATTTTGACT
Organism: Macrothele yani; assembly: GCA_039090855.1. Lineage (NCBI taxonomy): Eukaryota > Metazoa > Arthropoda > Arachnida > Araneae > Macrothelidae > Macrothele > Macrothele yani. Next base: position 171,428,997 of record CM077034.1, read on the forward strand.
ATATTGAAATGCTGCTTTATATTGTTTGCAGAAACTGCGCAATATTTTTTTTTAAACGCCCTCTTCCATTTGTGTGGAAATATTTTTATGTGTCAAGCACTACTTTGTGCATTCAAGAATTGGCGAAGAGAAAATAATCACATGCAGCGTATGTGCTGTGTATCACTTTCGCAACGTTGTACAACGTAGCAAGACACTGTTTGACACGTTTTTGAGAAAAAGACAACCGTCCCTTATCGTCCAATGTTAGAACTGCTGATTATGCTTAATTTATCCTTTTGGCACAACAGATTTTTCTACAAGACATGATGCTATTGCATTTGATGTATTAGCGTGGTCCAGGAATTACCTTTAAACAGTATAACCCTGTATTAAAAGGGTGCACTGTATTCATTGGATACTTACCAAGTAACGGATATACCCAAGTTTTGCGCGGAAAAATGAAGTACGGTAATTTGAATATTTTGATTTCTATTATTTAATTTTCCATCGGTAAAGAGGAAAAGTTTCGCTTGCGGGCATAGTCTTCGTTTGGCTTAAATCACTTGAAATGTCCTAATTACAGGGTGCTTTCATTGATTTGAACAAAATATAATCCGATGATGTCTGTGATTTAGAATATGCTACGATTACAAGCCAAAATCTCGACGACGTTCTCGAAAAAATGCTTTCCGGTGCCTACATCCAGCTTACTGAGTTGTGTTATGAATTGGACTGGATATGCACGTCTTCAAAGATGTGTTCATTCGCTCACATTGTGTTTTTTCTTATCCTGGGCCTTAGTTTGTGCTCAATATGCAACACGATTTTCTACCTGCTGAACCAAGCGTTCACTGTTTTAAATCTTAAAAAGACGTTGTGATTGATATTTGCTCAAAAAATAATAAATATGGAAACCCGACAATATGACCAGTGAAATCAGCTCAATTACTAAAGAACGACGTTGGACATTTTTATCGTTTTAGAAAGAGGATGATTATGCGCCCTTGCACAAAATAAAGTCGCACAAAGCTCAAAGTTTTTTTTAAATAAAAAAATTAATATCAACTGGTAACATGGAATTTGACGTTTTATATATTGCCGTCAACATTTCAAGTGGATTAAAAAACATTTCATTCGGCAAAAGATAGCGCAACCTGTTGTGTGCTAACAATGATGGAGTTATCTTAAACATTCTCATCATGCTAATACAGCACCATATTCTGTGGGATGCAACTGCCCCATAAAGGTGATTTCTCTCTTTTGGAAAGTCCTAATAATATTTTATACGGCCAAAAATATTAGATTAGCTAATTTCTTTTCTAATAAAAAATGAAAGTTGTTTATTCCCTTCTCCGATTGATCTGCGCAATTCTGTATGGGCGCATATCTTAAAAATATTTCTTTGAGTACAAGTAAATTTTTCGTGAAAGAACGCATGTCACAAAATATGTCGGACTTGCTCTAGACACGTCGATAATTTTTATGATACTCACACGGACGACTTCCTTTTATGCAAAAGAAAACGTTCGTAATAATGGAAAAAGATATTATCATTATTAAAAAAAATAATAGTAAGAAATAAAAATCACTCTTCCATACACATATTTGCCAATTTACAGAATACAAGAATAGTAATGATGATGTTTCAAGATATATTTCGGTAAGGATGTATCTGGAGAAATGTGAGAGAAATAAAAGTTATTAGAAACTAAAGAATCTTCTTGTATCGCATGAAGTCAATCCGTTTTGAAATATTGCGAAAAATGTTTTTTTACTAATCCCCAATTTCTCGCAAAGGGGAATATTCACAAATTGGTTTCTTCCTCTGTCTTCTCATAGATGTTGTATTTGAAGAATCTTTTTCCATCGCATACCATAGTCTGTGAAGTGTAGTTTTCTGGAACGTTCAATTACTCCACTGTTCTGTCGCTGGGTCCGTAATCCTGTATTTATCTTTGAAAGTAGATTAAACAGCATCTCGAAATGCGAGGGAAAAATACATGTTCCGCATTTTTTTTACGAAAAACGCAGTGCTTTCCAGCTAGGAGGTGTAACGCGAACTTACACTTTCCTCTGTAAATGTGATTCCAATAATTATATTTCAAAAGTTCCTTATGTTTCGGAAAATTTGATTTATGTAAAATATTTGCGTACAGTTTGTGATTTTCAGCATTACCCTTTCTGCCTATAGTTTGTTTATTAACATATTTGTACCTGCAAATATTTAATCAATAATTCAAATCCCGTCTAATTACTTCTTTTAAAAGTGACAGTTCACTATGAAAAACTGAACCAGATTTTACAGATTTTGTTATCTCGTTTTAAATATGCGTTTTATTGATTCATTTTCCCTTTATAAGCTCGTATTTTATAAATTGTTTTTCTTTCTCTTATCCTCATTTTGAACATTATTTTGGGTCGAAAAGTACAAAAAAAAAATGCGTTTTATTCAAGGGAGAATTCAGTGTCAGCTTTAGTGTATTTATTAAAGCCGTGAGTTGTGTAAAAGGGTGATGGAATAAGTCATTGCTTCTTAGTGGATCAATTCTAATTTACGCAAGAGTGATTGAACTGAAAGCATTATTTTACATATTGTGATAAATGATGGGCTGGAATATCATGAAGAAAGAACATTGTCCCGCACGCCAGGGTGCTGAATGAAACACGGTTTGCCAAAAAAAAAAAAAAAGGAAGTACCCCAAGAAAATCATTCGATCTCGAAAAAACTCCACATACTCCTGTCCCTGTAATGAAATCCCGTAAAAAATATTACGGGACAACATTACAGGTACTGGGTTAGTATGCAAGTACCTCAATTCTTACTAGGCATATTAATAAAAAATAACAAGCACATACTAAATAGTGTCCGTCACCGCACATGGGATCCGCACATTAATGAGGGAATATTAAGAACAACGCAATCGTGCAGGGACAATAATGAGAGCTGATTGCTGTTGTATTAACCTTTACTGTAAGAATGCCTCGACGTCGGATGCGTGCATACTAGCAGCAGTTGAGCCAATTTGAGAGAGGACATGTAATTGAACTGACGGAGGCAGATCGGTCAAGTATCTGTATCATCAATTATTTGGAACAGAGCAACAAGGCAATCGGTTCTATCCTGGCACAATCTCTCGAGAAGTGCACAGTCCTGCGGCAAGCGGGCGGTAAGCGTCCGAAGGCAAAGACAAAACGCAAGGATCGAAAAATTGTACCAATCGCACCAACATCCGAATTGGTTCCTCTCGAACGACCTTGCCATGTTGCGTCGTCTACAGGTACGAAACTACCCATCTGGACCGTTGCGAGTTGACTTGTGGCAAGGGAACTACATTCGAGGCGGCCAATCCGCCGCTTTGCACTGACTAGCAACATCGCCGGCACCGGTTGCAGTGGTGTCGGCCCATATCAATGTGGGATAGCGTTAGGTGGCGTCGTGTTGTCTTCTTGGATAAGTCACGGTATACCCTTGGTGACGGTGACCAACGCATACGTGTCTGACGTGTCTGTAAACTAGCCGGCAAGTGCACAGATCCTGCTTTTACCGCGGAACTGTACAAGGCTCAAACACCAGGAGTGACTGAATAGTTGTTTCCTACGATAGCATGACACCCTTGGTTGTCATTCCTATCACCCTCACTACTCACGGTAGGTTGACGACATTCTACGTCCTGCTGTGTTGCCATCCCTGTCGGATCATTACCGAACAAATCATCAAGAGGGTAATGCCCGGGAACACACAGTACGGCTGTCCTATATCATCCTCCGTAATGCCAAGACCATTCCATGGAGAGTCGGATCACCCGAACTCTCACCGATTAAACACGTTTAGTACATAAAGGTGTGTAACTACCTATGAAAATTTTGGAAATACTTGAAAACACAGGGAAAATTCTGAATGGAGGTGAATCCTCCAACGACGGATGGAAAATTGCCAACAGGATATGTCTTTTTGTAACACGAAAAGTTTTACCGTGCACACATTTTTGATAAGTTTAATTTCTATGGTACGTCGTGAGTTTATCTTAACACATGATACACACATGTCCAAAACTTAAGGATCACTTACATTTTCATAGAATGCTTTCATTCCAACAGGTTGAAGCTGAAAATATCTTTATAAGGAATAAACAAAGATGAAAAGGTCACACATAAATAAGCATGAATGTGTGCTTATTAATTGAAAAAATCGATAAAAGAACGAAACATACCATTCTCTCAAATTGGCTTACAATAACTATAATTAACAAAAAAAAATTATAAGTATGCATGGATCGTTTTAATAGAGTATTTGACCTCCTCTGACTGCAGTGCACGATTCGCATCTGTGGGCTATGTTTTCGCGAGATTTTTCAGAAGATCCAAAGGGAGGTTTCTCCATTCTTCTTTCAGAGCCGTCACCAGGCCGTTTTGGTACCACGTGAAGGATCGCGTTCAGCAATGCGCCTCCCCAGAGCTCCTGAGTATTTTCCATGAAATTCAGGTCGGTGGAGTACGCAGGTTACTTCATTACGTTGATCACCCAGCTTTCAAACCGTTCTTCAACTTATGATGTACGACGAGGACCGACGTTATCTTCCATAAGAACAAACTTATTTCCCACAGTACCACGGAACAGCCTTACACTTTCTAAAATGACCTCTTCACAATTACGATCTACATACATTGACCCTTTCTGCAATTGTAGGAGTTCTTTACGCGAATACTATACCATACCAGAAAATTAATCCACCACCCCTGTAATGTTCAATTTCTACGATGTTTCTGGCTAAATAAGCAGTGGAGGGTTCTTGTTTAGATGTATTGCCGTAAATTGTCAGACGATTAATAAAATCGGATTTCATCTGTGAACAGAACGTTAGCCCATTACTGGAGTATTAACGGTAACATCGATAATGAGTTGTTTTATGTGTTGGGGTCAATAGAAAACACTACACAAATTTTCGAAATTATTAAAACGCCTTCGCACGGTTTGACGAGATATTTTGTTACAAGTGCATGATTACAGTTGTTTTGCTAACTTTCCAGCAATCATTCAGCCAAATGTTTTAGCCGTTACGATGAGACAACGATGTTGTGATGGAGTGGTTTTGCGCGGTCGATCACTATTAAACCTTCCTATAACTTCATACACAAGCGGGACACGAATTTTCCTGAAGAAACAATTCTTTACGAATACATGGAAGTCAATACAAATGTGACTTTTGGAACAAATGTGCCGTATTTTTAGCTTCAGTTGCTTGGAACTTCCTTGTCCTGGGCTATGTAACGTGTACCATGCTCGAACGGAAATTGGGAGATGCGGGTACGATTCCCGCTCTAGGGCAATGTAATTTTCAAGTTGCTGAAGACGTTGCTACCTGGAAACAATGAAACTACAGCACATATGTGCCAAAATCGCATTTTTATTGCCTTCCATGTATTTGTGAAGAATTATTTCTTCAGGAAAATTCCTTTCCCACTTATATGTGACGACATCTGACGCACTATAACTTGTGACCTACATCTGACCCCGGATGTGAGAAAAGGTCCTGGTGACGCTTCGAGAAAGCACAGTATAGTTTCAACTAGCGCAAAGTCTGAACAGTTCTCAGATTTCTAAACAACATTTGGTTAGCTTCAGTAGCTTAGAACTTCGTCCTGGGTGGTAAAACAAATAGCATACTGGGACGGAAATCGGGAGATACGGGTTCTATTTCCGCTCCAGGGCAATGTAATTTAGGGCAAAAATGACATCACTTATGGTACTAGTAGCTATTCCATGTTGAGAAAATTGTTTCCAGGTGTGTGATACTACACTTTGGCAATTCCGAACTCCTTCGCTACGTCTCTTGTTTCCCACCCTTCTTCCAGTTTAGCAACAATTCTCAACTGGGTAAATCCATCCAGTTGAGTTCTCTTAGATGTACTACAAGCCTCCTAGTACATTTAAGAGAACTCAACTGGATGGATTTAACCAGTTGAGAATCGTCCACTTTTCAGCATCTATAAAACAAGATATTTTTTCCTACTTACGATTCCATTGTTATCTCCGATTCACAGTACACTTAGGGCCCTCAACCAACTCCCTGTCCTAAGTCATCCCCTTCGCTGTCCCCCAGGAGCTCATAGTATTTCCGCACGTACTTGATGATCGGGGGTGCGTTGTTTTTGATATTTGGAGATAGACCTCGGGGAGCAATTTCAATTTTGGGATCTTTCTGTTTCCCCAAAACAATTCAGCCATCCTGATTTCTTAAGAACAGGTGCAAAAACAATCTAAATGAGGGGTTTCTGAAAAAAAGCAGCAACTTTATACTACCTCTGTTAGCCGTGCAATAAAGCATCAATTATCTCAGATACGGTTCGTTTCCTAACCTATGTTGACTATGACGTTTTTGTTTTTTCTCGTTGCGTACTGCCTATGTTTCCATTTATGACCGACACTTTCTCAATCACAATAATGGAACTTACACCCGAGTACTATACAACTTCATTTATTTAATCCGTTTTTACTGGTGTAAAAATTAACAAAAGCACACAATGACTAAGTGCCGAGCTTTCGCACTCAAAACGGAATATTTTCTGAAGGGTTCATTGGCCTTGAGAAAGCCTCCTATTTTGAGAGCGGAAGCTCGGCACTTGGTCATTGTATGTTTTTTAAAATGTTGCACCAGTGAAAACGTATTAAGTAATAGGAGCTGTATACTTCTGAATTAACTTGTATGTTACAAATATCAGCGCAAAACTCAGTTGATATTTTATTTAAAAATAACTTAGGCAGGCACAAAGCTGAAAATTGTAACGAGAGCTCCAAAACCAACTGGAAAACGTACTCTGACAACTGGAAAACGTACGACTGGCTCGATGAATCAAGATTCCAGCAAACAAATTTCGATAGTTGGGCCAATTTGGTGTTTCTATTCCACGAATCTATGGATTCCTGCTCCCTAGCGTTTCCCAAACAGGGAGGAGAGGAGATGTGATAGTCTGGCATCTGGTTTGACGGCTGGTATTTGGTATATTTGTACTTCTAGTACAGCATTTGAATGTCCCGTGGTATCTTAACACCACTGTAGACGAGGTACACTCGTATATTTTTATGTTGTTTCGTGATAAAGAAGGATACTTCCGGCAGGATAATGGGCAATATCGTAAGAATCACATCGGTAGCTAGTGATTTCAGGAAGGACGACAGTTACCACATTGTTCTAAAACCGAATACATAGTAGGGTGGAGCGAAAAACACTTTTTTTTTAATTTGAAACATCACCATGTGCAATAGTTCCGATTTTATTACTGAAACGACCCCCCGAAATATGGATGACATTTTTTGATATCTTAGGCTGCCCCAATAACCTCAAAGTTTGAAAGTTATAGGGAAAAACTGTTTAAAAACACCCGCTTTCTCCATTTTGTAAATATAAAAAAAAACTGTGTCATCATGTTATTTAATATCACCTTTGAGTGTATAAACATGGGTAAAAGTTCAGCAGACATGAGTTAATTTCTTAGGCTTCCCCAGATCCCTTAAAGTACGTAATTTTTGCCAAAAATCGCATGATAAGTTGAGTAAGCATTAGGTTCGACAGCAGCCTTATTGTTACCAATTTGGGCTTAACATTAGCAATCCCCCCCCCCTCTCATACTTTCTGGAAAGCTCTCATTGATTTTCAGAAAAATTGCTTGCTGTTTTACTCTCTGCTTTGCTTTTGTTACCTTTTTCATCTCAGCCCACCTCCTCTCTCACAGCGGAGCTCTGTTTGCGAACTCGCTGAGTCATCTCATCACAGTCGCACATGTCCGTTTGGGAGAGAGTTTTGGCGTATTTGCGTCATAATGATGCAACAGTTTCGTCCACTCCTAGTGACGTTGATTGGATCGTACCGGCATTTTCATTTTGTCGTCCAACTACTTAAGTTGGCTGAAACAAAAAATAAAGCTGATTGCCCTATCCTTGGGAGTTATAAGGAAATGCATGAAAATGTGTTGTCTACGTACGAATATGTAATGCGCCATTACTACCTTGTGAGGAATACTCTTAGGCAGGAAGGTACAAATTATGAGCCTGCTGAAGCAGAAATAGCAAGTATTGTCGCGGACAAAGTGCTAAGTATAAGGAAGAAAGCATGTCTTCCGACATCTCTCCACAAATCTGTTGCAAAGCGTGTTACCGCATACAACACTGAAATCCGAAAGCTGAAAAAAACACGCTGCAAGAATGGATGAAATCTACCGAAACAAGATTGAACAATTTCGTGCAGATTTGCAACGTATCTTTGACATATGCTCATGCAAGTGCAAATGTTTTACAACCTGAAAATGCAGCTCTACAAAAAAGGTACCCGTGAAAGAGCGAGACTGTCTAATGGACCAAAGAACAAACAGAAGAATGATAGTAGGTAGGCTTTACGCAAAACCCACCAGTGTACTGAAGAAAAGATCAGCTCGAAAGAGGGATAGGGAATATGCAAACATACAGGGAGTAAGAGTGATACATGGGCTACATACCTGTGGCACATAGTCTTCTTGTCGTTTCAAGTAAGTGTTCCAGAGGGACACGAGATTGTGAATACCCTAAGCGAAGAAACTCCGAGGTTAGCTGTGTAAACAGTCTTTAACGGCGTCCCAGACCTCAGAGTTGTTAGCGAACCGGCGGCACTTGAGAGCTTTTTTTCAGTAGCCCCAAAACTCGGAATTCCCAAGGTTACAGATCGGTACTATAGGGGTGATATTCGAAGACTTCCCAGTGGAAGCTACAGCGAATCTTGTCATATTATCGCAACATGCAGGCGTGCGTTGTTGTGAAGCAGAATAAACTCATTTGACAACATACCGGGTCGCTTACGATTGATGGCCGTTTTGAGGTTGCGTAACGTATTCTAGATGTATTTGCCGTGACCATACGGCCTGTCTTCAGCGAATCAAACATCAATGGGTCATTCTCATTGAAGAAAACCGGAGCATCAGTTTTCCATCACTTAAAGAGGACTAAGCTTTTTTATGAGTGGAGAGTTGGGATGCCGCCGTTCCATACTCATCCGTTTCGCGGCCGGCACTAAGTCAAGTTTCATCTGCGACCACCATATGGGAAATCAAATAACTACGTAACCCCCTCCCCCACTCTCTCGCTGCGTGGTAACCATGCAGATGCACTCATTCGCCGAGTTTTCTTCTCCTCCTAGAGATGCGTGTGACCTCATAGTGCGCAAACCTTGCTGAATGCCAATTGGCGATGGAGAACTATGTTAACATTTTCCATACTCACGGACAATGTTACCTCAAGATCGGGTGGTGATTCTTCGAATCTCCTTTGCAAGGTTGTCCACGGCAGCAATGGATGTCAAGTCTCGGCATGACTTCCATGCTCACACATCTCATACGAAATTCACTCTACCAACGGGACACTGTACACCGTGATTAACACTCACTCCCCTGCACATTATCCATACGACGATAAATTTCGGTTCCACTCACATTTTCAGCCGTCAAATATTGCATAACTGCCCGCTAGGCCTTTTTGGACTAATACATTCCACGATCTTACGTAGTAAACTTGCCTCCGCAAGTGCAAACATCACACCGACAAGTGCCGACGATAAAATCGTGCTTCCTGACATGACACACCACTTACCGACACAAATGCCAGGCTTGACGACGCTATTATACGAGCCCGACTTTCATTTGGCAGTACCTTATATAAGTGGTTGCCTGCTTCGAATGATGTAATAATACCTTATGGAATTTAAGTGCAGTGTCGGAGGTAGTGAGGAACTCAAATATTTGCAATGAAACGAGATCCCAAACTATTAAAATACCCAAAAGGTGTACTGGGACAGATCGAGCAAATAAAATAAGACTCTAATCCCTAATCCGCTAGATATGGCCCACGTCGACAAGAAATAATCGACAAAGCTAATCGACAGAAGGTCCAACCGGTGCGACGTCCAGAAGGTACACAGAGAGAAGCAGTCAAGGTATAAATATATCTCACTGTTATCTGCTGTTACTCTCATTTTATAACCATTAAACCTGAAACGGAAATGTTGTGAAACCTAAGAAGTCCTCACCTAAATTGAAAAATGAAGTCAGTCAACCCAGACCACGTGTTGTAACTCGTGCCATGCAGTAACAGCTATGGACTTTTATACAAGAAACGAAGAGAGTAGAAGATTTCTAATTTTTTCCAAGGCTCAGAAGACATTTCTTACTACAACGTATGTCCACATGCTTCCTCGACTGTTTTAGCTGGGAAGAACAACGCTCCAAACAAAGAAGATGAGTTATGTACTATGAATCTTTGGGAACATGACCTGTACTGTTATAGGTACGCATTTCTTATACATCCACATGTATTCCATATTTTTATTGCTTCCGAACATTCTGGAGGAGCACCTGGTTAATACGTTGCGGACCCACAGTATTTAAAACTGCTGTTGTTTGGGATATTAGGAGTCTTAAGTTCAGGCATTTTAACCTGCCGTAAAATGGAATCTAATGTTTCTTTAATAAATCCAGCTGAAATGGCCTTGTGTATGATATCTGCTATTCCTTTGTCGCTGGCTTCTATGATCGAGGAATTAACGAACGCTCTTTTGAACCATGACCTGAAAACGGCTTTTCTATACGACATTGGGTAAACGGTCCTGGAATTTTTTAAGTTGGGAACAGCTAACGATTTTTAGAACACTTCCGTGTGAGATGGCCATTTCTCTTTTGATAAGAAGGACGTCCAAGAAATGTAAGGTTCTGTTGTTTTCATGCTCGTACGTAAAATTTATGGACTGGTGGAAACAGTTCATTTCATCGTGGAACATCTTCAAGATCTGCTCTCCGTGTTCCGTAAAATAAAGATGCATTCCTCATATATGAATCAAGCGAAAGGTTTTAAGGTACAGTTTAAATATATGTTGTTTTCCATCCGTCGTAATAAGGCTTTTGCTAAGATTCCAGAGTTCGGTGATCTCATGGGTGCCCTGTTAGTCTATTATTACATTATTTTCTCAAAGCAAAAATAGTTGCTGTTGATGACCAGGAGATCACGTATTGTTTTTTCCTTCTGGTCAGGTTATCCATAATTCTTGCACAACTTCGGGAGGATGTTGGTTTCTTTTCAATTTTTGATCCTCTAAATCATCGCACGATTCGAGAAATCCTTCTTTTCATAGCGGCCAATCAGTTGAGGATCTGCCATGGATACTCTTTTAATGTCACTTACACAACACAGATTCTGCTACCAACTCATATTGATTGACCCGCATACTTACGGGTTCAGTTACACTGAATCGCGAAAATCGCCACACATTCTCTTCTTTCTGACATTATGGTTTTATTATCAGACACGCACGGCAATGGCTGCCTATATTCGCCGGCGCAGTTCTAGCATGCCACAAAATAAAGCTCTGTAGAAATTTGCATTTTTTTCCGATTAAAGATTTTAGGCTGAGCATATCATACCACTACGGCTTTGGAAGGATATTTTTAGAAGAACACATAACATAATATTGGGGTCAATGCGGCAATTCAAAGTAAAATGTGTATTAAATATTCAAAATAAATGGAACGTTTAATACAACCTTTTCAAATATTTCTTAATGAAGAAATTGGGTATTACGACCGAACCCCTGGTTTCAGGAGATTCATTTGCTAAATATACCGTAAAAAGTAATGTTATATGATTTCAATTAATTTCTTCGATTTTTCAAGTATTTTCGCATGAAGACAATATATTTCTCAATCAATTAACATATTTCTGTTCATCTGATTAGTTGTACATATTGCAAGTAAATATAATGGTAAAAGAGGCAAAATTTCAAAGCAAAAAAGAAACAAAACAGTTGTGTAACTATTAAATTTTTATGAACGAAAATAAATCTAAGTAAAGCAATTATACACAAATATTAATGCATGTTTTAAATTGAAATGTTGAACATAAAAATACAAATTTTCCATTACTGAAATATGTGTCAGTAATAAATTGGTACAATAATATTTTATTACAAAATAAATGGAAGTGAATTTGTTTACACACCTTTTCTAAATATTTGTTAATGAGAAAGTTAGGTATTTCGAATAAACGATTCATTTCAGTAGTTTCATTTGCTTTACGTAACGTACAAAATAATGTTATATGATTTATTTGTTTTTTTAGTTATTTTTGAACGAAAACAATATATATCTCAGTCAATTAAATATATTTGTTCATCTGATTAGTTATACGTATTACAAGTGAATGTCATGATAAAAGAGGCAAAAATTTCAAATTAAAACAAACAGCAGTTGAAATAAAATTAATTTTTTTTCAATAACATATGTTAATCAAATATTTATTGATGAATGAAAGCAGTGGTGCAGTATAAATGCGACAGGAAGGCGGGGTGAAATTTGAGTGAATAGAAATTCTGAGTTTTAATCCTGAAAACCTTCCCAATTGTTGAATGGCGGACAGGGCACAATGGTGTTTACTGAGGATTAATCAATGTGAACCCTTGCACTCGGGAAAGAAATACAGAGACTTCAGAGATTCTCGGCGGGCCACACTCTGTAGTGTGCTCCTTGAGGCGCCTTAATCTTTGAAAACAAGGAATTTGGCATTTCGAATGAAAGATTCTTTGGCCGCGGGCGAAAAAACAATGCATTATTTTAAACAGGACATGTACTCAAATGATGTTCCGGGGTGAGGGCTATCGGTCCATGGAGGAATTTTTTTAAACGGGTTTACAGAAAATTTTATTTTATTGCAAATACGTTAGAAGAAGAAATAGACGCTTCCGCCTCCTGGTAGCAAAACCATTCCTGACTAAAAAATTAGAAATTATATGCCAAAAATTTCACAAGTAGTGAATATATTTCAAGTACGTGGATATTCACATACTTGTTTCCGATGTAGGAAGAATTTTTGAAATCCAATTTTACAAGCAGCGATATCGGGGAAATTGCAATTTTAGAGGAGAATCTCTGCATTACTTAAAAACGAAATTTTGTCTTAAAACAGTCGTAGATATAAATGGCGTCGAAAGGATAAAGCATTTCTTCAATAGGGTATTAGGAAGCGAATGTATTGAATAAAATGTATTTTGAATTCGATATCGAGTGCCTTTACTCCCTGTAGTAAGAACATTGTGCATCATGAATGCAAGGATCATCATTCTCACATTTCAGGCTTCTCAATCCAAGAAGAATTTTTTAGATTGGACTATCATATGCTGAGATACGGTGTCCATAGACGGAAATATGGGCGTACAAGCCGATAGCATAAGCATGATCTTGTTTTACGGTATGCGTGCTAAAAGAAAGAAAGTTCCAAATCATAACTTTTAATACAAGTAAAAGAAAAACGGCATTATGTCAGTTGTCTAGGACAAAATATCGATCAGACCAAATGGAAGATTCTGTACACTGAACGAAAATATAATATATTAATTTAAAAAGATGATACCAAGGAAATGGAAAATTTAAATCTTGAAGGCGATAAAGTAATCGCTTATTGCTACGTATTAAAGAAATTCAAAAACTACTTAAAAAATGGTTTTTAAAATTCATTTTTCTGATAATTTACTAAATACTGTTTTGGACAAAAAAATCGGTAATGGACATCATATTGGATTAGCTGTTCGTCATAAATATTGCGAGTAGAATTTCAGCAGTTTTAAAACAAAACGTACAGGGTCGTACATTTGTTTGTCTTAATAATGATTTGGGGAGGTGTTTCACACATGTAAACTGTAACGTGAATTTTAAAGTGCATTTTTACCCCTTTGTACTAATTAATCAGAGAAGCAATTTTGCACCATTGTGTAATTTCAGTTAATATAGTTCAAATATGAATACATGTTAAATTTCTGGTTTAAATTATTCAAGATTACAGAAGTCATGAAAGCATCACCATCAACCTTAGAAGTTCTTGCATTAGTAATAATGAAAATAATAAACATCAGCAAACAATTTCATGATTTCTTAGATAGTTACATTTACCTTCCACAAATGATTCAAGGAAATTTCCTTAAGAAATGCTCACGACAACTTTTCAGCACGTCATCTGTAAAAGCAAATCTTACTTATCACTTAGACCTTCCTTTCTTTCTGCCTGTGGACATCATAGCTCGTAAATATCAGCCGTATTTAAAATATTCTTGTGCAATGCAAAGCTTTAAGTGCGAAAAGGGTGGATCACGCACACCTGTTTCTTCCCGATTCAAAACTTCCCAGCTAGATGGCGTAAAAGCAAAAGCTTCTGAATTGAAATTATGTTTTATTCCATATTTCTGTTCCTAAATGTCCGCTTGAAAAAAATATTTTTCCTTTCAATGTCATTTATATCGATCACTATTTTAACAGTGATCATTGCAATTTCTTTTTGTATTTTAGTTTCCTTCTACATTTCATTTTACTGTTCGATTTGAAAATCCCTTTGTCTCTGGTACCTTCCTTCAGCTATGAGAATTGTTTCTGGACTATTTGTTAAATTTTCCTAAAATAAGTTTTAGCCGTTTTTGGATTTAAATAGCTGTTTCTCTTTCTAGACGTTTTATCTATTGTAGAAATACTGTTGATTTTCATTTTATCTAACTGGGACCATTGATTTTGGATAACGTTTTTACATTTTGTTTTGGACAGAAAGGATCAAATGACGTGATCATTACAAACCAAAATTAAGCGTCATTTTACTTGTTTTATACGATTGGTGTGCAATAAGTAAACGGACTTTTATTCAAATCAATTAAACGAGAGAAATCAAAAGTAATTAATGTGAATGGTACAAATGCCAATAAAAATTATCATATTTTACATGATGCTTCCGATGGTTTACAATATAAAAGTGTACAGTCATTTGCAAAAGTTTAAAAACACCAGTCAATTTATTGAAAATTAAAATTTCCGAAGAAACAACTAATTACAAGTCAGATATATTGGGGAAAAAATGACACCACAGATAAGTACTTACATTTTTTGAAACAAAAAAAGACCGAAATCAGTACTTTATGTGGCAACCTTAGTTTTTATATTGGACAAAATACTATGTGGCATACTCTCCATGAGAGATTTTCAGTAGTCACATGAAAAGTCTTTGCACCACACGTTCTTTTTCGCGTCAATCAAAGCTTGGGAATATGATTGCTGTTTCTTTGCTACCTTGTTTTTTAAAATAGTCCACAAATTTTCAATGGGGACTATTTCCAGGCCAGTGAAGCACAGTTATATTTTACCTCTGCAGGTAATCCTTTATATTTTTGTTATGTGGCGTGGAGCACCATCATGCATAAATATTTTGCATCTGTGCACTTGGATATGAGTTAACAACTTCTCATGTAACCTTTCCACATAAACAGGACCTGCCATTGTAGTGCGTGTTTGCAAAACAGATAATGAAGCAGTACCGGATTCTGACATAGCATCGCATATCTTCTGAATAGGCGGGTATCTCGTGGAGCTAACTGTGTATTTTTCATCAAACCTTTTGCCTTTTTGTCGTCGAATATGTGCTTCAGGTTATTCAAATTGATGCGCAGTTGATTCATCGGAAAAAATACAAATTTGGCTCCAATTTTCAGCAGTTCACGATTGGTGGCTCTTTGTAATGGAATCTATTCTTTTTCACGGCCGAAGTAAGTCTAGCTTTATGTGACGTTTTATATGACTTTAATGCAAAAGCTTCACTAAGACGTCGGGAAACAATGCGTATACAAATATCAGACCACTTTGTATGTATAGAAGCTTTGATTTTCTTGTTCGAACTCTTCCAAGAACGCATAAATATCGGCTTTATGGTATTATCATCACGTGGGGTTGCTTTTCTTGGACGTCCACTTCTCTTTTGGTCGCTAAATTCACCTGAATCTCTATATTTCATAATCGTATTATGTATAGCAGTCTTGCTCACATTTACCTTTTTGCTTATGTCACGTTCGGAGTGTCCCTCATGATATTAAGTCACCATTTGTGCCCTCTGAGTAACACTTAATGACGCTTTTATGCCCATTTTTCGCTATACAGTGGGATGCGTACAAAACTTCTCAGCATTAAAACCATAAGCAAACTGACTCTCGCACGCTTCCCCGAACGCTATCAACAGCCCCGGCTGTAGGATGATGCAACACCGACAGGAAGTTGAGTAATACACACAGAAGCTGACTCAAGCGACAAATACTGTATATCCTAATACCAACAGGTGATATTAAACTTTTGCTAATGACTGTATATTAAATGTTTTATAATGCAGCGTTTTTAAGCACTTTAACAGTTCCAAAAATCATAACCCATAACATATATTTCAATGCAGCCACAAGTGTGCGGATGAAAGTGACATTGGTCACAGTATGTAAAAATTGAGAAATGTGTTAGTTTAAATACTTTGCAACAAAACACTCGGTTTCAACAAACTTTTCCGAGACATTTATGCTTTCATTATTTAAACATTTAAATACAACACTAAAATTGAGAAACGTGTTGGTTTAAATGAGTTAAACAACACACAGTGTTTGAACACGTTTACTCAAAACATGTAAACTTTATTTCATCGAACATACACAAAAGATCATTCAAACGTATAAATACGTCACAAGCTAGTTATCTACTTTTCAATGGAGCCGTAGTGAGGCGGATGAAAATGACATTTGACACACAATTTAAAATTTGAGATATTTGCATGGTGTGTGATATATTTGGTGGTTTCAGTGATTTGAAACATCACACTCTGTTTTAGCAAGTTTATTCAGATATGTACGCTATCACTAAGCTACAACTAACTGCCTAAGAGGCAGATGGATCAAATTTAACATGTAATGTATTTTTAAGGCGAAATCTGACAAGGTTGACTAGTTTGCAGAAGCATTGGCTGAATATCTGAGCTCAAGCATATCTTAGCAGGGACTCCAAAGTGATATTAACAAGTCGATGTCTGTAGTTGATGAATCTCATCGTAGAGTAAGTCGATTCGCACTCCTGTATTTTTCTATTCCACTTTCTTCTTCAGGATTTGCCATTTTTATGTTACCATTCGTTATCCTTGCTGTTGAATATTTTGTTTCAAGTTGAACCAAACGTGGCTAATTATTTCCAAACACTCGATTTCAAATTTGGGAGATCTTCAGAATAGATTTCTACACGTATATGACAGAATTATTCTGGTAAATAAATGTTCAAGTGACCCAAACTCTGTTCAGAAAGTAAGTCGTCGTAATGCCTGCGTTTGCCTAAAAACAGGAAGGTGGAAATTTCTTTGCCTGAATTTGTAGCTTGAAAGCGGAAAGGTCACGCAAATATTCAAATGATAAATTGAAGTCACACAAATGAAAAAAACGTGATTAAAATTTCTGGGACATTTTTTTTATCTAGTACACAGTGTAAGAGTGCAAAACGTACATCGCAACAACGTAAATGGTCCCTCTAGAAAACAACCGAGCTACAAATAACCTAGAGCTGAAAGACAGGACTCTTAATATAAAAAAGGACATCAATTCAGTGGTTATTTGCTTCTAACCTTCCACACTCGCCGAAAGATTGGAGCAATAACACTCCTGTCGGACA
The DNA here is from genome assembly GCA_039090855.1 of Macrothele yani. Classification (NCBI taxonomy): domain Eukaryota; kingdom Metazoa; phylum Arthropoda; class Arachnida; order Araneae; family Macrothelidae; genus Macrothele; species Macrothele yani. Next base: position 171,446,484 of record CM077034.1, read on the forward strand.
CAGCGGGACAGGGATTGAAGCTCCATTGTGACCATCCGTACCAGTTCCCAGAGCCATTATAATTATTAACATTAACAATAAATATATAAAACAAATTACTACGTTTCCGAATAAGCAATGAGGTAATTGAATACATCCTTTTATTTCGACAGTGAGTTAACACCCACGCAATATAACTATTTTATTTTATTTATATGCGCTCAATTGTCTTGCAAAATATTTTATGTTTATAGTATTATTCCATTTTTTTACTAAATATCAGTCATATTTAAAAATATTTTCTTTGTTTAACCGTCAAGAAACCAATAATTTATTAACAAATGTATTTGTTTTATTTCCTTCAAGCCGAGCAAAAGCGCTTTTCGTTTTTTACGCTTTCCAATAGTAGGTTGAGGAAGCATATATGCTCCAGCTTTTTCCGTCCGTCTGTCAGTCTGTCTGTCGGCACGATAACTCACGTAAAAATGGTTCGATTTTGATAAAATTTTAGTATGTGGTAGGGGACCACCAGGGGACGAACCTTATTGAAAATGGGTGAAGTGAGGTCAAAGGGCACGCCATAAGAGCGGGATCCATACAATATCCCTTATGCGTCATAATTTGCGTAAATATGGTTCGATTTTAAGGAAATTTTAGTATGTGGTAGAGGGCCACCTGGGAACGAACCATATTGAAATTAAATGAAATGGGGTCAAAGGTCAAGACATAGGAGCGGGATCTATTCCATTGCCTTTATGCATCATAACTTGCGTAAAATGGTTCGATGTCAATGAAATTTAAGTATGTTGTAAGGAACCACCTGTGAGCGAACCCTGTTGAAAATGGGCGAAATGGGCTTAAAGGTCAGGACATAAAAGCGGGATTCATTTATTGCCTTTATGCGTCATAACATGCGTAAGTATGGTTCGATTTTGATGAAACTTTAGTATGTGGTAGGGAACTACCTGGGCACGAACCCTATTGAAAATTGGCAAATTGGGGTCAAAGGTCAGGCAGGGCATAAGAGCGGGATTTATTCCATTGCCCTTATGGGTCATAACTTGCGTAAAAATGGTTCGATTTCGATGAAATTTTAGTATTTGGTAGGGAGCCACTTAAGACAAACCCTATTGAAAATGTGCGAAATGGGGTCAAAGGTCAGGACACTGGAGTGGGATGCATTCCATTGCCTTTGCGCATCATAGCATCATAACTTACCTAAAAATGTTTCGATTGCGACAAAACGTTATCATGTTGTTCCGGAGGTATAGTGAACCGGTTTTGTTGAATATCAACGAAATGAGGTCAAAGGTCATTGCACAAAGCAAGATTTATTCCACAGCCATTATTCTCATAACTTGCGTAAAACAGCTTCTATTGCGACAAAACTTTAGTATGTTATTCTTGAGGTATACTGAACCGGTTCTGTTGAATGTCGTTGAAATGGGGTCAAAGGTCAGGACACAGGAACGAGATTTATTCCACAGCCATTATCCTCATAACCTGAGTAATAATTTTTGGTATGTTGGAAAGCGTATCATAATCAATGCATTGCATGATGTTACTAACTTCATTTCTAGAAATCTGTGGTCAGGTTTGCAAAATGAGTCAAACGCTCCTTGAGAGTTTGCACTACAATGAGATTCATTTTTGACCCGAATTCTTGAATGTGTTGTGCCAGCTCACATATTGCTTTTCCCTGTTCCTGGAACTTCACGTTTTACTCATTTAAGTGAATTATTATACAACGCAAAAATGTAAATCACACTGCCATGAAGTGTCAAAAAATTTCTTTATCAGACATTTCTCAACAAGAAGATCTCGAATTTTAAGGAAGCAATTTGGTAAATCACAACAACTTTTCTTCTGCTTAGCCAGCTCATATTTGCAAAGTCAGTAAGAACCTCGAACTCACAGTCACCGAATTCTTTCAAGGGCTCAACAAACTGTCGACGGATGGGAAACTTCCTCTACAGATGTCATTTACGATTTTCATAACCATGTCTATCAAAATTTTCAACACGCTATTTCCCCGTATTTCATGGTACATATTATACTGATGCAGAATATAATAGAGGTAAGGTAACATGTCTTTACACTGTTATAACTCAAATACTGCTTCGAACGAGATACAAATCATAATGTACTTCCAATCATTGTGGGAGCATCGTCCGTTTTAATCGAAACTAATTTTAACAGATCCTGGTCTCAATTTTTTAAGATTGATTCGAAAACATATTCGAGCATAATTGCATCGTTCGACCCGGCAGTCCACAAAAAATACAAGGATTTCTTCAGGAATTGTAAGATCAGGAAGCACGAACCGAACCCAAAATATTAATTGGGCTATGTCAGTAAAGTAGTTTGACGCTTCCAGCGCAAGGGAAAGGCCCAACCAATCTTTTAATTGTTGAAGCAGTTGCTCTTCTGTTATTAGATAACTCCAGCACTCTACGAACAGGCGTTCCATGGCTTAAGTGCAAATTCAGCACGTTTTGATGGACATCATTATTCACGCTCGATAAAAAGTTCTTCAATCAACGAAATCAGAATGGGTTTTTTTAATCTCAGCATCAGAGATTTGTTGTTTTTTTTCGACCCATCGGATCATCGCTACAGACCAGAAATGTCACTTGCTAGTGCTTTCTGATGAAAAAGGCTATTTCCAGCAGTATAGTGCGCCACGCCACCACAGAGTAGTTCGAAAAGCACGAAAGTGCATTCAAATTGCTGAAATGTTCGCCATAATGCGTATGGTTGGCTCTTTCGATACTCCATTGCTTTGTGATCATTCTCCACCGAATTTTGACTTATCATATTCGCCGCTAGACAGCGTTGCACCCCCTTTGCTGATGAAGGCAGAGCTTTCTTTTTGCAGCAAAAATATTTATCTCCTTCGAAGACAGATATACTTATACAGCACTTCTCACAAGCAACATGTAGGTGGTTTTTTTCTGAGGGACTGAATCCAGTCAATTTTTCTGGATTCTGGAACAGAAATATCATCGGTTTCTTTATCAAACTATTAAATGTAATCGTAATAATAACATGCGATAATGTCCACTTTTTCTGGATATCATTCTTAAGGATCAATTTAGGAAATACAGATTCGGACTGACAACAAGCACTCACAAAGTATCCACACAGGAGCAATGCCCGTAAGATTTCCAATATTTCCCGAAAGCTTCATATGAATGTACGCCAGTTAGATTCAGTTTAATCCCTGATTAATATTACGTTCTATATTTCTCCAACGTTGCCCATAAAAGCTTGGCTATCAGCATTTATGTGTAGAAATATTTACGTAAACTTTTTTATTTTCATGTTTGCTCCGTAAAAAGGCAAAACGCATGGGACTGGCTGACCTTTAGGTTTTGCTTATTATTTTCAATATTATCAAGGTTTTGCCAAATAAAGTGGTGGTAGATATCCATTACCGTCATTCCCATTATTCTTCAATTTTTAGCTAGCAGTAGTGAGAATATTATTTTCTATAAATTCCAAATTGCTTCTTTAATACGCAATGCTATTGAACACTAAATGTATAGGTTTTTCATGGGGACAGCCTATGAGCAACATTGCCTTGATCTGTTACTATACGTCATCAGACAGTTTCTTCCTTCAGTTTAATATTCAGAAAACGATTATAATTAGATTTAATTCGTTCAAGTTTTCCATGGTGTGTATTTATGAGACGCAGTTAGTGATGCTTAGTCACTTCGTTATTTGAATCGGTTCCAAACCGAAGCGAATCCAATAACTGAGTGTCCAAAAATCACTCCCAGCGTCTGGTAAATTTACATAAAGGAATTAAATTTGTTATTCGAGTGTTCACTGAGGCCGATCCTGAGATAGGCTTTAATGTAAGGATTCTGGTTGAAATCAAGCTAGTAATTTGCGTTTATACTGAAATTTGCTCTTCTCAATTATTAGCAGTCGGACGTTAAAACATGAACGCTGCTTTCATAATGTATGTAAGCAAAAGTTGTAGTCCATCGTGACTTCACTTATCATTTTACTGTAATCTTTTCATAGATACACCAAGCAAGCTCACTCTTGCTTTTCAAGTTCCATTTTCATAATCCCAAGAAAATCAATCTAAAAAAATATATTCCTTCCGCAACAGTCCCTCATTTTAATATTTCTGATTAGTAATTAAATAAATGCTTTGCACTCTGCGATTAACAAACCATTTCCAACGTAATTTATGAAACGTTTTTTAATAATGGCTTTGCATAATACACGCTGATTGGCCAAATATTATGACCATCTGGTGAGGACGTTCTTGGACCACCTTTTTTCCTTAATACTACTTGAATTCTTCTTGTTATGGAACTTTTTAAATGCGTGTATGTGGCTTGGGGTATATTATCCCAAATGAGATCAAATGTACCCTCCAGCTGTTGAAGATTTGGGTGGCGAATCCAGCTCTGTGATGCTGCTTTCGACATCATACTACAAATGCCCCATTAGATTGAGTTCTAGCGATTCAGGAGACCAATATAGCAGGGAAAAGAATCCCTGATGCTTCTTAAACCATTCTCGTACAATATGCTCACTGTGGCATGTAGAGATCCCTGATTCGAACAGCTTCTGATGCCCGGTGATATAAGGAAATGCCACGAATTTGGTTTTGAGCAATTGTCATCTTTACTTTCGCACCTTCCCGTTATAACTGATACCATTGACGCAATGACCAGTGTTTCACAGGAAGTAGCCTTAAAGCTATAAATTTACACTTCAAGAGTCACGCAGCGCGATGTATAAATTCTCAAATTCCTGGTTAACTGCAGGACTCTGCAAAATCCGACATTTCAATTGCAACAACCTAATAGTGATGAAATTATAGTGATTCAGATTAAGGCAATGCTGGTGAAAAGTTATAGTTGCGTATCATGTCCTGAAATGTGTTTTCAAATGTATTTGAAAGCACGTTTCGCTGCATCATTCAAGACGAGTCCGAACTTAGTCCGGAAACGGATTAGATACAATTAAGATGGCAGTACTCATATGTTAAATCGATTTTTAGTACATAACCATCATCTTATTTAATATTTCTTATTGTATAATAATCGACAATCAGTGCTTTTCAGTGACAAATATTTGTTTAATGAACACAGTAAAATTAATCAATGGAGATCAGTTTGTGAATTATCACTACGGTAATATCCATTGGGACAAACTGTCAACATAATTGAATGGGCTTTGGCGGCAACGATATTTAAGCCTCTCGAAACCCTGAAAGAAAAATAACATCTTATCATTCAGCGCTTAACCTTGATGTTTTCCCTAAAACATGAACTGCCGCACTAAACACACTCTCACTTGCAGAACTACTGGCTGGTATATATAGTACACGTCTCGCAATGACAGCTAGCTTAGAAAATTAAGAATCCCGCCACGGCGGTAAAAAATCTACAGCTTCCAGATGTGTTTATCCAATGCGCAATTTTAGATACTTACAAATTTCATCTGAATCAGGATCATGAATTCCAATGTCATCTTCCAAATCTTCAAATAAACCAGCTGATTTTTTCCTGGAAAAAAATCTGAAAAATGAAAACTATTATTGCTGAAGAAATTAAGATACAGATCTAAAAGTGGCACCACCCGTGCATTTAATACTAGAAATTCTTTAATTTTTGTTAACCAGTGTATAACAGAAATATCTAGGGAGTTATTTTTAATTACAGTTTTATATGAAGGTCAGTTATAAAAAACGAAATTGGATGTGAAGGTATAAAAAGTTCAGTAATAAAATTCAACATATGTAAGGCCAAGCCGAGACCCGAATTTCTCGGCTCTTAATAAATTCTGAGCCCGCCCGAGCACGGTCTGGGCTAGGTTTCCGTAGAACAGCACTGGCTCGACTCATCTCTAGTACCCAGAAATGATAATTTTTTTTCATTACTATGCGTATATTTAAAATATTTAATTGTTTTATAATAGGGTGTACATGAAACACTTTATCAAACAAATATGAAAAAGTTAATCCCTTTAAAACACCTGAAAAGTACTGAAGAATACCGTATTACTCAAACGAACTAAAACATCTTCAAATCTAACGTTCTGGTTTCAGATTTAAGCTTTACAATTCAGTTTGAAAATTTGGGAAAAATGTATTTTGTTTGTCCTTATTCTTTCGAACTCTTAATGAAATACATAGAATCCGTTCTGAATACATATATATGGGAATAAGAAATAAATAAGCAAACTCACCTCATGTCCTCGCTTTTAACGAATCCGTAATCCCAACAATATTGTTTGCCTTCTATCAGGGTGTGTCACAATTTCATTAAGTTTGCGCTACATACGATTTGCGAATTCCATCGCTGTGCTCCCCTGCGTAGAATAGGTACAGAATAGACGCAGTACAAACGTGGCTGATGACGTGAATTTTACATGTGCATATATTACTTATTAGGTGCGCAGAAGATGAAGGTTGATAAATCTGCCTTTATGGCACTCTTTGGCAAATATTGTAAAAGACCTAGATAAACATTTCCGCAGGTGAAGGTAACCAGACATTTCAATGGTGAAGACACCAATCTTGAAGAGAATCTGAGCTCAGAAGGTACAACGCACGCAAACCTTACACCGAAGAGACAGAAAATTATGAAGAGAGGGACTTTATACAAATCGAAGTTGCTGAAGATAAATGAAGGCCCCTGTACAGGTCATGAACCTATACGAATCCCATCCGATCCTGAGCTCTTTTAATCACTGTTAACCTTGTTCTTCATATGGGAAAAGCAGAAGGAATATTGACAAAAGCACCATAATAAAGTACAGACGACAAAGTGAGAACATTTCCGCGAAGGCTAAGCTCCATCTGTGCTCATGGTCAGCTCTGGTTCATACCTAAAAAGAGTGGTCCGAGGAGAAAAAGCCACTACCGCTGAAATCGTGTGGCCCGACCATTGCTCATCGGTGCGATTGGTGAGCGAAGGTTTTCCAGTAGGGTAGGAACAAACAGACGGGATACTGTACTGCACCTAACAGGTAATTCGAATGCTGGGTACTGAGGTGATGTTTTACAACCCATAGTACATCGAACCCGGCTGAAAATGGAATGCGACTCTGAAGGCCGCTCCGAGTAACCACGGTAACCTCATTTCGCCGTCGAAAATGCTTAGAATGAGCACCCAAAAATCAAAACTGGACCTTAAATGATTGAAAATGTGTCTTGTGGTTCGATGAATATAGTTTCCTGTTGCACCATCTAGTTGGCCTGTTACGTGTGCCTTGTTAACTTGGGAAGTGTTGGCATAGGATGCACCGTATGACGAAAAGAAGCCAGCTGTGGAAGGGTGAGTTTTAAGACAACGTCCTTCTAGGGAACCATGGGTCCAGTCATTGATGTGTAAGGAACTATGATGTCTATAACCGACTTTTTCATTGCAAACCTGGTACATCCTTTTGTTCCAACGATAATCCCTTCTAGTAGTGCCTTCTTTTAGCGGGATAATGCGCAATGCCAAACTGCTTGGATTGTTCGATAATATTTCGAAGTACATGAGAAAGATTCCTATATATTGCCCTGGACTCCAAATTCTACAGATGCCAGCTCTCTCAGGCATTTGTTGTTTCTGTTACAGCTGCAAATCTGACTGCGGTGGACCAACCACGTAATTTACGAGAGTTAGAGGTTCTGATGGTAACGTATTAGTACCAGCAGATCTTCACTGATTTAAAAATATTGTACGTTCCATGGCTTGCCAGATAAGAGCTTTTTTACCTGCATGTGGAGAATCTATATCAAATTAAGCATGTGATCATAATGTTTTGGTCCTTCAGCTTATTATGGCTTTATTATCGGATGAGACCAGATAACTGAAGATGGATAAGTAATCCACAGAACTTCCTTCCAGCTATGGCTTGACGACCTATTGGAATTCACAAGGTGCGCTACATTCACGTACATACCACGGCTGATAGGAATTGTTTATATTAAAATTTAGTACAATACATCATAGCTATTATAATAGAACACAAAGAATGGAAGTCTCGTTAAGAGATATTCTTAGAACTATTGCCAACTAACACAGACCTCGATGGAACTTTAAGTAAAATTACAAGAGGTAATGTTTATGAAAAATATGTTTTTCACTTAATCATTGAAACAACTATTCACAAAAATTAAGAATGCGTGGGACCTTTGTCAAGATATTCCACTCAAGCAGGTTATGGAATACTAATTCCGAATCACTCCAAACGGTACTCTAGCAAGGAACACAACAGGAGGATGTTCAGATTCACAATAAAACAACAGTTATATAGTATTGTACATAGTGAACTCTGATCCACTGAATGATTCCCTTGATCAGTAATTTAAAACTCAGTTCACATTGATTCCAAGGTGCTCCATTCAAGCTCTTTCGGCTGTTAATATACACAAACCAACCAATTGTTTCATATGAAAATAAATGTTTGTTATACTTTATTGATTCGAGAAATTACTAGCACCTGCAGTAAAATTAATTTCTCAATTCGCAATTGTGTTAAAAACTCACGATAAATCTACGGCAGCGTCAAACCAGACCTTTGAACAGTAAGCCAAGTGTTATATTGATTTCTTTTTCGGAATTTGTTTCCTCATTAATCATTACATATCAGTAAAAAAACATTAAACGTCCAATTAGCAAAGACTTTACATAATTTACAAACTAAAACACCTTCTTCAATGTCGTAGAACTAATCCACAATTTAAGCCGAGCTTTCGCGCTCCACATGGAGGATTCGTTGGAGCTAATTTATCAAAGCCTTCTTAAAAATAAAAATAGAATTGTATCATTGTAAATTGCTATTTTGTAAAAGTCTTTGGTAGTATTGCCCAGACGTAGCCACCCGGTGGAGCTCGAAAGTTCGGCTTAAATTGTGTGTTACTTTTTCGCTAATAAAAAAAGTGTTTTAGTTCGAAATCCAGTAATTTAACAGTAAACGATCGTTTCCATATCATCCGAACGCACGGAATCGTCCGAACGTTTTGTTAGGTTTAGTATCCATCTCAGAATCATGAAATTATTTCATAAATATGTCTTGATTTCAGACTTCACTCTGCAAGACTGGAATTAATCCGCCTGGTAGCCGCTCCAATGATTTGGATTTTACAAGTGCGCAGTTTGCATCTTCACTTTTTGATACAGATTCATGAAACATTTGTTGAGACTCTCCACTTTGAAAATACATCAGGAGTATTTTTCTATCTAACAGCTTTGGGAATAGCTTGAGACCACCTGATTTAGAAGTTACAAGAAATTTATAATTATGTGGAATGAAAAGTGGAAAGATATTACAAATGTAGAACTTCTTTGGAGGGGAGTAGTAAAAGATAAAGTTGATCTTAGTGACAACAAATGGGAAGAAATACGGCATCTTAGCGATCGGGGTCTTTGAGTCACATTTTGGCTTGAACGGCTGGCGAGAGCATTTCTCCAAAATGAAATATTGTTGTGTATCTGCTTCGTACTGTATTTTGCCTGTGATCTTCGCTATTCTTTGCAGGTAGCTTTTGTTCCACTTGTTGCTGATATCATGTAAGCTTAGCGAAAGTACAACCCAGCGCCCATATTAAGTTCCTAATTCCTTTCCAAATGTTTTACAGTCAGCAAAGATATAAATCGTTTATGCCTCAAAAATAACTGTTTCTCTGAAGATCAATATAAGTGAACATAATATTATAGATCATCTGTAAAATAACTTCGTTTTTCTACAGGAACTTTGAGTTTCAGCAGCTTTGACACATAACGCAGGTCAACACCAAAACATTGTATATTAAAACTATGATAATAATAACAGATAGATTAATGTTTGTGAAATTGAGATCAAATTTGTTACATTATTATTTCTTTTGAACATAACGGTTCTGAAGAACTGGACACAAAAACATGGTGATGTAGCCAAAATTTTCGTTTCGAGCGGAGTCTTGTACGAAATACGCATATGTAGGCATATATTTCTGTAGATGTGCATTACTTCAAAGAAGAGGTTGAGTTTCCGATGGTTTGCCTGAAATTGGGCATTATTCACATAAGGTGATAAAAACTGCACTGAAATAAGTGAAGATCCTTTAAAACGAAACAATGTGCTTAGGATATATCAGACTGAGATAAATAAAAATTCGTGAAGAGAAGGAATCATTTCTGGGTTTAGGCTTACAAACAAGCACCGTTCTGTGTACAATTAAATGTTTACAATACAAAATATATGTGTCGGATAGCGATTAATTTCCATTTATTTGATTATCCTTAGAAACCGGAATATTGAGTAGAAGACTCCACACAACATTATTGCACACTTGCTTAAACCATGATTCCAATGGTTTAAACCTAATGTGCATTAAGTTATTTCATTTGTATATCAAGAGGATATACATAATGCACAGAAATGCTGCCGTATTGACCGCAAAAGGGCGGTGTGAGAAATTGAGACTCACCAACATAAGACAGAAATGTAGAGGAATATTATGGGGCAAATATTGTGGTGGAAGTGAGCACAGTGATGGAATTAAATTTAAGGAATTTCGGAGCAAAGTTCAGAACTCGTCTCCTCATAAAAAGTACTAATACCAAAACTATGTAAGTGGCAGATATATAAAAGTACAACACTTTTAACCGTGTTGAGGTCACCGAATAGAAAACGGAGTCAGTAATTGATAACTTCTGTCACACTACTTTCGCAGTAAAAGGTATCCAACAGAAATATCCAAATCAGACTTATAAATTTGTATGAAAATCATTCGCGAATAAGCTCTTGCAGAACTAAGGAAGAAAAGCCAAAAAAAAAAGGAGGACACGCATTAGACCTAATTTGCATTACATTTTATTATTTACTTAAGCGTGATCGTTTCATTTACGTTCTATCAGTTTTCTACTTGCCGTTTTATTCGAAAAATAAACCCTTGTTAAGAACTTTTATGGCAATATAAAGGCACTTTTTAGCCGGCTCTGTGGCGCAATTGTCTAAGCGCTGGCTTTTGACCATTTATCCGATATGAATCCGTGTTCGAATCCCGTGAGGCATGTATGTGGTGTTTGTCTTACAGTATTGGCTCTATCCCAAACCCGGAGTCAATGACACCAAATTTATTACGAGCGGTTGATTACAACTCATCCAGATGCGCACGGTAATCTTTAAATAATCAACAAATATACATATAATATAATAACTGTAATATTATTCTGTAAAACCATGCAAACAATGTATTGAATAGTACATATACAGCTAAGTCCAACCGAAGAATTTCGAGGGTATACTTAACAATTACTGTATATTGACCAATTTCGGTGGTAAAGTTAAATTCCAAAAAAGCAGAATTTAAGTATTCCGTAAATGCTAATTTGCGTGAAAAGATAAGACCAGTGTGTTGCACGAAAGTTATGTCGTACTTTTGGAAAAGTCTGTTGAAATAATAGAATCTTAAAAAATCACGCAGTACCAGTAATAGAAGAAATATATTCGACGATTTAATGTAATGGATTGGTGCGAATGAAATGACCGGCCCTCACAACAGCGGAATGCAACCACTCACAGGTGTTGCGGATATTATGTCATAGAGTTGCTACAAATAGCTAGCATGTATGTGAAGAACAAGGTTCAGGGGTGGTTGGTTTTGACGTAAAGTGGCTTGCAAGAGAAACATGCAGACGCCGGATTTGAAAGTCATCATCCTGTATGAATTTATACTGAGCAATTCTGCAGGATTTGCTGCTCGAAACGTTAACAAAGCGTTTAGAGTGAAATGCAGCGAACAAAGGAACAATTCGGCGATGATTTGTTAAATTTTGTAGTGGAGATACGGACCCGCGAAACGAAGCAAATGGTCTCCGACCTGTTGCTGTTTCTCACGATGTTTTGTTACGTATGGTTGAAAGGTACTCCATATAAACGTGTCGTGAGATAGAGGCAGAGGTAGGGGTCCACCACACGATAGTTGTTCGTCGTCTGGCTGCGCGGGGTAAGGTCAAAAGCTGGACATGTGCCTGCCGCATGAGTTGACAACTGCCAAAAAGTCTTGGCGTTTGGAATTATGCATGTCGCTATTTGCCAGGAATAAACAGGACCCTCCGCTTCAACGAATCGTCACCTGCGACAAGAAGTGGGTCCATTATGATAATCGGAAGCGATCTGCAAAAGGGTTAAGCAAGGCACAGCCTACTGGACGGCATCCTAAGCCACAACTACACCCCAAGAAGATGATGCCCCTTGTCTATCGGTCCACAGTCGGATAATGCATCAGTTCCTTGGCAAGAGGCCAAAACACCACAGCAAAACGCTATTGTGTTAAATTTCACTAAATGATTCGGACATTACTGCAGAAACAACCGGCTGTGATCAACAGGCAGGGTATTCTTCTTCACCAGGACAAAGCTCGTCCTCATGTTGCATAACGAACGATGCTGACACTAAGTGGCGTGGAATATGAAGCACTGCCTCATCCTGGGTAATCCCGAACTTGGCTCCAAAAGACGATCAAACTGTTTGTCGCGTAAACTACTTCCTGTCCATGAAACAATTCACGACAGACAACGAGGTTCAACGTGCAGTGGATGACTTGAGGTCGCAGCCACGATACCTTTTTCGTTCCGGGGCCATTGCCTTGCTGGACAGATGACAAGTATGGGTCAATGCCGAAGAGGATTATTTTCCCTAGGCAGGTTGTCCTAATTTTCCGTTTTTGCCGTTAACGTGTGCTGGTACTTTGCCGGGCATTTCATTCGCACCAACCCAATAACTGTGTTCTTCAAATAATAACAGAAATACATTTTCTGGTTTATTGAATGTAAAACTTGAATTAGATAATTTCTTCACAATGATGATTGCAACACAAGAAATGCAAAGAAGAACTTTAGACAGAATATTCTGCTCCATTATCTAGTAGTATATTTATTTTTTAAGTGGTTATTGTAGTTTTATTCTTGTTTGTTCACATTACGAAAATATCTTATTTCGATGTAATTCTCTTCCAAGGATTTTTGAGACCACGCATAGAAATATATGTTACTTCACTTCTCACTTTTAAAATTTTGAAATTTTAACGTAACCCAGAACATGAGCTTACTAAAATGATTGAAACATGTTGTGTGTAATGGTCCGTTACTATTTCGAAGAATCAAAAGTAGAAAATGCCTTAGTTAACGGGCGGCGAAACTCTGTAAGAAAAACAACTACTATATGGAATTTTAGTAAATATTAAAATTTCTGTAGAAAGGTTAGGTGAAGTAATGACGTAGAGCCGGTTCTGTTCATATTTCAGCACATTTTCTGAGTAATAGTACCAAACGGAAAATAAATACCAAAAGAAGACATAAAGGAAAGTGACTTGTGTGTTTGTATGCCAAAATCCATGTTTTGATTACAACATGCTCTTTTTAAAATATTTATAATTTCAGGGACAAAATCTATGGAGCCAACGTATGAGACCACATCCTTATTTCCTCGTAAAAAGGTAAGCATAGAGCGTTCGCATTTGTGAATTTGTCTTGTCACAAATTCACATGGATATTCAAGCCTGAAAGCGAAATCAAAAATGAATTTTATCTCACTGTCACGAAGTTTAGCGGACGAGGATTGTGAGAATGCTCTATGGAATAGGTAAGATAATGCAGCAGTCTGATGTTAAATTGGGCTAGAGGAGGTCAATGGAATTAATGTACGCGGAGTAGTTGGTTTTCGATAAACTCTAAATGAAAAATAACGGTTAGAAGTGTTACGGGTTAAGTAAAAATCAAGAAAAGGAAAAGATCCCTGGGTTTCAATTTCAATAGTGAATTTGATGGATGGAAATGGAGTGGACAGTAAATTAGCAAACTCATGGAGTGCACTAACAGAATGGGACCAAAAGATTAAAATATCATCGACATACCTTAAAAATAATAAAGGTTTATGCGGCCACTGCCTGAGTTAGTTTGCAACTATTTCTGTTTTTTAATATCGTACATAGACAGTTGTGACATGATTGATGAGCCAGTACGTTCTAAATATATTCTAAGCTGATTCTCAGTGTGTTCAACCGTCTGCATTGTGTGGGTTTTTATTATGTACTGAGCAAAGAAAAAAGGTATGTTTCTTTCCCTTTCATTTTTGTAAGTTCTACCAATTTTTTACTAACATTGAAAATTTCATCGATGTACTGTAAGTATTGAACCCCATTGTGTTTTCCAAATACCCAGAAGTTCATCTCAGAATGCACATTACACCGGAACTTTACAAGACCGAGTCTCATGATTTATACTAAAGGATCCTTGTAAAATTATCTTTTAAAAACATGAAATATTTGAAACATCTGTCGCTTTAATAAAGGACGATATTTACGTTGATCCAAGGGAAACTCATCTGTATCTTTAATGAGATTTCGAGAACTCTAAACTGATGCGTGTGTAGTATCTTTTTAGGAATTCAAATATCGGAAATTTTGGAAATATTATTATACTGAAGCTTTATACTTGCGGAATAAAGTAATAGCCATTTGAGGTATGATATGTGTCACTTACTGATTTCAAACGGCGAGATACAGGCATTAAAGAAAAAGTCCGTTCACCTGCTACTGGTCTAAGCGCTGGCTTCTGACTGTTAGTCCGACATGGGTACCGTTTGGAACCCCGGTGAGGTATGGGTTTTGCATTAGTATTTCGGAACTCGCCCTCTCTGTCTCTCCTTCGGAAGTAGTAGTCCTAAATCATGGAAGGGGATTGCTTACTCCTAAGGATAATCGAGTACTTCAAGGTGTTCGTTAAACCTCTGCACCAACAAAGGAATATTTGCTACTTCATTTGAAATGTTTCACGTGGCTTCACCATGTGCACACAAATGTTGATATTTGTCCTTTGTTCCATTGCCTCTGCAGAACCCAGAAACAAGAGAGAAATGCTTGAGATATTATACTACATTCTAAATTGGCATCATTTTCCGTTGACTTATACCGCGGTCATCCTGGAGAATGCGTTCTTCCCCTTTACTGTTAACGGTAGCACATGGGCTGGATCAGCACTCGTCTCATGCCGTCATTCTCGTTTTCTCTTAGAATCCTTCTGGAACTGATTTTGCACAGCACATCTATGAAAACGTTTCAACGCGTTACAAATCTGAAACGTCGTTTTTGCCATTTTTTACAGATAACGTCTGTAAATTTCAAGTATTTTTTTGTGAGAAGCATTTTGTAATTCTGATCAAACTGCTGATCGCGACGAAACACTACAATGCCAGAGCGTTAGTTGCTATAGTGGAGTGTGTTTTCGTGTGCACTGTTCTTCATATTTCATGTTGACAATGCTACAGATTAATTGCTCCACAGCATATTACATTAAATGTCTGACATCAAGTTTCTGGCACCCTACAGAAAGTAAATAGAGTTATAAACAAATAACGAATTCTACAAATTCACTGAAATTTCCTAAACAGAAATCACTGAAAATGCAGTCGGCTTAATATTTCATTGAGTGCAATTTTGACAGATCGTGTACAATTTAAATGTATACGAAACACATCATCTGTTAATACGTCGAATGTTTGCGGCAAAAAAAATACACTGTCGGAAAAAAATCCCAACACCAACAACGGGTTGTGTTAGATAAACGACAGTTGGTAAGCGGTGAGAGTACATCTGTAAGATGCCGTCTATGGAAATTTCGCGCTCGACACATCCGTGTGGCGCTAGTAGCGCCCTCGGAACATGCAAAGCAGGTTTGCTGTAAATACGCGCAGTACCGTTCGTGAGCATTAGGTATCGTTGAGATTCGACGTAGGGTGTTGATGTTAGTCAAGAATGCCTTTAAGAAGACGAAGAAGCCATTATCAACATCTCACAGAGTTTGAACGAGTTCGGGTAATAGGGCAACGAGAAGGTGGATTTTCTTTCTGCAGTATTGCAGAACGACTTGGCAGGAATGTAGCCACTGAACATTATTGTTGGCAGCGGTGGTCAAGGGAAGTTACTGCCTCAAAAAGACCGGGTTCTGCACGGCCACGTGGCACCCATGAGAGGGAAGACCGCCGTGTACGGCGTATGGCCATGGCGCATCGTACCGGGTCTGCGGCAGCAATTCGAGCTGCAGTTGCCACCACAGGGAGACAACAAACTGTTACAAATCGGTTACTTGAAGGACAGCTCTGAGCCAGAGACCCTGTAGCGTGCATTCCACTTACTCCAAACCACTGCCGTTTAGGACGTCAGTGGTGTCAAGCTAGAGCTCATTGGAGGACGGAGAGGAGATCTTTCGTGTTTTCTGATGAAAGCCGGTTCTGCCTGGGTGCCAGTGATGGCCGAGTGTTGGTTAGAAGGAGGCCAGGTGAGCGCCTGCAAGCAACCTGTCTACGGCCGAGACACACTGGACCTACACCTGGAGTTATGGTCTGGGGAGCAATTTTCTATGACAGCAGGAGCACTCTCGTGGTTAACCCATGCACCCTGACGGCACAGTTGTACGTCCGTCTGGTGATTCAACCTGTTGTGCTGCCATTCATGAACAACATTCCAGGGGGTGTTTTCCAACAGGATAACGCTCGCCCGCATACCGCTGTTGTAACCCAACATGCTCTGCAGAGTGTCGACATGTTGCCGTGGCCTGCTAGATCACCAGATATTTCACCAATCGAGCACGTATGGGACGTCATTGGACGACAACTCCAGCGTCACCCTCAACCAGCATTAACCGTCCCTGTATTGACCGACCAAGTGCAACAGGCATGGAACTCCATCCCACAAACTGACATCCAGCACCTGTACGACACAATGCATGAACGTTTGTGTTCTTGCATTCAACATTCTGGCGGTTACACCGGTTATTAATGTACCAGCATTTCCCATTTAAAATGGCTCTTCTTGCGCTTACAATAAGCTGTGATCTTGAAACCTTAATCGATTTTCTATGACAGCATGTTAACTATACAAATGTATTGCCGCCATTTCATACCTCTACAACTATTTTTTGTGGTGTTGGAATTTTTTTCCGTCAGTGTATATTGCAAATTTGATTATTGTGGAATATATCGCAGTCAAAATTGTTATGAGAGTAGCGAATTCAAATACGCTTTCACACGAATAAAAAAGACAAAAAATTGTTATAAATGTTCATTTTTTTATTTAGTACATTTTTCTGATAAAAAACTGTAATTTAACTAAGTATTAGTAAATGATTCGTGTATATAGAGAAACATCTTAGAAATCAAAATATAACAGGCACTTTTTTGTAAAATATTATTTAGGATATTTTGAACGTATATTATTTCTAAGTTGTTCTTGATTTTAAGGAAAAAAAAAGAATTGCCTACTCCCTACGGAATATTTTTTATCATTCCGTTTTTTTCCCCTTTTTCTCATGTCTTTTCACCCACAATTTGAAACCTTTTAAAGAATATCAAACTTTTTAAAGAGCTATAAACACAGGTCCGCACAGAGTGCAAATACAAACAAAATCTCAGCAATTGGGCCGAGATAGAAGTAAAAAAATGACTCAAAAGTCGAGCAGGAAATCATGAAAAATTTTGATATAGTGATCTACAATATTTGGCCGAAACTGCGTCCAAACAACTACGTGTATCTCAAGATCATTTCATGTTTGGGAATTCATCTGGTATCGTATTCCTCTTTTAAAAATGTATACATTAAATTGAGTTCAATTTTCCATCCATGTATCATCTCGTTCCTCGTGCCTCGAGCATCAAGTTTCAAATTACGACGTTCCCGACAACCAGTGGTTCGAAATGTTTTGTTTGTACTAGCCAGACTTGTTGCTAACTTCTGCAACCCTTGAGACAGCCGTCCTGGTTGAAGAGCGAAAGCTCGGGTGATACAATTTCTTTTTGTATTTCTTCATTAAATATACTTTCACACCAATACGAAGTTTGTATAGATGTGCTTATTGCATTTAGGTCTCAATCCCGTTCAACAAGTGTTTACCCGCTTCTCCGGGGGTTCATGGGAAAATGATTAAGATCTACAGAATCGGAAGACCGAAAATAGCGAGAAAAAGTGCGCACCTAGACTTTCTTACTGAATGCAAGAAACGAAACGTCTGCCCGAAGTTCCTGCGCATCAGGTCAGCAATAAAATACAGTTGGTTCCGTCGCAGGCTTGAGGAATTCAAGCGTAACACATTGCCCAATCTGTTGATATTCTGTCCTCGTGGAGGAACATGCTGAAATGATTATCCGCATGAAAGAAACCCGTTTATCACCTCGTACCTCGTGCCACGAGCATCAACGTTCAAAACCACTAGTGATTCGAAGTGTTTTGTTTGTACTAGCCAGACTTGTTAGTAACGTCTGTAACACTTCAGAAAGCCTCCCGGTTGGGGAGCGAAAGCTCGGGAGATACAATTTTTTTCCTTGTATTTCTTCATGAAATATGCTTTCACACCAATAACCGGAGTTTGTATAGATTTGTTTATTGTATTGATGATCTTCCGAATTTTCGATGGTGCAATTTGTTTAATTGGCTAGACTATAAGAGGCGGGAAAAGCATTTATTTTGTTTACAGACATGAAACTAATCTTTTTCCTTCCCTTTCCTAAGCAAAGGAATAAAGAAAGACAATGTCTTTCAGAACTTGTGAAGCTGGGGTACGAGAACAGAGGGCAGAATGACCCGTGCTTCCTTCGCGCGTGCTGGGAGGACTTCTTACACGTTGTTGGAAGTTACTTAAACTAACATTTGGTTACTGTTGAATTGTCAAGCGAAGAAAGTAAAGGAAATTATGGGTTTCCAGGAAATGTGAAGGTGACTCAACAGAACCATGGATCAAGCAGAAATTGTGATTTAGTGGTCCGAATCACGGAGTTCACTGACCGCAATATACACTGACGGAAAAAAATCCCAACACCAAGAAGGGGTTGTTTAGATACACGACTGTTGGTAGGCTGTGAGAGTACATCTGTAAGATGACGTCTATGCAAATTTCGAGCTCGGCGCAAACGTGTGGCGCTAGTAGCGCCCCTCGGAACATGCAAAGCTGGTTTGCTGTAAATACGCGCTGTAACGTTCGTGTGCGTTAGTTATCGTTTAGATTCGACGTTGTGTGTTGATGTTAGTCAAGAATGCCTTTAAGAAGACGAAGAAGCCATTATCAACAGCTCACGGAGTTTGAACGAGGTCGTGTAATAGGGCTACGAAAAAGTTGATTTTCTTTCCGCAATATTGCTGAACGACTTGGCAGGAATGTAGTCACTGTGCATGACTGTTGGCAGCGGTGGTCAAGTCAAGGTGCTGCCTCAAGAAGACCCGGTTCCGCCCGGCCACGTGGCACTACTGAGAGGGAAGACCGCCGTTTACGGCGTATGGCCGTGGCGCATCGTACTGCGTCTGCGGCAGCAATTCGAGCTGCAATTGCCACCCCAGTGACACAACGAACTGTTTCAAATTTGTTACTTGAAGGACAGCTCCGAGCCAGACGTCCTGTAGCGTGCATTTCGCTTACTCCAAACCACTGCCGTTTGCAACGCTAGTGGTGTCAAGCTAGAGCTCATTGGAGGACGGAGTGGAGATCTGTTGCATTTTCTCATAAAAGCCGGTTCTGCCTGGGTGCCGTGGGGGAAGGAGTGGAGATCTGTTGTGTTTTCTGATGAAAGCCGGTTCTGCCACGAACGTTAGCGCGTATTGCTGTAAATACGCCCTGTAACGTTCGTGAGCGTTAGTTATCGTTGAGATTTGACGTTGTGTGTTAATATTAGTCAAGAATGCCTTTAAGAAGACGAAAAAGCCATTATCAACAGCTCACGGAGTTTGAACGAGGTCGTGTAATAGGGCTACGAGAAAGTAGATTTTCTTTCCGCAATATTGCAGAACGACTTGGCAGGAATGTAGGCACTGTGCATGATTGTTAGCAGCAGTGGTCAAGGGTAGGTACTGCCTCAAGAAGACCGGGTTCCGGCCCGCCACGTGGCACTACTGAGAGGGAAGACCGCCGTGTACTGCGTATGGCCCTGGCGCATCGTACTGCATCTGCGGCAGCAATTCGAGCTGCGATTGCCGCTACAGTGACAGAACGAACTGTTACAAGTTGGTTACTTGATGGACAGCTCCGAACCAGACGCATTGTAGCGTGCATTCCACTTACTCCAAACCACTGCCGTTTGCGACGTTAGTGGTGTCAAGCTAGAGCTCATTGTAGGACGGAGTGGAGATCTGTTTTGTTTTCTGATGAAAGCCGGTTCTACCTGGTTATCAGTGATGGCCGTGTGTTAGTTAGAAGGAGGCCAGGTGAGCGTTTGCAACCAACCTGTCTGCGGCCGAGGCACATCGGACCTACAGCTGGAGTTATGGTCTAGGGAAAAATTTCTTATGACAGCAGGAGCACTCTCGTGGTTATCCCACGCACCCTGACGGCACAGTTGTACGTCGGTCTGGTGATTCAACCTGTTGTGCTGCCATTCATGAACAGCATTCCAGGGGGTGTTTTCCAACAGGATAACGCTCGCCCTCATACCGCTGTTGTAACCCAACATGCTCTACAGAGTGTCGGCATATTACCGTGGCATGCTAGATCCCCAGATCTTTCACCAATCGAGCACGTATGGGATATCATTGAACGACAACTCCAGCGTCACCCCAACCAGCATTAACCGTCCCTGTATTGACCGAACAAATCCAACAGGCATGGAACTCCATCCCACAAACTGACATCCAGCACCTGTACGTCACAATGCTTGAACGTTTGCGTGCTTGCATTTAACATTCTGGCGGTTACACCTGTTATTAATGTACCAGCATTCCCATTTAAAATGGCTCTTCTTGCGCTTACAATGAGGTGTGATCTTGAAACCTTAATCGATTAAATATGTTACCTATACAAATATATTGCCGCCATTTCATTCCTCGACAACTATTATTTCGTGGTGTTGGGATTTTTTTCCGTCAGTGTATTTCGTGGTTCAGTACATTTAACCTTCCTGGGATCCATTCTTAGACCTTTCTCCCTCGGGAGGCAGAAGTTCCAACCGCATAGCTTTCAGTAGCTGAGACCTTCACTCGGCTGGCAGAAGCTCTAACTACAAGGCCATTTGCGGTCCTGCGACATGTACCGCTTTATTTTTCAAGTCAGTTTCTCTTGTTGTCCGAATCTGTTAGAGGCGTGTCACGAGTATTTTCCTATCACATTTGGAGGCCAAAATCCTCCTTCGAAATGCTGCATTCCAAAATTGACAAACACGTATATTACAAATACTTTTCTGATAAGTTGAAAAGAAATTACAATCTTTAGCAGAAGAGTTACTCCAAATTACTTTCAATGCCAATTGAACTCTACGATAGGAATAATCGGAAATATAAATAATAGATGCCATTACAGGCACTTTGTAATGAATAAAACTTTTAACATCCTACCTACTGCAGTGCTGCCTTTCTTTCATTAATATATATTATTTTCCTAATAAACTTCAGAAAACTGTTTTTAACAGACTATGCGCTTTCGTGAACTATGAGACCTTTAAGTTAGCATGTAGTTTAGATACCTCACTGTGTTGGACTGCTCTCGTAATACTGTTTACACAATTATTCATACACTTATAAAAATATAGAATAACGCACAAATTTTGCTGTGTCAAACAAGCCAGGTAATTGCTGTTGCAAGTCCCATCACGTCTCCCAACTTCAATGAACAAACACTACTCAATGTCGCTGACGACATTTTTATATGAGTCCTGGCACTGTCTTAATGCGTTTCCGCTAGCATGGCAATTCTTAACTGAGATTCCTTTTCACATTGGCCATGATAGCCAACTTACACCCTTCATTAATAGGTGCTTTGAAGGCCACAGATTTCTGTTATTTTAAAGTACACCAGACCGTGCACCCACAAGAAGCCCTTATGGCGAAGGAAATCTGTTGAATCTCTTGGGTGATATGCATTATGTTTTGTTGAGCTTTCACTTTCCCCTGGGATTTTTACCCAAGGGTTACTTCATGTGAAATCACCGAGTGGCTGTTTCCCTCATGTCACCGATGTTTGTGAAATTATTTGCCAGTAAGTACATTATGAAAAATAGTTAAATTATTTTTTTCAGAATTTTTGGGTTAAAACTGCGGTCAGGAGGTCATTTTGAAATTTGTCGAAATTTAACAAAATGACGTCAATGGACAAGGTGGTTTTGAAGTTTGTAACAACTTTAACTTTCCTATTCATTAACCAATTTTGTTAATTTTGGTGTCATTGGAAAGACAAAAGTGTAAGCTATGAAATAAAGTTCTTAAAATGCTGGAAAGATAGTTTCACTTCACTAGAAATACACCGACCTCTAGAGTTCTATGACAAAAAAGTGTAGATGTCTCGAAATTATAAAACAGACAAATAGGAGATCAAGAGTTGAAAGATATGCGTTTGGAACAAGTCGATACTAAAACCTTGAACATACATCATTAGTAACAGAGTAAGAGTGAGTGAGGATAACTTGATTGTCCTCTTCAGCTGCCAGAGATGCAAAGATTACACTGCAGAACAAATTGTTTCTTATTTTCTGTTGCATGTAATTTTTGAACTGATTCATGTATTCCTTCAACGCTGTCTTCAAATCTGAAATCGGTTTTCCTCTACATTCTCTAGTTTTCATGTAATTTGAATATTGTGGTTTTAGCAAAAAAGGATACCTACTGCTATTTGCACTAGGAATAATTTGAAAACTAGGCTTGCATCAATCCTAAACTTAGACTAATTAGGCTAATTACTTACAAACATCAATATTCTTCATCTTTTTTTTATTTTGCATTCTAGAGATTTATCTGATTTTCAAAAACATTACACCTGTTTTACTTTGTTTTAGATCTGATCATGGCTTCTTCAAGTAGACAAAAATGTGTAAATAATCCTGATGCAATCTGCTAACCGTGTGGTTGCTACATACTTTTTCCTAAACGGCGCAGTATAACTTCGTTTATGAGGCGTGCCAATAAAACCTATTTTGAAGTTCCCAGTGGCGACCAAGACGAAAAATGGGCTCCTAACATTGTGTGTACTGTTCTTTAATTGAAAGAATTGACCCTACGAAAAATCCGATTCCGTCGAACATATTGACAGAATTGCTTTTCACGAGACAACAAATATACAGCACAAGACAACAGATGTACAGCACGAGACAATAAATTTACAGCAGGAGACAACAGATGTACAGCAGCTTGTCTCAGTGAGACACCTGGTGTGATCAGAAATGTTGCTTTTTCAGAAGTGCACAGCAATTCAAAAAATTTCATGAACGTTATGAAAGCAACTTAACAAAAAACTAAGAGTATTATATTTGTAAGGGTCAAAAACATTTTTGAGCTGAGACCCTTGCATTAACCTGGAAGTGTCAACGAATGACACATTCAGATCTAACTATAAACCGATTCGCACAAGCGATTCCCTGCGGAAATGGAACACCGGAAGCTTCAACAAAGGAGAGATACAATCCCGGAGAGCAAATTCCTTTAGAGAGTCGAATTTTAGTAATAATAATTCTAATTGCCTAATCAGGTATATACGTTAAGGACGTTTTTCTGTAATTAAAACATTTAAATAATTTACCATGGTTGTTCGAATCAATTTAAACTACGGACTTAAATGCATCGCAATAACGGAGAATGCCTGAGCAGTCATCATGTAGAAATCCTTTCGACAAACGAATCTAATGTTGTTTGTTTTGTGTTTTGTTTTATATTTTTTTAACAATTTTCGCAGAGTAACACTTGTTACATTAAATATACCGTCGCCGGAATAGATTCGCTAGTCAAGCAACCGGCATTTATAAAACTTAAAACTTGGTCGCTCTGGGTGGTGTAGTGGTTAGCAAAATCGGGCACCATTCAGGAGTCGTGGGTTCGATTCCCGCCCCATGACGACGAAAGTTTCAAGTTTTGGGATATTATTTGACTTAACATCCATGTCATATTTACATCAATAAACGGATTAACATCTTTAAAAATTTTACTGTCAATTGTTTAATCCCGAATTTCATTAATTGATAAACCTTTTTGCATTTTAAGTATAAAACCAGTGAACTGTCTATCTATAACAGATGGTCAGTTTGTTGTTGTGCTACTATGACCGTTAATCACACATTTTAAGGTAACAACGCAACTGGTAATGCATCCGCACCACTCTAGTATGAATCAATGAGATCACGAATTAATTCATCACCGAGTGTTGAGAAGCAGCTAACCCACAAAAGACAGAAGAGAGAAGCCGTTTTTATGACGTTTTTTTTTTTGTTGTTGTTGTTGCAAGATTTTGTTTTTTTGAAGAAGCATACAAATTGTTCTCTACTTCATTATTAAAATTTATTTTAAAGATATAAAACTGAAACATGATCTGCATTTCCTGATCCTTGGGGAAATATTTAGTTGTTACCCATACGTGCTACTGAATATTTAATATTTGCATAACATTTTGTTCCCTGGAAAATGTACATGTCCAAGTAAAACAAAACATTAATATTAAGAGTTGTTCGATAAGTACAACGTATTGCCTTGGATTGAAATTTATCGCATATGACATGATTGTTAAGTAACATTTGTAGAGACATTTAAAACAGAGTGGTAAATCTTTTTTTATGTGCATAATCCTTCGTTTTTCTGCATGGTTTGATTTTTCAACATCGTGTCTTTGGAAAAGCACAAAGGACTGAGTATTGTGTAAAAGGTGTTAGCAAACAAGAAATCGAAGTTATTGTGAGGCTGGTGGAATAATCATGGACGTTTCGCATTCGTCTTTTTCAGCTAGGAATCTGTTCAGAAAACGCTCAAAATTCTGGGTATATGTGATCGGCAGGGTTGTCACCATTTGGACACGTTTCAGAGACGGATTTGTGTAAAGTTTGCTGACCTACACGTCCTATCACTGCGCATGTGCAACTGGAGTAACGAACTGTTTGACGCTGTTTTTGCGGTCACCAGTGGTTACAGGAAGGTGCGTACGTACGTCGGAACAGCAGTGGTGCAGTACGAAAAAACTCACCATCCTTACACAGTAAGTTTGTTCGACACGCTCGTTCGACACCAGAAAGCACAGCAGCCGGTACTCCACGTACTGCACTGCGTTGTCTGCCATGGACATTGCCATAACGACCCGAACTGTAAACTGAAGGTTAGATTAGGCAAACCTGCGCAGGAGACGTAGAATCATAGAAACCGTTACGGTGACTGCCATGGACAGGCAGGCATCTCAGCGCTCGTCTGGCTTGGTTCCAAAAGTCATGCGAACTGGGGTCACAAATGGGCAAATGTGGTCCTTTGCGATGAATCTTGTTTCTGTTTCCGTCAGGATAGTGACAATCGACAGATCCGTGTTTGGTGACACTCTTGAGACCCGACCGATCGCGGTTTTATTCGCGACAGCCACTCGCCAGTCATCAAAGCATGTGGTGCAACTGCGCATGACTGCAGGTCACCTGTTCTTAGCATCACCTGCACATTGACAGCTTCACGATTCTTGAGAGAGGTGCTGCAGCACATTTTGGCACAGTTCCCGAGAGGCCTACAGCTCCCTATATTTCAGCAACACAGCGATCGTGTTTACATCTCTCGGTTCTCCAATACAATGCTTGAAACATGTTCAAACAGTGCCATGGTCAGCAAGCTCGGTCGATTTATTTCAATCGGAAACCTGAGGGACCATATTGAATGACTTCTGCAATCGAATCAGCCCCCGCACGTTGTCGATAAATTATGGGAGCAGCTCAACAGTGATTGGGACTGCATTCCTCAAAATGATATCCGTCAACTGCATAATTAACTACCATGCCGTATTGTTGCCTGTACAGTCGTCCTCGGCTATGCAAATGTTTACTGAGGAATCATGATGCTTATTTCATCTGATAAACTTTGTATGTGGCTGAAAATAACATCGAGGTAAACTCTTATGTAATCCTATTTGAGAGGTAGGGGAGGACTACAGGCTGCAAAACGTCGGAGATGTAGCGGTAGCTGTTGAGGGTACCGGCGGTGCGTACCTGAGGGGTGCGGGCGTCTTATCCAATTGCGCCCCAAACCATAACGCCAAACGACGGACCGGTATGACAATGTATTATGCAGGCGTCCAACAGTCTCTCGCCGCAGTGCCACCACGCGCGCATCCGACCATCGTGGTGTTGCAGACAGAAGCGGGATTCGTCGGAGAAGACGATGTCGTGCCATTCCGTAGTCCAGGTGCGGCGTTCCACTGCTCACTGCAGCCGGACTCGCCAGAGGTGTAACGTCATTTGTAATCGGAGCAATGGGCGCCGTGCGACAAGTGCCCGTTCCTGTTGATGACGTCATACGGTACTTGCTGACACAGGTTTTTGTGCAACACACCTTAATTCCTGCGCTAACGTTCGTGATGTGGTGGTGCGGGCCGTCAATGCCCGCCGCACAACATACCGGTCCGCTCGTCGGTGGTGTGTCGCGGCTGCGGAAATCACTCACGTCGGTCCGTCCGTCCCTCCGGCACCCAGCGAATCCATACTCGCCCCACTGTGGCTGGATGTCGTCCCACATGGGCCCCGAGATCTCGGTACGATAAACCGCTGTCGCGACAAGCCACTATTAGTCCTCTGTCGAACAACGAAACATGCTGGAATGACTGCCGTATTCTGCGACGAGGCATCAGGAAGCTTACCACGCACAGGTCCGGCAGCACAACACACTTCCATTACTTAAACCCCGCCTTCTGTGCAACCTTCTTATAGTACTTCTCCGTGGCGTGCCGGCACACATGATTTGCATACGCCTTGCAATGCTAATCTTTTGCATGTTCTCTCGCGGGTGGCACATGCTGCGAATTTCAGGCCAATCGGATGCTTCCTTCTTGGTGTTGCATTTTGTGTGGCCAGCAGTGTAGATACTGTCACTTATTGAAATCAGATATTTTTATTGAAATTGAAACCGTCGGTTATCATTAACATATTTTATTTGTACTATTAACCAAGGGGGTACTATGAACATTTTAATTAGACTTATTCTTTAAGCGGCTATTTCGTGCATTTTTTTTAAATATATTGTATGAAATTAATCGGTGTTACAAAGTTTGGAAGGAAATCAACTGCAATTAGGAACACACGGTTGGCACGCATTTTAAAATGAAGGAAACTGAAAGACCGTCTCTTGTGAAATTCCACGTGAAAGACAACTTTACAATTACTTGTTCCTGGATCGTCTGACAGATTCTTCCTGTAACGTGGTAGTGTAAAGCTACATGATGTAAATTTGCATATTGTCCTGGATGAGAAAACGAGTACAAAAGGTCGAATGTTACTGCAACATAGGGGAATTGTCTGGTGAGGGAGGAAACACCAGTGACGGCAGTAACAATTCTGTAACAAGCACAGGGCCACAACGCATTGTCATATTACGTCTTGAAGGGATCGCTTGAGCTACTAGTTCCACTGTACCCTGCTGAAAATGTACAACTCACTCGACAGGTGCATTAGTCGAATCTTCAAATTTCAGACAGAATCACTGGATGAAGAAGAAATTCCTCTGGAGTAGCCGGTTGTTCTGACATACACGTACGCTTAAAAAAATGTATTGTTTTTTTTGTTCTTTATAGTTGATTATTTGCTGTATTCAAGTGCGTTCCACGGAAAAGGTGTTTCAAATTCGAGAACCGCTTTATGCTCTGTTTTAAATTTTCTTTGCAGATTCCTATTCAGGCCCGCTATGCCAGGTGAATCGCAAAAAAAGAGAAATTAGTTTTTATTAAAACCATAGTTTTTAGATTATTTATATTTATTTTTCAAAATATAAAATTTGAAAGCTTTATTTTTTTTTCCATTGCTACAAATCATTTTGTAATATTATTTCCCAACAAACATCATTTAAAAATTAAATAACACACGTCGCAACAGTAAATAATCAAATTTTTCAAAGCGGAAATTGGGAAATTCAGGTGTAATCTGCCCAAAATCATGTTGTGCTGTGCTCAGCCTACCAAGAAGTCTCGTTTTATTGTGCCATTTATTCAGCGATGATCTCAATCTCTTTCCACCGGCGTTAAATTATGTTATGTTCTTGGGACTGCCAAGACAATTGTAGCCCTCAAAAGCAAATTACGTAATTATTGAATCTTAAACAGATGCTGGTGGTATGTAGCAATCTAACGTCGAATATAACCTATTCCATCAAGAATGAAAATGCACATGTACCAGTTAGTATAATACTATATATATATATATATTTGAAATAATACTATAAAGCCTTTTAGTATATATATATATATATATATATATATATATCAGTAGTTTATAAAATCTTCACTAAAGTTCTTTCACACCGCTTGAAGGTAACACTGGACATGGCTCAACCGAGAGAACAAGTTGGATTCAGGAGTGGCTACAGCACAATAGATCATATCCACGTACTGAGAGAACTAATTGAAAGAGCGAGGGAATATGAACTTCCATTGTGCATTTCTTTTATCGATTATGAAAAAGCCTTTGATTCGGTGAAACCATCAGCAGTTACAATGGCTCTGAAAACCTGCGGTATTGAAGATGCATACATTAATATTATTAATAACATCTATGAAAATGCAAGTGCAAAGATTCGGCTGTTTGAAAATACAACACACATAAAAATTGGAAAGGGAGTGAGACAAGGTGACACCATATCTCCGAAGCTCTTTAATGCCACATTGGAGGGTGTTTTTCAGTCGCTGATCTGGGAAAACAAAGGGATAAAGATTAATGGAGATTATCTAACCCACCTTCGTTTTGCTGATGACGTAGTCATTTTTGCAACTACCCCATCAGAGCTGCAGAGTATGATCCAGGAACTTGCTGACAAGAGTAAAGAAGTGGGATTAAAAATGAACTTTCAGAAGACAAAAGTGATGTTCAATGCTTTTACAAGAAATGAAGATTTATCGATTGATGGAGAAAAGCTGGAGATAACAGACACGTACGTTTATCTTGGACAGCAGATATCAAGTGAGGGTCACATTGATGAAGAAATTAATCGGCGTACAAAACTTGCCTGGAGAGCTTTTGGAAGAAACAGCATAATTTTCAAGAGCAATATGCCATTATGTCTTAACAGAAAAGTGTTTGATCAATGCATCCTTCCAGTGCTTACGTATGGTGCAGAGACGTGGACCTTAACTAAAAGAGACATACAAAGACTGCAGACAACTCAAAGAAGCATGGAGAGGTGCATGCTTCGTGTAACCAGGAGAGATAAGAAGAGGAACTCGTGGATCCGAAAAATGACAAGAGTGGAAGACATCATGATCAGAGTTAAATCCCTGAAATGGCAATGGGCTGGACATACTGCCAGAAGGACAGATCATCGATGGACAGCCGAAATTTTAGATTGGATTCCAAGGGACAGGAAAAGACCCAGAAGAAGACCACATGGGAGACGGGTGGATGAAATTCGAAAGTATGCAGGGGTGACATGGAGGAGACTGGCACAAGACAGACCGTTGTGGAGGAAACTTGGGGAGACCTTCGTCCAGCAGTGGATTGATAATGGTTGACAATGATGATGATGATGATATATATATTTGAAATAATACTATAAAGCCTTTTAGTATATATATATATATATATATATATATATATATATATTTTGAAATAATACTATAAAGCCTTTTAGTAGTATATATATATATATATATATATATATTTGAAATAATACTATAAATCCTCGTAGTATACAAATGGTGTTCCTGATCTATTAAAGAAAATAATGGTAAGCCTAGAAACAGAATCCAGGCCATTGTAGCTTCTATACCAGCAGGAAGTGTAAACGCTAATCAGCTGGGATTCATCTTGCCTATTCAGTTGTATTCACTTAAATTGTGATTCACTGAACCAAACGACTTGTTTTTAAGTTTCCAGGATTCCACGTTTTGTTTTCACCGGCCCGCGGAAAGTCAATGTGTCGGGGTTTAGCATATAATCATGGTACTCGAAGTGGACGTCGCTGTTACAGTACATTAGCATTAATGTGCATCTAACTATGCATGCTGAAATTCACCGCCAAATTCGTCTGGTTAACTGACCTGATACTTTGTGCAATACAGCTCATTTGTAACCTCATACGATCCCTTTAAATGACAATACAGTTTATCTATCAGCATGTAAAATCCCTTTTAATCTCAATTCCGCCCATCTGTTACCACGCAGAGTCCCTTTCAATCGCAAACAGGTCATGTGTTACCACATACACAGCTCATCTATTATCATGTACAATCCCTTTTAATCGCAATACAGCTCATCTATTATCAGGTACAATCCGTTTCAAGCACAAATAGGGCTCATCTCTTACCACTAACAATCCTTTTTATTCGCATATTCGCAATACGTTATGTGGAGCAACTGCCGTTTATCTGACAGTGGTGAATTTTCTTCCTCTTAAGCAAGGCACAAAACTGAAGTTTAGTTAACTATGCTTGTAATAAGAGCCTAGAATGGTTACCTAACGTCATTTACTTGATCCTTGCTTGTGAGCCTAGTAATTAATCACGAAGAAACTCAGGATTCAGTGAAATCCTGAATAAGTTCCTTTTATAGGAATTTCGTAGTAACGATGTTATCCGTGATGAACAACGAGGTGAACTGGTATGCTATTCACAACTAAGCTACATAAATACTAGGGGAGATATATACATTGACTTTCTCTGTAGTGGCGTAGAAAATCAATAGACTGATCAGTGCATTCCCAGCAAGTTTGCAGAAGCATCACTGTCTAGTGGCACGAGTGTCTTGTATTTCATAGATCTGTGGTACAGGAAGCATCATAAGGAGAATAAGGCTGCTTTTAATTAAAAGAAATCCGTTAAAATATCATTCTGCTAGCAGGAAATCCGTTAAAATATCATCTGCTGCGATAAAATATGAGTAGAAATTGATTTAAACAGGTGTATGTTTCTTTATTTTATGTGTCATGCCCGCCTATACGTAAAGCCGATTATAGGGAATTGATAAAAAATTGCTTACGATCAATGTTTTCTTCCTATTTCACATTTAAACCCATCTTTTATTCTCTTTCACACTGTTGATGAAATATGAAGCTTTTATTAGTTATTGATACCTATAAAGGTAAATTTATTGACATTACGTATTTGCTAGAAAGATAGACAAAGAAAACGAATTTGAACGAGTTCCTGGCTTGAAAAAACAATGAATACTATGAACGTAAAATATTTCTTGTAGTTATATTATCAAATCTAAATTTCAAGTCTATCCAAGGAATAAAAACACACGATATATAGTTGTAAAACACAGCAAAATTATTTTATTTCGTTTGCTCAGAGCTTTCACAAAATCTTTGCGGGAAAGAGATAAATGTTTTCCAGGGAGAACTACAACGGACAAGTTGTTTTCAATTAATTCAGAATCATGCCACAAGAGAGCTCTATAGAGTGACCCACATTGAAGTATATAGTAAAAAACAAAAATAACAATGTGACAGCATGTTAGTTAAGAAAATAATGTAGATACATGTTTATTTTAAATAAATGCCTAATTAAAGGTGTTAAAAAGCAAACGTTTTTACCACATTATCTTGAAAACAAATTCTTTCATATATTAAACGTAATTTATCAATATCGCACTGTGACCTTTGCAGCAATTTGAATGTATAGATACATATGAAGCAAAACCTTAGCTCTGAATACCTAAAATCTTCTAGCTCAGCCCACATTATACTGCCTCATTGCTAAATTCACTTAAATTAAAAGTCATTTACTTATAAGTCCTGGATATTCTACACATTTAGTTAAATTCCGGAAATTTTCCAATCGATGCAACACCATGTTGTCGAATGTGCCCAGGAATTTCAACTTTCTAGTTAAGGCGACAGAATATTGCCTCATTGCTAATTACACTTAAATTAAAACACATGTTTTTAATCATTTTGTCTATATATGTTTCGAGTTTCGTCTCCTTAGGTGCATTCTTACATAATATGTTCTCTATACAGAATTGTTTTTCTTCAATAGAACTTAAGGTTCATTAAATTCCTGAAAATTGGGCTAAGAATTTCAAAAATGGCTGTCCGTTAGGTATTCCGGACTGGTATGGAAGAAACATCATGTAACGGTGCTCTTTAGCTACTGTAAAATTACCAAACCCCAAATTTTTAGTACACGGAATGCAGAAATTGCTATTGAGGAAGTCCCAGAACATCGAATTTTCAACAGTAGTATGACAAAAGTAAAGTAAACAAATTTAGTTGGTATTCATAAATTCTCGCTATTGGTTTATGAACTGTCTGAGCCTTCATTATTCTATTTTTTTATAGTTACTTGATTCATCGCTTTCGCTTTTTTCCCACAATTCTTATTTTATTCCAGAAAGAGATTTACCCTTTTCTATATTACAAGATGAGATGCGTATATTTAGTAGACGGTTTCCGCCAATACATTTCCCATTTTCTTTCGTTTTTTTTTATTTTTGTTTTTTTGTTTTGTTTTTACGCTTATGGAGATCATCCATGCGCGCCGTGATGGTACTTTAGTGCCACCGTGGAGATTTCACTATGATATGTAAACATCGTTTCGCAGTAAAAAATGAATGTTTTGGCACATATCATATGATTCGTGATTGCAATACACTGCCCAAATGTACTTCATTTAATATATTTACCTTATATACATGTATATGAAGCTTACATATACGAAAAAATCTCCGAAAATATGACAGCATTGGAAATATTAAATATAATATATTTGCGTAAATATGCCCAAGGTCTCACACGTTGTGATTTCAAATGGCCGTTTTCTGACGACGGTGTATATTTTAATGATTTAAAAATATTACTATTCCTTATTGGTTTCCGACTTATTATCATCATTTATCGCAGAATCCTATGCTTTGGCCACTACCCCGCGAAGGCACGGGACTCCGCCTGTAAATTAACTAGAAGGGTTGGTAGATAAAAATTGTAACGTTATATCTAAAAATGAGGGTTTCTCTATGAGTGTATTCTAAAAGGTAAGTGCGCCGACCGTAATTATATTAGGAAACAAGTAAACTGAAGTGAAAGGTCAACCGAAGCGGTCTAAGAAAAGACACGAATAGTGTAATGTAGGCAGTCATAAATCAGGGCCAGAATGCGAATATACAGGGGTGTTGAGAAATAGGGCATCGTGCTTCGAGAAAGTGTTTCCCTTAAGGAATTATAAAGGACAGAGAGGAGATAAATAGCAAGAATTCAATAGGGTACTAAACGAATGCTCAAAATCGAGATAGCTGCTTTTGAGATGTCGCAAAAGGACAAACGGACAGATGAATTGAACATAATTCTGTTTTTCTTCTGGGTTTTTTTACCAGACTGGAAAGATTCCGTTTCTTTTCAAATCTTTTTTTTTAGGGTAAGATACGCTGCTTCTGTATGACCGTGGACAGGAACCTTTCATTTTTTCTACCACCCGTTAAGAACATGTGTTCTTTGTTACTGTCAGAATTGCGAAATTTGGACTGTCCCCATACGTCACGCTGCGCAAGATAATGCAATCCTGGAATTTTTTGTGACAGGACCGGGGTTGACGGTAAGAGTTTTGGATGTATTTCTCCGGGGATTTCAAGAAATGCTGAAAATATCATATTACCTGAAAACAACAACTGCACCTTGTTTTTCAGACAAAAACAGTTTCTTTGGAACCAAGCTAAAATAAAATGTACTTAACAACAAAACTAATTACTTTTTTGGTTCGGGAATAAACACTCTGTTCCAAATGATCGCCTGTTCAACTGATGAAAATTGCACGACCGACAAGTTCTAGTAGGCTGGATCTGTTTCACCATTACAAATGAAGTATAAAGTCCCAATAGAATGCGATCAAACGTGTGATTGCACCAAAATGATTGAAGTAGTTTATCCTTGGAAGTTTACTAAAACGCAAAAATTTAAAGCCATAAACCGCCCCTGCCCTGAAATTCCGCGATACTTTCTATATGTATATTCTTTTCTGTATAATAAACTGCATATACGTTTAAAAATTTAAAAAGGGCTTAAGCGCTCATCCGGCTTACCTACATTACAAACACGGAACTATTATATGAGTTATGTATTAATTATCACATAATGTGTGCTTGTGCACTCGTCGTCTAAAAAACAGTTGCACACATAAGAACGTGTCAGATTGCAATGATATTCGGGAGAAAATTAACGGTTACGAAGAACAATAAATGATTAAATATTGAGACTGACACGGACAATATTTATTGGGGTACACGCCAATAACTGGTGTCTCCCAGTATAGCATCGCGCTGCAATGTTTACTCACACAGCATGCCAGACGTCTATGCATAAATTTTACTGGTTCCTAATGTTGTCTTGCAATAAGCCATCCTATGCATGCTGAATCTTCTGAGGCAGTTTCTGCAGATGGTGGGGTAGAGGTAGAGAGTGGAAAACACGTCCAATAGCATCCCACACATTTTCAACCGGTGATATGTCTGTCGGTGCGGCTAGGCCATGGCAGAGTGTCAGTGCTTTGATGGTAAGCTCATGAGACAGCACAAGTAGGTGGTCGATAGTTGTCTTGTTATAAAATTGCACCGGAGTGAGCGTTCAGGTAAGGTAGGACCACTGATTGCCGGACCTCATTAACTTAACGTTCGGCTGTCAAAGTACCTGTAATGAACACAAAAGGCGATGTGACATCGCATACAATTGCATCCCACACCATGTATTCTGGACGTGTGACCTTCGAATACAAACCATTCCTCTGGGAACTGACCACGGTGCTTGCACACATGGATTCGTTGGTCATCTCCTCCAAACCAAAAGCGGGGCTCATCTTTGAAAATCAGCCTCTGCCATTCTGAGAGGCCCTTTGAGAGGATGTTACGACAGCATTATAGTATTTTCGACGATGCAAAGGTTTTAAGGGCTGTTATTGTAATGTTCCGCGTGCGTGTAGTCCTACGTCGTGCAGCCGTCTGTTAATTGTTCTGGCACAATCGGACGAAGCATGGAGGGCGCCACTTCCCGCTGAATGTACGCAAATGTGGCTTTTGGATCACTTTGCGCATGTGAGACAACCCATTTGTCCTCTCTCTCGTAGTTGGTCTAGGTCTTCCAGAACTTTCCTGTCGCTTCTGTGTGACTTGTTCTATCCACTGTTGAAAACATTGTGGTATGGTGATATCCGCAATACCGGTATGGCGCGTGATAACGCGATAAGACAATAACGCTTCTCAGAGCCCGAAGATGAGGCTCTCTGGAACTCCTCCAACTGCTCGAACTGCTTTCGAACTTTTATCCGAAGCATACTTCTCTTGCAAATAATGCAATCAACACAACAGCACGATTAGTGTACGTTTATGCTGCAGTCTCGCTGCTGGCACATAGATGCTCGCTCAGGCGCCTCGCTGCTTGCATGTAGCTGCGATGCTCGCCATGGAGCATTTATCCTGCAGCTGGTCAGATCGCTTTTGTTATTATAGGAATCACGACTGTATCTCTTATTGTCAAACAGACTTTACCAAGTTTTACAACCACTGAATATGAAACCACCAACTAAAGAAGAATTCAAAGAAGTCGCTGATATGTTTTAAATGAAATGGGGATTACCTATCTGTCTAGGTTCTATCGATGGAAAGCACATCCGAACACTTTGCTCTCGATGGTTCTGCTTCATGTTCTTTAATTATAAAACTTACTTTTCTATAGTTCTGCAGGACGTCAGTGATACACACTGCAAATATATTTTCATTTAGGTCGGACCCTATGGAAAACAAAGTGATGAGAGCACTTTAGGAAAGTCTGCTCTGCATGAGAGAAAGAAAAAGGGTGTGCTTAACATTCCTGAAGATAACTTGCTACTAAGTACTGACGTCCAAGCCCCGTTTGTGTTCATAGGTGACGAAGCATATCCCTTACTCAGATACATGATGAAGCTTTATGCTAGGAAAACTCATGATCAATTCAAGGAGAAGTTCAAAATTAATAACAGTTGAAATCACAGGAAAACTCCACAAATAAAAGTTTCTTCCATAAAAACCCAACACGGATTTAAAAATGCGAAATATATGATTGCGTAGTTTCACACTCGATTGGAAAAGTGTGTCAATGGACGGAAAGAGTGGCCTTGAAGGAACTAATCACAGCGTAAGTTTGAGGATGCTGGCGATGGTCGAGGCTCCAAAAACAAGCCAGTTTGATATCATCACTATGGCGATTATCACAGCGAGCAGCGCAGATAGCGTCGCTGCTCGACGATAAATGAGTCTGTAAGTTGTAAAGATATATGGTTTTCTTTCATCATTAACAGGCATCCATGTGACAGCTCGGCGATGTGCCAGCAGCACAAACGTAGTCTTTGAATGGCAAGCACGCACAACGGGGCGACCTTACACAACCGCGCTGGCTTCACATGCGCGGATGAGCGTTATGCTTGAATATTTTGCATAACTTACGATGTCAAACAGGCCAAGCAAAATTCATTCCTGTCTGCTACTTCCTTATGTGTGCAACAATTCTTTAAACGATGAACGTAAAAATGAGATTTCAGAAGTTAAGGGTATAGCGCTGCATGTAATTTGTATCGACTTTATTTTTTGCATACTCTACTGCTACACTTTGAAACATAAGTTCTTCCAACTTTAATTAACTTCAGCATTTCTCTACGTCCGCCTAATTAAAGCCTAAGTAAATGTAATTTTTATTAGATTTTACTGTTTTAAGTTGATATCTATTTTGCTATTTTCAACGTGTTTCGAGGACACCAGAATCTACTCAAATTCCAAATTTCTTGAATGTATTTTAACCTTCATTCATGGAGAAATCCCTTTGTTGTGAAATGACCGAAATTACAATTACTTATATTTTCTCATGATTTAACATTCCTGTGTACTGCGGGATTTGCAGTCCAAAATGTTTAATGTGTCTGAATAAATTTTATCATTCATTGTGTGCTGGAGGTGAACACCCGAAGTAAAAGTTTAGTTTTGTACATATCTTTCCTGCTGAAAAAAAGCATAACTCAACCATTTGATCAAAGGTGGAGAGAAACATACTATCTGTATGTAAACGGAAACGCACGGCGAGATGAATTCTAACTGAGTAATTGATGTATGAACAGCAGTAAAATATTTTAGTCAAATTGATCTATATGCTAATTCCAAGTGGTAGAGTTATATAGTTTGGCAATTTGAACCTCTAAGTGATTTGTTTCTAACTCTTTATTCTATCGTATATTTCTTCTTAATTATTCGATACGTATTAATCTATCTAGTATGTAGCCCTTATTACATTATTTTTGAATTTTTTTAAATATACCATCCAATGTTTATTTCTCTTTATAGATCTCTAGTCATTAAATATGTTGATGTATTTTTAAAGTTGTCAGTTATTTATTTTTATAATTAATTTTAAATGAAAATCCTTCTCGAAATTTTTATGTTTGAAGTCCAAATAATTAAATTTCGGATCTCACCTTTGAACAGGCATTATTTTATAAATCCGTCTCTGATATGGTTACGATTCCATCTCCTGCGTCGTCAGGACATTTGCCGAGTTAGTCCTAAAGTACTGCCCTCTGTCCTACGATGTGTCAAGTAGAACCACATAACTTCTGTATTGATCAAGTTCCATAACAATTTCGGGCCAGCTTTGGAAACGAGTCAAAACGTTTGGATCCGTACCTGCCCAGACAAATCTGCTGTGAACTACACTGACGGAAAAAATCCCAACACCACGAAAAAATAGTTGTAGAGGAATGAAATGGCGGCAATACATTTGTATAGGTAACATATTTAATCGATTAAGGTTTCAAGATCACAGCTTATTGGAAACGCAAGAAGAGCCATTTTAAATGGGAAATGCTGGTACATTAATAACCGGTGTAACCGCCAGAATGCTAAATGCAAGCACGCAAACGTTCATGCATTGTGACGTACAGGTGCTGGATGTCAGTTCGTGGGATGGAGTTCCATGCCTGTTGGACTTGGTCGGTCAATACAGGGACGGTTAATGCTGGTTGTGGGTGACGCTGAAGTTGTCGTCCAATGATGTCATATACGTGCTTGATTGGTGAAAGATCTGGTGATCTAGCAAGCCATGGCAACATGTCGACACTCTGTAGAGCATGTTGGGTTACAACAGCGGTATGCGGGAGAGCGTTATCCTGTTGGAAAACACCCCTGGAATGCTGTTCATGAATGGCAGCACAACAGGTTGAATCACCAGACCGACGTACAACTGTGCCGTCAGGGTGCGTGGGATAACCACGAGAGTGCTCCTGCTGTCATAGGAAATTGCTCCCCAGACCATAACTCCAGGTGTAGGTCCAGTGTGTCTCGGCCGCAGACAGGTTGGTTGCAGGCGCTCACCTGGCTTCCTTCTAACCAACACACGGCCATCACTGGTACCCAGGTGAAACCGGCTTTCATCAGAAAACACAACAGATCTCTACTCCGTCCTCCAATGAGCTCTAGCTTGACAACACTTACGTCGCAAACGGCAGTGGTTTGGAGTAAGTGGAATGCACGCTACAGGGCGTCTGGCTCGGAGCTGTCCTTCAAGTAACCGATTTGTAACAGTTCCTTGTGTCACTGTTGTGGCAACTGCAGCTCCAATTGCTGCCGTAGACGCGGTACGATGCGCCACGGCCATACGCCGTACACGGCGGTCTTCCCTCTCAGTAGTGCCACGTGGCCGACCGGAACCCGGTCTTCTTGAGGCAGTATCTTACCTTGAAAACCGCTACCAACAATCATGCACAGTGACTACATTCCTGCCAAGTCGTTCTGCAATATTGCGGAAAGAAAATCCAACTTCTCGTAGCCCTACTACACGACCTCGTTCAAACTCCGTGAGCTGTTGAAATGGCTTCTTCTTCTTCTTAAAGGCATTCTTGACTAACATCAACACCCTACGTTGAATCTCAACGATAACTAACGCTCACGAACGTTACAGCGCGTATTTACAGCAAACCTGCTTTGCATCTTCCGAGGGGCGCTAACAGCGTCACACGTATGCGCCGAGCGCGAAATTTGCATAGACGTCATCTTACAGATGTACTCTCACGGCCTACCAACTGTCGTTTATCTAACACAACCCCTTTTTGGTGTTGGGATTTTTTCCGTCAGTGTATAATAAACCGTATATATAGTGAGAGAACATTAAAAAAGTCTCTCCACAATTCTCTCACAGGAATTGAAATTGTCATCCTCATTTGCAAAACATAAAGTAACTAATTTACACCTACTTTCAAAAATATCTGCGACACTCAGAAGGTCCCTCAGCAGGGATGTTCACGCTGTTCATTTAATTCTGATGGTTCTACATAAAAATTGTTAGAATTGAATTACTTGTATGTTTAATTTCAGTTTTGTTGTTTTCTTCATAACATATCAAGCTTCAGAATATGTTTCACTGCAACACCAATTTTCACGAATTCATGATGAGCTGAAAGTATCCAAAATATGGATGTTCTTTTCATCATTGCCCCTCAAGAGGAAGGGACACTTTTCGGTCCCTTTGCATGACAGGTCATTTTTGTGTCCGCAGGCACCAGTATCGAATAAAAAAATTCCAAAGTGGGCTTTATTATTTGAATTTCCTTTTGACTTTTCAAAAATATAAAGGAAATAAGCCGGATCGAAATCAGGTCAGGAGCACCTTGACCCTATCCGTTTGACCCGCCAGAAATTGTCGACCCGTTGACCCGTGACCCGCTTACATCTCTATTTCGGTTGTCCCTTAAACATCGGATAATTAGGTATGTGAAATGTGTCACTGCCCCAAATTATTTATTCTGAACGTTGCATTTTCCATCTTCAGAAATCAGAATCTCCCTATCTAGCATAATAAACGAAGTACATTGATTACTTGCGAAGAAGATCAGTCTTATGGTGCAAATCAACACATCGAAGTACTTTTTTGAGAAAGCGAATCCCTTTGTATAAAAACTGTCGAATGTGTTGTGATAAATGAAATCCTTGATCTCCCTCTTTTAGGTTACGTTTGCGTGGTAGCTTTCAACAGTCCATGTCATGATAGTAGAAAAGGGAATATGTAATTGTGGAACCAAATCCCAATTGTACGGGAACGTGGTTCCAAACTTCTTCATCCTCTCCTGAAACGTTATTCCTCCGACATCTCAGTTTTCCAAAACGATGACATATGACCACTTTGCGAGTAATTGGTTGACCTTTAAACATCTTTTTGCAGTTGGTAAGTAATCCTTGCTGTTCACACTACAAAATAGACGTAGCCAAAATCACGATATAAAGAACAATATGAGCTTAATGGAACCACGGACGAAGTACGGGAACACAGCTCATCCCTCAACCAAAACAATTGCATTCATAGATTCAAGTGCATTTGCTTGAGTGTTCGCCAGGAACTTAGGTGACTGCCTAATAAAGTTCCACAACTGGTGTCTCAGTTAAAATTTAATTGCTTCGCAGTAGATTTTATATATGCAAATTATTTACATGAGAAATGCCGTACTACTTCAACTTTAAGATTTTTGAATGAAGCAACAGATTCCCTTGGATTCATCTTCAGAGTTATTGCTTGCCAAATTATGTGCTTTAATGTTGTCTGTTGCAAATTTTAATTACTGCCCAGCGATTTATAGAATAGTTGTTAACTTTATACATAACCATGGATATTGTTTTCGAAGCAATGATAAATATTTCGCTTTGTGCTATGATGTCCTGCGGTAAAAAATGTACGAATTTCACCTTTGTAATGTTAAAGTCTGGGTTCCATTGCTTTACTTTCAAAATAAAAAATGCTACATTTTATATATTAACTGCGTACTTTGTTGGTGCTTTTTCTATAATCCAATGGTTCAGTCAAGAGTAAAATTTAAATACTGGCTGAATTTTTTCACAAGTTGTTGTTTCTGAAAACATACCGAAAGCTTAAGAGTTTTCCTTTCTAAACCTGAAAAGTTCCTTTTGTAAATATGAAATTATACAGAAGCAGATGTTTGAAAGAACATGACTTTATTACAAGCAGTCAGTTTTCTGAATACCAAACGGGTAAGAAATTTTCCCTGGAAATCTCTAGTTGTAAGAGGAAACGAAAGGGTTTAGTTTTAAAAATAATAGAAACTTTTCCTTGCACCTCAAGAAGAGAGAGATTAGTCATTAAGTACTTGTCATCAGGGGAAACCACAGAAGAACTTGGGATCTCTTCAAATACACTGCCCAGTAACATTATTTTGAAAACGTCATACCTTTGAGGTCAACGGCGCGTAGATAATGATATAGGGCACGTGTTGTGAGCTGGCTTAAATGCTATATAATGTATGCTGTAGGCATTCTGAAAACATGTCACTTGTTGCTGTCATGGGTAAAAGGAGCGATTTATCAGATTTGCAAAATAGGATGATTATCGGATTTCGGGCCATGGGTGGCAGTATTTCTGAAACAGCGCAATTTGTGAACTGTTCGCCTGCTGCTGTGGTTAAAGTGTATCTTTATTAGAGAAATGGCACCAATGCGCATATGTGACGTGGAAACTGCGAAGCACCACGAACCACAGATGTGAGAGGTGAACGTCAGCTTCGTAGGTGCGTGAGGCCCAATCGAAACACTACAGAGTAACAACTCACTGCCGAATGAACCAGGGGGCTCTCGGAAGTTTGTCTAAAACGTTAGTTCAGCGAACCCTGCTGCGTATGGGATTTCCATGCAGACGAATGGTCACTGCACTTGCGCTAACGAAGGTACATCGGCATAAAAGGCTTAAATTTGCACGGCAGTATCAGAATCGGACCTCCGCTGTTTGGCAAAGGATTACATTCTCCGATGAGTTTTCTGCTACATGGAACGGATGGACGTTGGCCTATAAGGTGGGAAACATCGGAGAACAAAAACACTTCAACCATTGCTGGCAGAACACAGGCTAATGGGGGCAGCGTTATGGAATGGGGAATATTTTCTTGACATTAACTGGGTCCATTGATGCCTGTAATAGCAGCTGTGTGGAAATTTGTTTGATTAATCACCGTTATTACTGAATATTAGGGATTTGCATGAGCCGTGCTCGGGCCACAAGTCTGGCTGTTGATGGTTTTCCTTTTTTGGACCACCACAACTCTTCAAGAGTATTCCACAAGCGTTGGTGTGCTACCAATGCTCCGATAAAGTTGTCTATCAATTACAATATTGTTTTTATGGAACTCGCTAAACTCCGCTGCTTTTCTCATCTTAAAGGGGAAAAGAAACAAACTTAAAATACATTGATTCAAAAAGCTCAGTTTCAGGTGTTTTTCATATCGTTTCATGACTTTCACACGTACAGTCGTTTGCCTGCACTTGCTGCCATTTGCATAAGACACATTGGTCATATGTTTGCTCTTCTCTGAAAACATGAAGCTGTGAAATGTGCTACTAAATTGATATGATTTATGTTATTTAATTGAAAATTTACCTTGTTATTTCCGTTGATTGCAGTCTTGTATTCCCTGAAAAAAATCTTTTAATTTACACCTCCATGATTCCCCGATTTGGGGAAAATACAATGATGTGTTTTTTTTTTCGTTTTTTTTATTAGAGGTTTATTGGCCACAGTGAGCAACTCAATAGGATATAAAGCAGTAGCCCGTACCTAATGAAGGTCCACTGCAGTCGTCCGTCTCTAAAGCAGAACCACTGGGAGTCGCCTGTCCCTAATTTAGAGCCAGGCCGTTAGACAAACACAACATCCATGCCTCACGGGATTCGAACCCGGACCCGTCTCGGACGAATGATCAGAAGCCATCGCTGAGACCACTGCGCCACTGGGGTAGCTGTATTGTGTTTGCATTCCTATTCTAAACACATTTCTAAATAAGGAAATATGCTTCATTTCCCTATAAAACATATTTCTTTATTTTGAAATGCCTACACTGATTTTGAAATTCATTGTACAAGTGAGTGGCAAACAATGTAAGTCTTGTGCGGTTAAACATGCTATTTAACATATAAATTTCGAGTAACAAGAAAAACGGCCAAATTAGTTGTGAATATGTATCTATATCTGCTTCTAATAGTCCGATTTGAAAAAAATCTTCTTTGTTGGACAGAGTTTCCGGTGCGACATATTTCTGTTATAATTTCAAAACTATCTAGTAATTCATTGACTTTCCGCTAGGAGGATTAAATTGGGCTTTCCCCGATATCTCTGATCCTAAAACTCCGATTTGAAAAATTCTTCCAGCACCGGCTACAGCAGCAGACGGAACCTTTTTTGTTGTATTTTCTAATTATTTTTTTTAAATACGGTTTGGTCACCAGAGATCGAAAGGGTTAAATTTCTGCTTTGTACGTATTTACAGCAAAATCTCAGGTCCTAAAAGCGCGATTAAAAAATTATTTCGTATATCGTTACCGCTCATGTCGATAAACATTTGAGAATATTTTCTTCTTAAATGAATGCATAATTTCTACACCAGAGGGCGTAGAAGTCTATCTTATTTCTGCCAATATATTTGCCTCTGAAAGTCGGATTTGAAAAAATCTTCTCAGTGTTTCCGGTGTAAAATGTTTCTCATATAATTTCAAAATTTTCAAGCAATTCACAGACTTTCCTCTAGGTAGGGGGCGTAAAGAAAAAATGCGATTTTCAT
The DNA here is from genome assembly GCA_039090855.1 of Macrothele yani. Lineage (NCBI taxonomy): Eukaryota > Metazoa > Arthropoda > Arachnida > Araneae > Macrothelidae > Macrothele > Macrothele yani. The sequence continues at coordinate 171,489,923 of CM077034.1, forward strand.
CAATATCTTTGCTTCTAAAACTACGATTTGAAAAAATTCTTTCTACACCGGGTACAGCACCTGATATGAAATTATTTGTATATATGTGGTACTATTTGATCGTTTCTCCGTCTGATGTATTTGCAGTAAATTCTGAGCTGGTGAAAATTCAATTGAAAAAAATTATGTGGAGCGATACCGATCACATCGAAAACCCTTTTGAAAATACTTTCTTCTTAAAAGAATGCATGATTTTCCCGCCAGGGGGCTTAGAAACATATATTATATTTGTCAAGATCTCTGCATCTAAGAGCCCGATTTGAAAAATGATTTCTTTGTTGGAGAACGTTTCCGCTGCGAAATGTTTTGGATATAATTTCAATTTTTCCGTAACTCAGAAGTCTGCTACCAGGAGGCGTCAGCTGTCTTTTCCCTTTACAGCAGTATCTTCGGGATTAAAAGCCCGACTGCAAAACCTCTTTCTTCGGTCAGATACTATTGTTTAACACACAGGTTCCATAGATTTTGAATAGCTTTGGTAAAAAGACGTGCTCATTGCACCCAAATGTTCGGCGTCATAACTCTTGTTTCTTCTTTACATGGTTAAAAAAGGGGATGGAATATTTCAGATTTCTGGTGATATTTAGCTAAATCCCAACATTAAGTTCTCGTATTTGTACTACCAAATCTATCGTGTTTTGTAGATGGTATGATCGGGAGTGTTGTAACCTTGAATGCATGCGTTCATTTGTAGATTTTCATTTCAGAATGATAAAGTTCCGGTGGCTTTTGGGAATAAATTATTACTTAAATAATAAATATTTTCTGAAGAAAATGTGTAAATATATGGAAGATTTCTTTAAATAATTACATGTTTTCTTTCTGTTTCTCAACGGACTTCTAAAAGCAGTCGTCAAAAAAAGAGGGGATGCGTGAATTAGGACGTACTTTTTAGAGGGTAAAACGAAGTAAATTTCTCCATCATTTTTGTCCGCGCCAGGGATCGAACCCGAGTCCACTTCTTCCGGAACAAGTCGCTCTACCAACTGAGCTACGCGGACGCTCGTTCTCGGTGCTATCTGCATTTATATCGTGTGCGTCCTGCGGGGCAGGCACGTCACATCTCCCCCCTCGAAAAAGGCTCGGGGGCATGGCCCACGGGTCAGCCGTGACCATGGATCGTCGCAGGCATCCATCCGCTGCAGAACGTGCACTTGAGAACTCCCAGTCAATATAGTGTGTGGAATGCAACATCACACACTTTTATTTTTCGAAGCGCTGAAGAAGGGATTCTCTTATTTTTCCTATCTCGCGGTGTTTAAAGAATATCACACCATTGCGAGATCTTGAACGGCTGGGTTATCCGGGAAGTTCGGGCTCCATTGCAACGAAGTACATTTCTCTGTCATTTTTGGCCACGACGGTGATCGATCCCGTGTCCACTCATTCCGGAAAAAGTCGCTCTACCAACTGAGTTACGCGGATGTTCGTTCTCGCTGCTATCTGCCTTTATATCGTGTGCGTCGTGCGGGGCAGGCACGCCACAAGGAGGAGATGTCAACAATCGGACAAAATGTGACATGGGGGAGGGGGAGCTTAAAAATAGTAAAACATCATGGACGTACTTTATGAACGACCCCTTACTACAAGGACGGCTCATTATTTCCGATAGAACGAGTCATTGTAGCTAACACATTCCTGTCAACCTAAGTGCACTGTGCTACAGATGTATGTAAATCCAATTTTCTGAAGGAACATCATGGAAAGATAATGATGATAGAACCATGGAAAAGGTTGCATATTTTTATTCGTATTATGGACAAAGCAGGAGACTCAGAGCTCAATCTTTCGTAGAGACTCATGGTATAAATTTGGCCACGAAGATCTCAATGGAACAGCGCGCCACTGGTCAGACATGGAACTAAATCGTTAAACACTAATCGCCTGCTTCAGTTTTTCAAGAATTTACAACTTTTTCGGCGGTGCAACTTATATAGCCACTTTTACCGTATCATATGACAGACGCTATCGTGATTTCATGTAGGACTACTGGGATGCTGTCTTATACACGAGAGTTGAGCCTCTGTTTCTCCTCCTCTGTGGTATTAGGAAGGATACGATATCGAAATTTCTGCACATTATGGAAGTGGCTCTTATGAAGTTTCATGGGACAAATATATGCACGATGGCAACCCGTTGTATGTATAAATTGGAAACAGCAGTATGAGTCCCCTGTGTTAAAACGAAACAAATGTGTTTAGAAAGCACATGTCACATTACACGCACACGCTTCGTAATTTGCGAATTTCATTTTTTGTTAAATTTATGCCTTGGGAAAGGCGAGCTCGACTACTGACATTTATGCTCTAAGATATGGATCGCCTTTAAATGCATTACTACATAAAATAGTTTTCTTCAATGCAGAACTGACAACTTTAGGAATTTAAATCTTAATGAAACTGTTTTTACATGGTTTCCTTAAAATATCATACATACTCCTTCATGTATCTGACTTTGTAGATCAAATTTGCAAATAAAATTGTGAGGTACAGCTGCATACAGTTGTCACTTTCTGGAGGTATAAAATGTAGATGTAAAAAATAATCTGGGGATGTGATTAAAAGTTCACGACGCAAATTGTTTTCAATTTGCCTACGTCCTCCACTTTCCTTTAAAACAGAACCTATTAAATTAGCTTAGGTAAGGCTGCTTTTCTCTTTTATTGTGAGACAGTCGTTATATCCTGAAAAACTATAGATTTCGATATCAACTGACAATTGTATAGAGTGACGTATTTCATTTTTTATTTGCTGTACTGTCAGACAGATACAGGGGTTGTCCAAATTAAGGGAAACACCTCGCTAAAAACAGTGACTTTGGAATGTGCTGCTTTTTGAGTAAAACAAACATGTAATTACAATTCTTTTTGTTAACAAGTGTTGCTTATATTCTCAAGGTTCTGTGTGATTGCATTATAAATCGGTGTTTGAATAATTTCGTTCCAGGTGAAGGCACAATTACTGACCTGTCGGAGTTCCAAAGAGGGCAGATTGTAGGGGCCCGTGTGGTTGGTGCGTCGGAAACCACAGTGGCGCAGGTATTGGGGCATCGTGAGGTAGCGTGTCGAAGATAATGACAGCATACAATTTTCACGGCAGAACGTCATCTGTGAAACAAAACAGTGGAAAGAAAACCGAACTCACTGCGAGAGACAGGAGGACGTTTAAAGGGATTGCGACCGCAAGGAACAAGACCACGGGGACGAAACTGACTACTGAGCTTAATGCGTATCTCCAACATCTAGTGTTGACCCATACCGTGCGAAAGGAATTTCATTAGCACAATATTTACGGTTGAGCAGTGATTGCAAAACCCCTGGTGTCACAGGTGAAAATGAAACGGAGAATACAGTGGAGCCAGGAACATAAAACGTGGACTGCGGATCACTAAAAATATGTCTTGTTTTCCGATGACTCAGGTTTCTCACAATTCCTTACCACGGGGCGGGTTTACGTTGTAGAATACTCGCAGAAGCCTACAACCCAGACTATCTCCTTCCTACAGTGAAGCATAGGGATGGTTTCGCAATGGTTTGGGCCATTATCTCGTGGTTTGCAGCAGGTCCCATTATCACCTTACACGGACGGTTCAATAGCAGTGACTAGGTCACTCTTTTAGCCGACCATGTGCAGTCAATGGCCCAGACATTGTTTCCGTTAGTGGATTGCACCATTCAAGATGATAATGCCGCGATTCACAGAAATCGAGTTGTTCAATCACGGTTTGAGGAACATGAGGATAAAGTTACACACCTTCCCTAGCCGTCACAATCACTGGATGTAAACATCACTGAGCCCCTGTCGTCTGTGTTGGAAAACAGAGTGCGATCCCGTTATCCTGCTTTGTCGTCTCTCAAGGAATTGGAGCAGTTTCTGCAGGAAAAATGGTACCACTTACCACCATCCCGGACTCCTATGCGTCCGTTCCAAGGAGGATTAAGGTAGTTTTAAATTTCAAGGGTGTTCCCACACCATATTAGGTGTGTAACACGTATTGGTTTAAACTGTTTCTATTTTTTTTGGATAACCCTGTATAAAAGAAAGAATTATGGCTTAAGACTACAATATTTTCACAACATCTATGACATCCCCATTCTGAAGCAACCATTTAGTATAACATATTTTAGCGACAGACGCAGGACGGCAGCTGTAAACGAGTAATATTATTCGCACTCCAGTTGGAGCAGACCCTGGCCTTGGCGATTGCAGCGTTATTCAATAATTATTAAGTGATTCAAATTTTCCTTCTCATGCTTGATCTAACATGACATAACTTTGAGCCTGCACAATTTTTTGTTTCCTGATAGCTAGATGTAATCTTTGATGCAGAACTCTGCTATTCTATAAACCATAGAGACGTGAATGTTCGATCCATCAATGCTATACTGTGGTGATGACGGTCTTTGCGCCCATTCATTCATTACTGTACTCCAAAACCCTCAGGTCGGTCCGCCAGCATTTCTCTTCCCGCTGAAGAGATATAACATCATTCTGCAGGCGTTTCATTCAACTCATGTGCTGATGTTTCTGAAGAAAAGTCCTCTTTATCGCAGTCCAACATATCAGCATTACTCAAAGGTCCTTCGGTTGGAAGTACGAATCGCTTCCGCTACGGCGGGGCATACTTAGCTACTGCTAGTTCCTTACTGCCACGACTGCCTGATATCGACTATCGTCACTGGCCCGGTGCTTTCTGTAGTTATATCTCCTGAGATGCATCTGAGTGAATCGCAGTCACGAATCATTTGTGTGCTGATAAAAAAATTTGCACCTCCCTACGTGACCTACGTATCCTTAGAGATTCAGTCCAATCGCATACGTATTTCCCGGTGTTGTATTTTCAACAAACAGCAGTGTGTACATATACTTTAAAAAGCTGTAATAACTGTGACGTTCCTGTGAAAAAATCAGCTTAGGAATAGTCGTGGCTTTTCTGGAATCAAGACAGCTGACCATGGTGACTACGAAGTGTTACGATATTGATCGTTAACTCAAAATCCGAAAGTTTAAAGATCATGCTGAATATTACTTAAGCTGTTGCATAAAAGTCAATGTAAAACGTACCTAATTCACATAAAACCTAGTCACCTCACATCGTTTTGTAAGAAAATTCTGCGTGAAAGAAGCCTTAATATACGAAGTAACCGTACACTTAAAATCGAAAGACCCATGTCAAACATTCTCACGGACAATACCTGAACTATTATAAAAACTTACAACTGACAGTTAGGAAATGCACGCAATGAATACAGGAGATATAGCATACGTATTAAAAAAAACACGCACAAACTTCTGTTAGAATTACGTTGTTATCGAAGAGCACAGGAATTTACCAAAAAGAAGCTTTTCACCAATTCTTCTGGTTCTAAATTTCCAAAGGAAAGCCCAGTGGATATCTTTATGCAGATTATGACACTTTCGGTATTGAAGGTTACTGCAAATTGGAGTAAAATCTGACTTTGCAGGTCATATAATTATATAAACGGTTATTTCTACCAAGTTTTCGTTTCTGGTTATTCTTCTGGTTTTGTAAAGGGTTCCTGATTTGAGATTAAAAATATACACCCAAGAGCTATTTCATTATGATGAGCTATATATTAAGCTGTTGCACTCCGTTTAGCACGAAAAACAGTCGCCACTCGGTTAGGCATCGGTTCGATGAGGTCGCGATAGGTATCCTGGGTTTTCTGGTACCATAATGTCAACAGCACCTAATTCTGTTCCCATACATTTCGGGGTCGTGTAGATTTAGCGCGAACCTGCTTTTCCATGTCGAACCTCAGGTATTCGATTAATTTTTGTCAGTCGAATTTGGAGTCTAGGGCATTGATAAAAATTCACCAGCATGTTCTTTGAATCAATCCTTGGCGATTCTAGCCGTGTGGCATGCGCATTATCCTGTTGGCAATGGGCATTACCAGCAGCGATCACAGTTGCCATGAAATAGTGAACCTGGTTCGCAACGATGTTCAGATACTCTATAGCTCTCAGGGATTGTGCTATGAGAATAATGGAGCCTAATGTGTTCCAAGAAAACATCGCTAAATGATTAACAACACAGTCGCCGGCCTGTTTCCGCCCAATAGTGCATCCAAGTGCCATCACCTCCATTGGTAATCTGCGTATTCGCGGTCGGCCGTCTACGTGATGCACCAGAAATATTGATTCGTCAGATTGCGATACTTTCTTCCAATTATCCGTTGTCCAATTTCGCCAATCTTGTGTCTATTTCATGCGTTGTCGACGGTGACATGCAGTGAGCATGGAGTCCCGACTGGGTCGTTGTCTACTTAGGCCTATGCGTAGAAGGCTGCAATGAAGTACTGTATGTTCTGTGACACATTGCATTGGTCACCACTCTTGTAGAGGTGGGTAATTTGTTGCCCTGTAGCCCTGCAGTCGCTGTGAAAAATGCGCGACAATCTCTGCTCCCCACTGGCATCAATGAGCTGCTGACGACACACGACTGAATGACAGTTCTTCGTTTGGCCATCTGTGCACCACAGTCTATACGTACTCACTACAGCGGCACGTGAAAGGGCCACCAGCCGCGCCATTTCGGATATCGTAGTTCTGAGGATTCGTGCCATCAAAATTTGTCCTTTATCAGACTCAAATAAATCGGCAGCTTTTCCCATTGTGACTCCAAGCACTCCATTTACTTAAAGCCGGTCCACGGTTTGTACATATAATGATATGTAAACTTCACTTGTACTACCGTTTGGTCTTCATATGCTCTCATTTTCCTAGGCTGGGGGTGGTCATAATATAATGGCTCATTGGTGTATTTTGTTTTTAAAATTTCAAGTGAGACAGTAGCACTCCTTCTGCTACAAGGATAAATCCAGGTTAGAATGGAAATCAGTGAATCCTACTACCGCGCAACACCATTTTCCATATCGTTCGGTGTACTCTGTGTTGTGAAATATTACGACTGTTTCCTTACTAGCGAGTTGATGCACAATATCAATACAATTCTAAGCGATTTGTGTCATAATACACTGCTGGACAATTGCTAAGAACGGATCATAAACGGCTATATAGCGCATAAAAAAGTAAGTGTGGTTGGATGCCAAGTGAAATAAAATAATGTCAGAATGCCAGGACATTACAAGAAAGACAATTTATTGTGCTATGAAATCCAGAAGGCTTTGGAACGTGTTCAAGGGACAAACAGGCCATTTTGTGCAGAATACGTAAACGTGAAAAAAATGCAATTACCCTCCGCAGGCGTTCCGGCGTAAGATGTCAATACGGGATATGGCCACCATGGAAGTCGATGCAAGATTCCACACGTCGTGTCATGCTTTGCACAACATTATCAAGCAGCTGTTAGGGTAATTTATCCCATTACTCTATCAGTTCACGGATGAGGGTGTCCTTGTTTGTTGGAGGGCATTGAAGACCAGAAAGACTCCTCCCCAAAGCATCCCACACATTGTCAATGGGATTCAGATCTGGAGAACGTGCTGGCCATACGAGGCGTTGAATATCCTCGCTCTCAAGACACTTCTGGACAGCGACTGTTCAATGACATGTTGCGTTGTCGTCCATGACAATGAATCTATCACCGACAGCACCACGGAACATGCTAACATGAGGTAGCAGAACATCATTAATGTATCGTTGGCCAGTCATAGTACCAATTGGAAGCACATAGAGGGACATACGGCCATTGATCATGATGCCAGCCCATACCATGACACTACATGTCGGATATTGGTACCTTTCCTGTATGTTTGTTGGACAACTATCACGCCAGATCAGTTGTCGTCGACAATCAGACGATAGACTGTATCTACTCTCATCTGAGAAGAGGACAGCAGACCAATCGTTATCAGCCCAATTGCGATGTTGATAGCACCATTGCAAACGGGCGGTACGGTGACGTCTGGACAATGGGATGCACACAACAGGACGGCGGGCGTATAGTCCTCCTTCATGCAAACGTCTGGCGACAGTTTTTCGGGAGATCCGCTTGCCAGTAGCAGCCATAAACTGATTTGCTACCTCACTAGCTGAGCTGCGCCGGTATCTTTTTGTTGATAGCACAATGTACCGATCTTCTGCAGGTGTCGTACTGCGAACACGACCTCCCCCGTGACGTTTGCTACACTCTCCATTTGTTTGAAATGATTTCCAAAGCCTTAAAACAACACTGTGGCTGACGTCGAACTCCCTGGCAACATCTGTTATTTTTTGCCCTTCTTCAATCTTGCCAATAATACGGCCACGCGTAAAATCATCTAGGTGATGTCGGAAAGACATACTGAAAATTGCAAGTTCGTCAATTGATTCTTTCCCTTTCAACTTTGCGTTTTAACAACAACGGTCAATACGCGTCAAATCCTTTATATGTCTTATCAGCGCTAAGTCGTCACGAACAAGTTCGGCAATCCAAAATTTGCATACGCACAACACGTCTTACTGTATCCCGCACTTATGCTAATTTCCACATTTTCCTGCCTTCCATTTTATGGTTGCTATCGTTGCTATTGTCATCCGTCCTTAGAAATTGTCCGGCAGTGTATCTTATCTCTATGCTCGTACATAACGCGATAGCTTCTCCTCAGATCTAGTATCGATGAGACTTAGCCGCCCCAAATATTTTCAGCAGTGAGTCAGCTTGTCCCCCTCTGATTACTTTATAAATTTACTAACCACAGCTGTAACAGTAAGCACTCTTGATCCCTTGCCGTCTAATAAATGTTCTGACCCGTTGGTCTGGAGTTACAATTTGACCTTTGTCGCATTCAGTCAAACCGCTGCGTTATTCATCTGCAGAACAAGAATAACTCTAACAGATCTCAGTATCAGATGTTATTTTTACCATTTCATGACCTTCACACGGACCTTCGTTTACCTGCAGTTTCTCTGATTTTTACAGAGGAACGCTGGTCATGGCTTTTTGCCATTTCTCTGTATGTATACATAATACACTGGCGGAAACTGAAAAAAGAACAACAAGAATGAGACGTCTGATACCAACGAAATTTATACAGCACAATAACGGAATACAGAGGATAATGTGATCAAAATATTATGGCATAATACAGCTGTATTTGCTAATAAACTGAAAAATAACATTTCCATGTAACATGGTTAGTACGAGGTTGAACCGTCATGAACTGCGTCACACTGTGCAATTCTGGCATGGAGTCTGTCGTACAGATGTTGGATGTAAGTTTGGGGTATTGAGTTCCAAGCATGCTGAACCAGATGCGTAAATCGGGGATGGTCATGGCTGGCCGTGGAGACTGATACGTCGTTGTCCCATAAAATCCCACACGTGCTCAATGAGGGAGAAATCCGGTGAACGTGCAGGCCATGGAATTTGTCTCACACCCTGAAGTGCATGTTGCGTTGCACGTGCCGGGTGTGGGCGTGCGTTATATTGCTGGAAAACACCACGATAGATAGACCTTACAAATGACACAACAACGGGCTGAATGATGTTGTTGATGTAGGAGGTGCTATTTACCGTACCCAATACAAACACTAGTTTGCAACGGGAGTGATAGCTGACCGCTCCCCACACCAGGAGACCAGGTGTAGGCCCTGTGTGTCACTGGCGGATGCTAGATGGGTGAGGACGCTCCCTTGTGTGTCTGAGAACAGGCATACGGCCATCGGAGGCTCCCAAGCAGAATCTGCTTTCATCGCTGAACACGACAGATCGCCATTGCGTTCTCCAGTGCAGACGTTGGCGACACCACTGCAGCCGTTCCTGACGGTTTGCTGGAGTCAGAGGTACACATGCTAGAGGCACACGTGCACGTAATCCTGCATCCAGTAGACGGTTGCGGATTGTTCGCACAGTCACCTCAGGTGCAACGGCAGCGCGGATTTGAGTCGCAGTGGATGTTGTGCTTGGCAACGCCGCTCTTCTGCTGCGTCGATTGGTCCGCTCATCAGTCCTTCTGTGACCCCAGGTTCCACGTCTTCTCGTGTGGGAATGTTCCTGGGGCCCTCTAAGCCACCATGGTACCACCACCGATACATCCCGTCCAATTCGCTCCGCAATACGTCGATACGACCACCCGGCCTCGCGGAGTCCGACTAGACGACCTCGCTCAAAGTCCGATAACTGCTGAAATCGTACACGTCTCCCATGTCCAGGCATTGCAGCTTCTTCAGGGTCTTCGCACGTGGTCGTCCGCCGACGACTGATTACATTCACTTTGCCGTACTCCTTAAATACCACCGACGATAATTTGTCCTATTATGCAGTGCTGTGGCGTAAGCGTTCACGGGTTGGTCCCGAAATTAACATCACACCTACGTAAACTCGACCCCATTAACATATGTAAATTTCCTGATCGTCAGCCAATTCCTTCTTGGTGTTCTTTTTTCACTTTGCGCCAGTGTACAAACGTGTATATGAAAGATTTTACTTGTTCAGAATCTCCACCATAAAATAGATTTAGCGAGCACACAAGTTTAAGGAGTGTTACTATCACTCCCGAGCTCCTGGTTATAAGGGAATTTTTCTGTATAACGTGGTGATATATTTTGCTACTTTTGTCATTTTCGAAGGTCATCACAGTCTACTCACATCCTAAATGTTTTAAATGCAATTTAAGTTTAATTCGTAGAGAAATCCATTTGTAATAAAGTCCCCGAAATACAAACTGATGATTATTTTTCATGATTTAATGAACATTCCTGTGTACTGGAGAATATGTAATAGAATAATAGGAAAAGATGTAATAAAAAGTATTTTATGTGACTAAATAAATTTTATCTCCCATCGTTCCTGGGGTTTAAGGTACATCGCAGATAAATGTTTAATTTTGTACTTACCTTTCAAAAACAGCAAAACACAACCATTTGAACAAATGTCGAGAGAAAAATGCTATCTGTGCGTAAAAGAGAATGCAGAGCGAGATGAATTCCCACTGAGTAAAAGACTTATAAAAAGCAGTTAAATATTTTACTCGCACAATTTGATTACAGATGCTAATTAGTTGAGTTACATAGTTTGGTAGTTTAAATCTCTACGCAATATCATTGTAACTTTTTATTCCATCGTGTTTTTTTTATTATTTAATACACATTTCTGCTATATATCCCATTTTAACATTTTCTTCATTTTTATAAAGATACTTATCCAAAATAATTTCTTTTGTTGATGTCTGGTTGTTAAATGTATAGATTGTTGAAGCTTTTAGTTTCTTATTAATACAATGCGTTTTAAATATATCATCATCATCATCATCATCATCATCATCATTGTCAACCATTATCAATCCACTGCTGGACGAAGGTCTCCCCAAGTTTCCTCCACAACGGTCTGTCTTGTGCCAGTCTCCTCCACGTCACTCCCGCATACTTTCGAATTTCATCAACCCATCTCCCATGTGGTCTTCTTCTGGGTCTTTTCCTCTCCCTTGGAATCCAATCTAAAATTTCGGTTGTCTATCGATGATCTGTCCTTCTGGCAGTATGTCCAGCCCATTGCCATTTCAGGGATTTAACTCTGAGCATGATGTCTTCCACTCTTGTCATTTTTCGGATCCACGAGTTCCTCTTCTTATCTCTCCTGGTTACACCACGTATGCACCTCTACATGATTCTTTGAGTTGTCTGCAGCCTTTGTATGTCTCTTTTAGGAAGGATGCATTGATCAAACACTTTTCTTTTAAGACATAATGGCATATTGCTCTTGAAAATTATGCTGTTTCTTCCAAAAGCTCTCCAGGCAAGTTTTGTAGGCCGATTAATTTCTTCATCAATGTGACCCTCACTAGATATCTGCTGTCCAAGATAAACGTACGTGACTGTTATCTCCAGCTTTTCTCCATCAATCGATAAATCTTCATTTCTTGTAAAAGCATTGAACATCACTTTTGTCTTCTGAAAGTTCATTTTAATCCCACTTCTTTACTCTTGTCAGCAAGTTCCTGGATAATACTCTGCAGCTCTGATGGGGAAGTTGCAAAAATGACTACGTCATCAGCAAAACGAAGGTGGGTTAGATAATCTCCATTAATCTTTATCCCCTTGTTTTCCCAGCTCAGCGACTAAATAACACCCTCCAATGTGGCATTAAAGAGCTTCGGAGATATGGTGTCACCTTGTCTCACTCCCTTTCCAATTTTTACGTGTGTTGTATTTTCAAACAGCCGAATCTTTGCACTTGCATTTTCATAGATGTTATTAATAATATTAATGTATGCATCTTCAATACCGCAGGTTTTCAGAGCCATTGTAACTGCTGATGGTTTCACCGAATCAAAGGCTTTTTCATAATCGATAAAAGCAATGCACAATGGAAGTTCATATTCCCTCGCTCTTTCAATTAGTTCTCTCAGTACGTGAATATGATCTATTGTGCTGTAGCCACTCCTGAATCCAGCTTGTTCTCTCGGTTGAGCCATGTCCAGTGTTACCTTCAAGCGGTGTGAAGGAACTTTAGTGAAGATTTTATGAACTACTGATAGGAGGCTGATAGGTCTGTAGTTTCTGAGATCCTCAATGTCACCTTTCTTATGTAGCATTATCATTGTAGCGGTGTTCCAATCCTCAGGAATCTTTCCTTCATTAAGGCATCGAGTGAAAATTTGGGCGAGTACTGTTTCGATTTCTCCACTTGCTTCTTGTATGATGTCTACAGTAATTCCATCTTCTCCTGGAGCTTTTCCCCGCTTCATGTTCTTGATTGCATATGCAACTTCTGCTGGAAGGACTGGAGGAACTCTGGTACTGGTATCTTTCATGATGTCTGGAGTGCATGTATCATCCCTTTCATATAATTTGGAGTAGAAATCTTTCACTCTAGTCAAAATTTCGCCTCTATTTCTTGTTACAGAACCATCTTCTTTTCTCAGTGCCATAATCTGTTTTCTTTCCTTACTGAGATGTCCCTTTGCTATCTTTAGGCTTTGGTTGTTTTCAACTGCTTTCCTCACTAGTTCACAGTTGAATTTTCTTACGCCTTCAGTGATACTTTTTCTTACTGTCTTGCATAGCTCTATATATTCCACTTTGATAGTCACATCTTCTTTAGTTGTCGTCATCTCTTTTCTTTTTTGCATCAACATTTTCGTTTTTCCTGATAATTTGTTTACATGCAACTTGTTCTTAGACCCAGCTAATTTTGTTGCGGTTTCCATAAGAGCTTTGGTTACTTTTCTGTTAACTTCAGAGATATCCACTTCTTCCGATGTTAGGCCTTCTAAAGCAGAGAACCTGTTCTTCAGTTCTAACTTGAAGGTATTATGGTGTTTTTTAAGGTTGGTTATGTCAATAGATTTTGTTTGTCTTATGAGCTTGCCACGTTCAGGTTTAGTGTTGAGGTGCATCTTACATCTCACCAATCTATTGACACTACCTGTGTTGAACTTGTTTAGCACACTGCAGTCTTCTATGACGAATTTTTTGTTACACATAATAAAATCAATTTCACTTGTCGTCCCGTTTGGATGTCTCCATGTCCATTTTCTGTGTGGCTTTTTCTTGAAGAAGGAGTTCAAGATGAAAAACCCTTTTGCCTCTGCAAACTCAACGAGAGTATTTCCACGCTGGTTTCTGTTGCCGTGACCGAATTTACCTACTGAAGTTTCATTCTGTTGCCGTTGCCCTATTTTTGCATTGAAATCTCCCATAATTATTTTCAAGTGCTGCTTACCTTTATTATTGAGATGACAAATTTTCTCATAAAATTCTTCAATTTCTTCTTCAGGATGACTTGTGGTGGGTGCATAAGTTTGAATAATCTGAGCCTGGTATCTTTTCGAGAGTTGGATAACAAGTCATGCAGCTCTGTCAGAGGAACTTTCAACTTCTACAACTTTATCCTTCAGTTTCTTGTTTATTATAAATCCAACACCACTAGTTCTGTCAGTATCTGTCCCACGATAGTAGAAGAGATGTCCACTTTTCATTTCGATGAGATCTTCTCCTTTTCTCCTTACCTCACTTAGCCCCACGATGTCCCACTTGATCCTTTGTAGTTCCTCTTCCAATTCAAGAAGCCTTGAATTAGAAGATAGGGAGCGTCTATTATACGTAGCCAAGGTCAGCATCAGATGGCAGCCTAGTCCGGTCCTCCGGGGATTCTTAGCACCCTCTGCCTTCATGTCGCACTGGCCGCTGCCTTGGCCAGGTACATTCCAGCTGCCGGAGACTGAGGGCCAAGATTTAAGTTGTGGAATCATTTTGGAGGGGTTTGGCCATAACTCACCTCGCTGGCCAAGCGGGTTGGTGAGTGTGGGATAGAATTTCCTGTAATCCCGATGGTATAGTTATACCGCTATTGGCGGTCGTCAGAGCACCTTTAGTGGGAACAGGATGCACCACGAGAAGGCGGGGTTGACATTTGTCAAAGAGAGGCTGTGATGTTATGCATCACCTGACCTTACATCCCTTTAAATATATATATTCTCTTAAATAGTTTCTGCATCTGCATCTTTCGAGAAAATTCGGAATTCGACTTTCAACGGGCATCATTCTGTAAAAGTGTGTCTGTTAAGTTTGGGCACCCATCGCAGACTTGTGTGAAGAATTGACGTGTGGGCGCTGAAGTGCTACCCTCTTTCGGCCAATCTGAAACGTGAAACCACGTACCATCTGTATCGATCGAGTCATTGCTATTTCGGTTGTTCCTTAAACAAACAGTTAGATATGTGAATTGAGTCCAACATTTTTATTCTGAAGGTTAACTTTTGCGTCCCCAAAAATCAGAATCTCTCTTTCTAGCAATTTATATAAAGCACAGTGATTACCTGCCAAGGAGAAGAACTGTCTGATGATGCAAATCAGCACATCGAAGTAATGTTTAGAGGAACAACAATTCCCCCGGAAAAATATGGCAGAGTGTTGTGTGCCAAATGAAAACCTTGGTTTCCCTTTCTTAGCTTCCGTTTGCGTGGATGTCTATTGCTCTCCATGTCAGTATAAAGAGAAAATATAAGAGTTGTTGAACCACGAATCAAGTGCACGGGAAAAGGATATTATCTTCCTGAAACCTGATCTTTCCAACGCATGACTTGTCCGAATCGAGAAGACATATCCGCTCAGAGAGTCATTGGATCACCCTTGAAATGTTTTTGAAGTTGGTGGCAATCCTTGCCATTCTCACCCGAAGTACACGTAGACAAAATCACGATATAAAGTGGAATAAGCGCATTATGGAAGTACGTCCCGATCATTCTTCCATGAAACGTACTTCTTTCATTATGAAGTACGTCCAGATCATTCTTCCATGAAACGTTCTTCTTCCTACACCTCGGTTTTTGCAAACCGATGAGACGTATTTACCCGGAAAATCATTGTGTAATACTTGAACATCTATTTGAAATTGGCAGCATTCCTTGCGATTCACAAAGCGAAATAAACGTGGCTAAAATGACGACATGAAGAAGAATAACAGCATTATGGAACGATATCCCAAGTTTACGGGAAAACATCTCCTATTCGACCAAAACTGTTTCATTTATATATGCTCAGCTTGCGTACGGTTTTCCATTCATTACGACTGCAAAAGTATAATCAGTGTTATTAGTATGACGCGAAGCGATATTTGCAACGTATCGGAAAACAGATATTATGGCTTCCTTGATTTCAATGCACTTGCATGTTTGTGTATCTCATAAAGATGGAGAGTTAAGAATATGTGCCGTACCAGAAGTAGATTTAATTATTATAGATTAACATCGAGGTATTCAATTCCCTTAGTAGAGCATCATATAAATTATTGCTGCAAGATTAACAGCATTACTACCTGCAATGCGTACAAGTGAAGGGTTAACATACCTAGCTTATTGGTCCAAGTAAAGGTTGACAGGCGCAGATTCAGCCAGTGAGATATCTTGACGTTATGATATTCGTTTTTCTTTACTCATCAGTGTCCAAGAGATGCTTAATCATTTTTCATTTTTAAGAACGAAACTGTATCTGTCCTACTGAAAAAAATACGTTTTTGTCCTTCCAACGTATGAAACGTCTTCTTAAGGATGATTTTAGAAAGAAACAAAAGCGTTTTATTTTAAGCCTGTTGCATAGCATATTGCGGAGGATTGCATATTGCGGCATGTAATGTAATCTCAGTGATCCGGAATCGCGGAGGCTGCTATTAGGTAAATTGCTTCTTGTATTGACCGGAACAGAATATTTAAGCTTTCGTGTTGCGGATAATCCTCAGAATATGGCAGGTTTACCAGAGCAACTTTGATAAATATATACAAAAGGAATTAGTCATTCAAAGCAAAAGTGCTTTTCGATGCATTATTAAAATTTGATGCAATGCGGAAGCAAAAAATATAATAACAGCTTTTCTTTCCTACCAGTTATTGAATTTTTAATAAATGAAAGAACATTGTGAGTGATGTAAAACACCACAGTGAAGTTTACCGCTCTTACAAGGAGACACGATGCAAGCCTATTTGTGACACAAACTGCAGTGCAAAAATATTTTGTTAAGTTTTTGCTGCAAACCGTTTTGTTGCGATAGGTATTTCTACGTCATTATGACATATAAGCGAAAGAATGCAGAGACTTTAGTGCGTCTATGATTTTTCTGCCCTATTCTGATTGGAGAAGGAGCTATGTAATCTAACAGGTAAGGTTTCACCCAAAGATTTGAGCATATAGCTACTAAGTAAATTGCAAATATAGTTTTCTGTGCAAATATACCTCATGAAGTATGTAATTGGTTAATTAGAGACGTGCGATACAATATGTCAACAGTGGGAACTCTCAAGGGCAACTAAAATGCAGTTTGTTTAGCATGTCTTCTGTTCTCAGAATACCGGAATTTTAACAGGAAAAGACGGGTGCAAACTATCTGTTTATAATTTTCCACACCTCATTTTATTTAAAAATTCTCAAATGATGCGAAATGTAATTTTCTTTCTAGCCTTTGGAAATTTTCTGTCTGCTTTGAGAAGCTGAACCTTAAAAGGGTATAATTTAACAATGACAGAAAGTACTGTATCTCAGTGCGGTGGATAATACTATAATTCCCTTGCAGTCCATCTGTGAATGTTTCTTCTAAACTATTCAAATTAATTCTTTTCGTATGGGACATAATGCACAATTACATCTAATTTCCGAAGAAAATAAAGTATTTCCTGAACAAAAAGCTTATCTCATTGCTTTTTTATTTGTCATTGGTCTTTAGGATTATAAAACTTATCACTTATTAATATTTACTCCACTCACTTTTGTTGACAAAGACGTTCTTTACAACTGTTTTTTTTCAACCGGAAATTGATCCGACACCAATAGTACCACAGTTCATTGTTTCTGACATTGTACCAAGTTAAAATGAATGGATTCGAATTTTGCTGAAAGTTTCTTAAATTCCAACATAAAGCAAACTAAATTTAACTTTAGGTTTTACAAAAAGGTAATGTTGAGAATAATCTAACTACCCAAATATTGATGCATTGCTTTCAGTAATTTCCCGTAAAAATTACTTTTCACCAAAAATTCTTATGCGTTTGTATTTTTCATAAACGAGTGATCAAAATCACAAAGCGTTCGCTTTGCATCATCACATATCATATAAAATTATATAAAAAGTTAAATGCAAATTATTTTATTTAAAATTCTTGTTGAACACTGAAAATGAATTTTATGATTTCATCATTTTGGTTGTAAGGAACAAATCAAAGTATTAAACGATAAAATCGCAGAATTAGGATTTTCATTTTTTCACAACCTAAATTACCCTCACAATGCGTGAAGAAAAATCATGTGAAAAAAATATCAATATTGAAACTATGCAACAAAATACTCTCAATCAAAACTATCTGAAAAGAGAATGGCTGAAGAAATCAAACGTGCATATCCATGAGGATTTAAAAAAAAATACATAAAAAGCCTACGTTTGAATAAATTTACAGATTTATTATAAATTTACAGATGATACGTTATATTATTTTAAACTCATAACATCAGCCTGTCGAAAAGCGTTATTTCAAATCGGGGAAACTGTAAGACCATTTTCTTTCTGAAAAAATATTTCATATTTTATACATTTTATATGAACATTGGGATGTAAGGCCAGGTGATGTGTAACATCACAGCCTCTCTTTGACAAATGTCAACCCCGCCTTCTCGTGGAGCATCCTGTTCCCACTAAAGTGGATTTGATGACCGCTAATAGCGGTATAACTATACCATCGGGATTAGAGGAAATGCTACCCCACACTCACCAACCTGCTTGGCCAGCTTGGTGAGTTATGGCCAAACCCCTCAAAAAGGACTCTACAACTTAAATCTTGGTCCACAGTCTCCGGCAGCTGGGATTTATCTGGACAAGGGAGCGGCCAATGAGGCAGGAAGGCAGAGGGTGCTACGAATCCCCGGAGGACCGGACTAGGCTGCCATCTGATGCTGACCTTGGCTACGTATAATGGACGCTCCCTATCTTCTGATTCAAGGCTTCTTGAATTGGAAGAGGAACTACAAAGGATCAAGTGGGACATCGTCGGGCTAAGTGAGGTAAGGAGAAAAGGAGAAGATCTCATTGAACTGAAAAGTGGACATCTCTTCTACTATCGTGGGACAGATACTGACAGAACTAGTGGTGTTGGATTTATAATAAACAAGAAACTGAAGGATAAAGTTGTAGAAGTTGAAAGTTCCTCTGACAGAGCTGCACGACTCGTTATCCAACTCTCGAGATGATACCAGGCTCAGATTATTCAAACTCATGCACCCACCACAAGTCATGCTAAAGAAGAAATTGAAGAATTTTATGAGGAAATTCGTGATCTAAATAATAAAGGTAAGCAGCACTTGAAGATAATTAAGGGAGATTTCAATGCAAAAATAGGGCAACGGCAACAGAATGAAACTTCAGTAGGTAAATTCGGTCACGGCAACAGAAACCAGCGTGGAAATACTCTCGTTGAGTTTGCAGAGGCAGAAGGGTTTTTTCATTTGGAACTCTTGTTTCAAGGAAAAGCCACATAGGAAATGAACATGGAGACACCCAAATGGGAAGACAAGTGTTATTGATTTTATTATGT
Source organism: Macrothele yani (assembly GCA_039090855.1). Lineage (NCBI taxonomy): Eukaryota > Metazoa > Arthropoda > Arachnida > Araneae > Macrothelidae > Macrothele > Macrothele yani. The sequence goes on from CM077034.1 coordinate 171,508,941, forward strand.
GTAACAAAAAATTCATCATAGCAGACTGCAGTGTGCTAAACAAGTTCAACGCAGGTAGTGACCATAGACTGGTGATATGTACAATGCACCTCAACAGTAAACTCGAACGTGGCAAGCTCATCAGGCAAACAAGATGTGTTGGCATAACCAACCTTAAAAAACACCATAATACCTTCAAGTTGGAACTGAAGAACAGATTCTCTGCTTTAGAAGGCCTAACATTGGAGGAAGTGGATATTTCTGAAGTTAACAAAATAGTAACCAAAGCTCTTATGGAAACAGCAACAACATTAGCTGGGCCTAAGAACAAGTTGCATGTGAACAAATTATCAGGAAAAACCAAAATGTTGATGCAAAAAAGAAGAGAGATGCGGACAACTATAGATGATGTGACTTCCAAAGTGGAATATATAGAGCTATGCAAGACAGTGCGAAAAAGTATCACTGAAGACGAATGGAAATTCAACAGTAAACTAGTGAGGAAAGCAATTGAAAACAACAAAAGCCCAAAGATAGCAAATGGACATCTCAGTAAGGGAAGAAAACAAATTATGGCACTGAAAAAAGATGGTTATGTAACAAGAAATAGGGGCGAAATTTTGAAAAGGGTGAAAGATTTCTACTCCAAATTATATGAAAGGGATGTACACCAGACGTCATGAAAGGTACCAGTACCAGAGTTCCTCCAGTCCTCCAAGCAGAAGTTGCACATGCAAACAAAGACCTGAAATGGGAAAAAGCTCCAGGAGAAGATGAAATTATTGTAGACATCATACAAGAAGCAAGTGGAGAAATCGAACCAGAACTCTCCGAAACTTTCACTCGATGCCTTAATGAAGGGAAGATTCCTAAGGATTGGAACAACGATACAATGACCCTGCTACATACAAAAGGTGACATTGAGGATCTCAGGAACTACAGACCTGTCAGCATCCTATCAGTAGTTTATAAAATCTTCAGTTAAGTTCTTTCACACCGCTTGATGGTAACACTGGACACGGCTCAACCGGGAGAACAAGCTGGATTCAGGAGTAGCTACAGCACAACAGATCATATCCACGTACTGAGAGATCTAATTGAAAGAGCGAGGAAATATGAACTTCCATTGTGCATGGCTTTTATCGATTATAAAAAAAGGCTTTGATTCGGTGAAACCATCAGCAGTTACAATGGCTCTGAAATCGTGCGGTAATGAAGATGCATACATTAATATTATTAACAACATCTATGAAAATGCAAGCCCAAAGATTTGGCGGTTAAAAAATACAACACACATAAAAATTGGAAAGGGAGTGAGAAAAGGTGACACCATATCTCAGAAGCTCTTTAATGCCACATTGGAAAATGTCTTCCAATAACTGAACTGGGAAAACAAAAGGACAAAAATTAATGGAGATTATTTAACCCACCTTCGTTTTGCTGATGACGTAGTCATTTTTGCAACTACCCCATCAGAGCTACAGAGTATGATCCAGGATCTTGCTGACAAGAGTAAAGAAGTGGGATTAAAAATGAACTTTCAGAAGACAAAAGTGATGTTCAATGCTTTTACAAGAAATGAAGATTTATCGATTGATGGAGAAAAACTGGAGATAACAGATACGTATGTTTATCTTGGACAGCAGATATCAAGTGAGGGTCACATTGATGAAGAAATTAATCGGCGTACAAAACTTGCCTGGAGAGCTTTTGGAAGAAACAGCATAATTTTCAAGAGCAATATGCCATTATGTCTTAAAAGAAAAGTGTTTGATCAATGCATCATTCCAGTGCTGACGTATGGTGCATAGGCATGGACCTTAACTAAAAGAGACATACAAAGGCTGCAGACAACTCAAAGAAGCATGGAGAGGTGCATGCTTGGTGTAACCAGGAGAGATAAGAAGAGGAACTCGTGGATCCGAAAAATGACAAGAGTGGAAGACATCATGATCAGAGTAAAATCCCTAAAATGGCAATGGGCTGGACATACTACCAGAAGGACAGACCATCGATGGACAGCCGAAATTTTAGATTGGATTGCAAGGGACTGGAAAAGACACAGAAGAAGACCACATGGGAGATGGGTGGATGAAATTCGAAAGTATGCGGGAGTGACATGGAGGAGACTGGCACATGACACACCGTTGTGGAGGAAACTTGCGGAGACCTTCGTCCAACAGTGGATTGATAATGTTTGTCAATCCTGCTGCTGATGATGATGATATGAACATTAAATTGAAAACGATAATGAATTTCTGCATTGGATTGCAAGTAATGAAGAATATCTTACAATTATGTATTAAACAAAAGTTTCCTCAAAAGAGTGATTTCTAATACAGGACGAAAATTTTGGTAGTTGAAGTATATCATGTCCGTTAGCCTGTGTACAGAATTACAAATTTTCATTTGTAATTGTGATGTAAAAATAGTCACAAAAGTTTGAAGCAGTAGTGGAATAACCCTACATTCTTACAGATCGACAGGTCAGTCTACAAGTAATGCTTAATATAAGTAAAAATCTTTCAAATTTGTAAAGTGAGACTTTGATGTGAACAGTTAAAATCCATTTGAACTTCCGCCGAACATCACAAAATAATTTATTTTCTTTTTTTGAGAATTCTACGAACACTACATCAATAATTTGAATGAAATCGCAGCACGAAGAAGCTAGATGTAGAAAATCGTATTTTACACAGCCTACCATATGGACAGTAACAGAAAAATAATGGAAGTATACTTATCTTGTGAATCATACATACAATAATGTTGGAGACAATTTCGACAAGAAGGAATCGGGCTATTTAAATGAAATTTATATCCCAGATTCCCCATATTTCAGGATATAACTGGTTACATTTGTAGAGCTACACATGATTTTTCTCTCCAATACTAAGAAATGTGTTTATTCGCTTTAACATCAAAAACAACCTTTACACGGCGCGGCATTGAATGGAAGAGCTGCATCATTTCGTCCTGGAGTATGCTTCTCTGCGAGAACTGAGTACATTTCTGGTGAGTGACGGAAGCGCTTCACGGGCACGTTCCAGATCTACCATGTTCCAGATATGTTCGATCGGAGACATATCCAGCAAACGTGTAGGCCAGTGAAGAAGTTTTATCAGCCATGCATTTTAAGGAGGTCTTGATCATTATGGGAAGCATATGGGCGTTGCTGGAATAATGTCGCCGGACAGCTCTGAGGGAAGATATCACCACTGCCTTTAAAACATCCCTGATGTATAGCTGGATTTTAACGTTCCCTCAATCCGTATCAGGCGCGATCGCGAATGGAACCAAATGGCACAACAAATCATGAAGTTTGGCGTTGCGCCACAATAGCGCTGCAACGGAGCCTTAACCACGATGATTTTGCACACGTATGCGACCATCATGGTGCTTCAAGTTGGATCGTTACTCGTCGGAAAGCAAAACCTCTTGGCAGTCAACTCACCAATGTGCGTGTTAGAGAATCGCATTACAACCTGATCCGTCTGTGGATGAGGGACAATGTAAAACGTATGATGCCACTATAAAAAGCTAATTTTGTTTTTATAGAGCATCTCTGGAAAACTTTCATTTTCGTATGAAGAGAATATAAGCAAATTATTTGCTTCAAAGTATAAAAATAATTTTTATAGTTGACACCCAAAACAAAAACCACATTGAGAAATCTTCCAAAATCGATCCTCGCCGGGTAAGAGCTGTTTTGGTGGCACACGGATGATTAGCAACATACTAGGAAGGTGGTCATTATGTTTTGGGTTGACGGTGTGTTTCAAGAAACTAATATCTTCAGGTGCCAATATTGAAACAAATTTTCATTTTCAAAAGCATCTCATTTTCTCTATATAAAATGTGTTACATTATAAATCCACATGAAATTTATTTGTTTAGTATAAATTACCGAAAATGTACCAGCCCTCATGGACGTACCGATCGTTCAATGGGTAGGATAGGTTTACGTGAACACTGAGTAGTAACGTCTGTGCCCCTATCACCTTCGGGAAGAGAAATACGGGATTTCTAGTGGTACCCTGTGAGGTGAACCTTGTAGTATGTTTCGCGGGATTCCTTCATTTTAAAGGACAAGGCTTATGTTCCCAGCCAGTAAACTGGTACCATCACGGAGAAAATACTTAGATTATATTTTCGGAATGACGACCGCCTCAGTCTTTGTGTATTGTTTCCTAAAGTAAATCAGAGGATTAATGATATATTTCCTTCTGTTGCAATTCACAAATGCAGGAATGCTCTTTCTATGCACATGTACATTATACACTGGCGGAAATTGAAAAAAGAACACCAAGTAGGAATTAGCGGACGATCATAAAATTTACATATGTAATTGAGATCGATTTTACGTAGGCGTGATGTTAATTTCGGGACTAACCGGTGAACGCTTACGCCACAGCACGGCATAAAATGCAAATTATCGTCGGTGGTATTTAAGGAGTACGGCGAAGTGAATGTAATGAGTCGTCGGCGTACGGACACGTGCGAAGACCCCGAAGAACCTGCAACGCCTGGACATGAAAGACGTTTACGATTTCAGCAGTTATTGGCCTTTGCGCGAGGTCGTCTAGTCGGACTCCGCGAGGCCGGGTGGTCGTATCGTCGTATTGCGGAGCGAATTGGACGAGAAGTATCAGTGGTGGTACGATGGTGGCGTAGATGGTCCGAGGAACATTCTCACACGAGAAGACGTGAAACCGAGAGTCACAGGCGGACTGATGTTCGTACCGATCGACGCATAAGAAGAGCGGCGTTTTCAAGCAGAACATCCACTGCTACGCAACTCCGAGCAGCCGTTGCACCTGAGATGACTGTGCGAACAACCCCAAACCGTCTACTGGATTCAGGACTAGGTGCACGTGTGACTCTGTCATGTGTACCTCTGACTCCAGCCCACCGTCCGGAACGGCTGCAGTGGTGTCGCCAACGTCTGCACTGGAGAACGCAATGGCGATCTGTCGTGTTCAGCAAAGAAAGCAGATTCTGCTTGGGAGCCTCCGATGGCCGTATGCCTGTTCTCAGACACACAAGGGAGCGTCCTCACCCATCTAGCATCCGCCAGTGACACACAGGGCCTACACCTGGTCTCCTGGTGTGGGGAGCGGTCAGCTATCACTCCCGTTGCAAACTAGTGTTTGTATTGGGTACGGTAAATAGCACCTCCTACATCAACAACATCATTCAGCCCGTTGTTGTGTCATTTGTAAGGTCTGTCTATCGTGGTGTTTTCCAGCAATATAACGCACGCCCACACCCGGCACGTGCAACGCAACATGCACTTCAGGGTGTGAGACAAATTCCATGGCCTGCACGTTCACCAGGTTTGTCCCCCATTGATCACGTGTGGGATTTTATGAGACAACGACTTGTCCGGTCTCCACGGCCAGCCACGACCATCCCCGATTTATGCGTCCAGGTTGAGGATGCGAGGAACTCAATACCCCAAACTTACATCCAACATCTGTACGACAGACTCCATGCCAGAATTGCACAGTGTGACGCAGTTCATGACGGTTCAACCTCGTACTAACCATGTTACATAGAAATGTTATTTTTCAGTTTACTAGCAAATAGAGCTGTTTTTTGCCATAATATTTTGATCACGTTATCCTCTGTGTTCCTTTATTATGCCATATAAATTTCGTTGGTATCAGACGTCTCCTTCTTGGCGTTCTTTTTTCACTTTCCGCCAGTGTATTATATTTTATATTATTGATTCTTAAACCTAGAATATTAATTTCGCCCTGAAATGTTGCTCTGCTTTGCACAGTACCTGTGAGAGTTTTGTCGAGCAATTACGGAAACACTTATTATATTTCATTTTCCTCTTTATTTGACTATATTTTCTTAATATAGAAAGTGTAGGAACTTCGGGTAACAGGTTTTCACATTTTCATTTTGTGCAGCATGTTTCTTAATTTCGTTTAGCGAAGATGTTGGGCTGTCCGGCTTTTGAGAAACTTTCACTCAATGTAAAATTATGCAATTCTACGTATTACTATAATTAAATTATTATAGGACGATTCCAGAGAGCCGAGCTATATCATTCTCAGATGGAATTTAAACTTTGTTTTCAGAAAATAGATACGAAGTCTCTAAAATATATACATATTTTCCCACCTCCAAGAAACAGACTCTTCAATTACGCTTAAGCTTTTGTAAATGAGCAGGTTGAAAACCCAAATATGCAGAATACTTTTTTCTTTATTTTCCTTAAAAGACTGAAAGTAAAGTCAAAATCAGGATCTTTCTTGCCAAGCAAAATGTTATGTCTTGTAAAGAGGGCAATTCCATGTGTTATTTGAGCACTTCCATTTTAAAGTTAGTGCTCATGGAGATTGAAACGCAACAAAAACATTTACCCCTTTATAGTGTAAAAATTCCGCGCAAAAGAGGATGCCTTAGTTCTATTGTTAGCAACCGAGAACGAGTAACAGGGCAGAAGACATAGACTGCAGATATCTCCGTAAGCCCGTGTAACAGCATTCGTAGTTTAGATGTTAGCTTTTCAGGAGTTAAGCGACTTCGAAAGTGGTATAATAATCGGCGTTCAGGTGATGTATAACTCCATCTCGCAAAATAGCACGGACTTTGGATTTACATGGTCAACAATCTCCTATGTGTGCCTGCACTACACCAACTCAGGGGAAACATCCAGAGTGCAAGAATGTGGTGGCCGTAGAAAAGCCTTTAACAATCGTGGACAGCGGCGTTTGACACTCATCGTATCATCGCATCGTCAGACACTCATCGTATCATCGTATCGTCTGACACTCATCGCATCATCCCGCCGGCGTGCAAGTTTGCCGGAAATTCAATGCTGGGGGAAGGAGTAGCATCTGTGTTCGGACAGTGCAAAGTTTCCTATGTTGTATTGGGTTCCGGAGCCGATGGCCAACCTGAGGGTCATTGCTGACCCGAAGGACCGTGTGCACCTGGCCTGGGATCTGAAACACCGATACTGAACGCAATATGACAAGAAACGTGTAGCCTGCTACGACGAATCTTGGTATCAACTGTTCAAAGTAAATGGCCGACTCCACTGTGAAGACAACTTCGATGGATCCTGTATGCTCACAAATACCAATTCAAGACAGAGGTGGCTCCGGTATGGTGTTTGGCGTTTTCAGTGGCTAGTCATTATGAACCCTCATACGTTTGCATACCTCGCTGACCGGTGGAGTCTAGGTAACCATCCTTGGGAATTATTTGTACACGTTCATATCATGGAACCACTACAACGGGTGGAACTCCTTTCAACACTGCAATGTGCCACCGCGCAATTCCACTGTCACCCGGTTATGGCTGGAGGAAAATTCCACGGTGTTTACTATCTTGGCACCCCAACTCTCGGATTTTAACGATATCGACCGCATTTGGGATGCTGTTCAGAGTACGATTAATGCCAGGTCTTCTTCAGCGGCGGATATTACAGAATTGTGGAATGCTCTTAGGGTAGCATAGGGTACACTGTCGTTACCCTACTACAGAGAGCTCGTGGAGCCAATGTCTGTGGCGTTGCTACCGTTATCCGATCCCACAGAGGATCAATGCGGTATTAGAGAGATACCCTAGTCATTTTTTGGCACTTCGGTGCATATAAGCAACATATAAATGCATGTATACATGCATAATTGCATACTGTATATGTAACTAATTCAGGCGCATTGTTTCCAGGGAAGGTAGGCAGAAGGAAAGATGTCAGGCAAGAGCATCACGATACCTTTTCCGAGAGTCGAACAAGGGCCCAGCCCGAAAGACTAATTCACAACTAATGCATTATGCCACTACTTTAATCGGGCGTCTTAATATTTCCGAGAGAACACAGCATTATACATAACGCAAATCTGGGAAACTAAGCTCACTGTGCTTCGGATAAAAATTCAAATTTTCCCAAGAAACGCGCCATGAAATTAGGAAAAATATAGAATATTTCTATTTATATGAAAAATACTACGACCTCGGAGCTTCTCCGCCAGTTAGAAGTGGTTGTTACTAAGTTTAATACTTCAGAAATATGCTCGTTGGTAAACAGTTGACAGGTATAAATTGCAGTCAGGAATAGAAACTCACAATACTGGAGAATAACAACTGGGGATTGCATATCAGTTGCCAAAAGAATCTGATAATTTCCTCGTTGGTTTATTGATGTGTCTGCAGAGGTCCTTTAGAGATGCGTTCTACTATCATGTGCTGGCGATTACCTACCCGATTTTATAGTCTGTTTCAGTATGAAAATACGTTATTCCACCGTGCTGAAACCACACAGCAATGCCTACAGGAGCACTTACCAGAGTCTGAAACTATTCAGGGACACCCTAGGAACCCAGATTTAAACCCTGTGGAAGCTCTCTGTGATAACGTAGGCCGGTACATCAGATCCATTGAGTCTGAACCGACGCCTTGGACTGTGTTGTGAACGATAGGCATGTATAATATTATTTCAGGAAAACCTCCGGCATTTGTTGGAGTCCTTCCTCTGCGTGAAGAGGCTGTTATTCGAGCTAGAGTATGAACAACACACCATTAGGTAGGTAATCTAGTTAATTTTCCACTGAGTGTATATCGACCAAATATCCACGCTTTATTTGGCAGGAGGTGTAAAAGAACATCTTGTTTCTGCAAAACGCTTTGAGCAAGAATAAACTGTACCATTGCAACGTCGTATTACAATGTAACACTTTCTGTTCATCTCAGTTGTTCCTTATTATTTTTTCATATTATGATCTACAGTTTCAAAAATTATAACAGCAAATATATGTTTCACTATAATTCTGTGTTGCCTTCTGCCGTTTTGTTCAGACAAATAAATGTCTCAAAGTTACTTTTCATCCTGTAGATTTTTTTATATATTTGTTAGTGTTGGGTTTTCGTAAGAACCTTCGACGAAATACTGTACGTATTCCAGGTCATTTTCGTTAATAATTTTTTTTTATTTGTTTATCATATATTAATTGTTCCAGTTATATCTAAGATCCTCATTGATTCTTTTCCGTGTTCTAATTAAGGCGCCACTCATAAACAGTTTGTTTATAATGTATTCCATTTCAGGTTTACCTTTTTTCATTATGCTGATAAGTTCGATGAAGGCCCTATGGATCTACAAGGATCAATAGCATAATGAAGCACATGAACTGGTTTTAGAATTAGGCGTCCCTGTTTCTCCCCTTGCATTTCTTAGACAGCTCACTGAAGTACGTGTATCCGTAATAAATCGCTTTTTTGCGATACGCGTTTCAACATGACAATCAATGATTCTTTTCTGACTAAGCTATATACTAACAGATACATTCTTGTTAGGGTCCCCAGTATCATTTAAATTGCAATGAACGCATTACCAATTCAAGTGAAGGGACATTTTGATTCACTATCTGCCAAGAAAGAAGATTCTGTAGTGTTCTGTTGCAGAACATCAGATTTTTTAACTTGAAGAAGGAATTCGTTTTATTAAAGAAACTACGAGTGCACATTAAACGTTTTCTTACCTGACCACAGGGACAGGACATAGAAACACGTTTATTTCATGATGACATTGCTTACTTAAATTGATACACATACAAATGGTAGAAAGAATAGAAGTATAATACTGAATAATTCAAATGGTACAAAGAATAAAAGCTATGACGCCCCGGTGGCGCATTGGTCTAAGCGATGGCTTCTGACCATTCTTCCGAAAGAGGCCCGGGTTAGAATCCCGGTGAGGCATGGATTTTGTGTTTGTCTTACGAAACCAGCTCTCTCCCTTACCAGGACCCAGTGGCATTAAATTAGGGACCGGCGACTATTTATAGAACACTGAGGGCTCACGGTGGTCGTTAAATCTCCAATTAAAAAAAATAGAAGCTATGATGGAAGACATCGGGTGAATTCCCTTGATACTTCGTGATGGTCTTAGCCTCTAGGTTCCCCTCAATGTTTTCCCTGACAAGTCTCCGAGCAGAAACAGTTAGTATTTTTAAGAGTCGATGGTGTACGGCCGTCGAGTTAACGACCATATTATTTAACTTAGTACTACCAGTGTCCTTGTCTACCTTCCTACTGTACGCTGTTTATATGATGAAGAGTCAATACAACGAAATAATGGAGGACTCACATATAGGTCTTATACAACTTCTACTAAAACGACAGAAGCGATTTGTAAATAAATGTTCCTTTTGCGTAATTCGGTTTCATTGCCCATCAAACTATAAATGATTTTATTTCTCAAATAAATGACTGCAAACAGCATGCTAGGTTGTAATTATTATTTTTATAAATTAGAATTGCACAATCTTGCTCTTTTTTTATTCATTTTATTTTATTTCGTGGGAATCCTTACATGTTACACTTTTTTTAAACTGTATGAGCAGGTCGTTTCCCTGCCCTTAGCTGTCATGCCACGATCTTTAAACATTATAAACACACAACTGACGACCATGGTATTTATGAAAAGAAACGGTCAAATTATTTATGCTTTGTTTACCAGGCGAGCATATAGAACGAACCCTGTTAAGCATGGATATCCGGAGTTGAAGCTGCGACAAAGCTTCCATGTTAATCCTTGTCCATCGGCAACCACGCTTGCAGTTCACATGGAACTACCGTCATTGGACGGTGGAAGAAAAGGATATGGTTAACTTCTCTGACGAATCGAGGTTTCTGCTCCACAGAAGTTACAGACGGTGGTGGACAGAGCGTCAAATGTACGACAATCAACACTGGACACGCTTGTCGGTGAAATATAGGCTGGTGTTGGCAGTTTGCATAACTGGGGGATGTTTCCCTTGTGCTGTATGACATGGGATCGCAGGTAGCACTGGATGAGTCTCCGAACCCAAGTGGCTATTTGTCCATCCCCGCTGACTACGTGCATCCCTTCATGTTGTACGTTTGCTATGGTGGTAATGGTATCTACCAGTTGGAAAATGCTTCCTGCGATGTAGCAAGGGGATGCGTGACTGGTTCAACAAACATGAAAGCGATGTCTCCGTTCTCCTTGGCCGGCGTTATCGGCCAACCTCAATCCCATAGAGAACATGTGGAACTATTTTGATCGACAGATTCGGCGTGCCGACTCACAGCCACATCGTCTCCGGGACCTCAGCACTCTGCTGCCGTCCGAATTTACACGTGTCCTTTGGGCAACCTCCGAGGGCATGATTGCTTCCATGGCACACCGTCTTGCCTTTTTCATCGTGCGTGCCAAAGGTGGTTACTCCCATTACTATTTGTAAACCCCGTTGAGATAAAATACAACGGGTTCTTTGTTTTGTAAAACTTAGTTTTTTTTGTTTCAGAAGAGTACTCATTGAGATCACAGTTTGTGTTAGGCAAAATGTGGCGTTCTATCTGGAAAATTATGTTGTCTAGGTTTTCGAGTGTTCTAATGGTGGATGTGGGTTATTTCTTCGAGATGTACCCATTTTTGAATCCCAGATGGTACACGGTGCTCCGGTTGCCCTACTGCTCTGTACTTGCATTCCTTCAGATCCAGCTGCTTTCATTTCAGAACGTGTTACTACTTATAGACCAAAATTATATATAATTATTAACTACAGAACTTGTGCTGTTAAGATAGAATCAGAATGCCAACGTTTACTACATCCAGAGGTTTACTATAAATTGACTATAGTTTCGCAGAGCGTTTGGTTTGGTATCATCAGGATGAATGGATTTGCCCTGATGGCATTTGTCCTGATTACGACGAGCCAAACGTTCTCCGAAACTATAATCGATGTATAATAAACCTTTACTTGTGGTAAACATTGGTATTATCCTTCTATACTTATAGCCCAATCTACACGAAGTATTTTACGCGAGTCAAAGACCTAGGTCTTAAAATCCTCAATGTTCTTCGCTCATTAGTACTAGAATTCTGAAAACCTAAGAACGTGATCTGGTGAAATGCGCAGTTCCCTCAAATTGAATGCACTGGTAGTATTGAACAAAATGTTTCCTTCAGAAACATACAAAACTGACAACGGGAAGTTTCTTGGAATATCCGTTCCTCAGCTAAGCGGGAATTAAAAATACCAAGGGTTGAGTTTGACATGAAATCTTTCCCAAAGTTACGGAGCTGATCATACTAAACAAATGTTAAAGCAGAGCGATCTAAAGCAGCTTCAATTTCAGGGAGGGATCTCACGTGCGTCTCTTCTCTTAAAAACAAAACCTATGAAAACGTATTGATCTAGTTATTATAAATGGAAAGTTAGATAAATTAGGTGATTCAAGAAATGAATTCAAATTTAAGAAAAAAACAAATTTAAAAATTATTCATTACCAAATGTCTTGATGTTGTTCTTTTGTAAGTACAAAAACTATAAGCACAAATCTATCAAAAAGTATTGATCTAGTTGGTATAAATGAAAAGATAGATAAATGAGGTGATTCAAGAAATTAATTCACACGCACAGGCAATGAAATTTGAGCACCTAGAATAAAGCATGTGACAACCGTGAACCTTTGCAGATAGCTAGAGTGAGTGCTGGTATTAAAGTGATCCAATGTTTGGTTCGCGTGCGCATGATTGCACACCCTGTGGTGGCGGTGCAAGCACAAACCGACAGCCTTGTAAATCGGCGGGTAGTCGATGCTCCATGAAAGCTAAAATCAGCGGCCGATGCAAGCAAGGCTACAGAGTGACAAGAATGCCGGGTAGGCAACAGAGACGTAGATTTACGCAAGTTACGGATTTTGACAGAGGCTGGATAATTGGGCTGAGAACCGCAGAGAGGTCGGCTCGCCGTATAGCCCGCCCAGTGGATCGATCTGACCATACATTAACACTGTGTTCGGAGATGTGGCCATGTGAAGGCGCTGCCACACGGCGTAGCGGCTTCAGACGAACCAGGAGAACCATCGGTAGAGAGAATCGACGGATCGTGCGCTAAGCACAAACGGATCCCACGGGGACCTGGTCCATTATATAGGCAAATGTAGCGACTCTTGTGTGCCCACGAACCATTTTCGACCATCATGGAAGCGAATCTGTAATACCAGCGTCCTTTACGTGTGCTGCCACTAACACCGAAATTCGCCGGCTCCGTTTGCAGTGGTGCCAGGCCAGAGCGACGTGGAACGCCACATTCTGGCGACGTGTAGTGTTAAGCGAAGTGTGACGCTTCGTTTTAATGACAGGTGATCGATGTTTCAAGTGGTGTGAAGGTCCCCATGTCAACAGCACAGTCCCAAACTCTCTATCGAGCACCACACCTTCCCACTGCAAGCATTATGGTATGGGGAACAATAGCCTACGATAGCTGATCTACCCTAGTAGTGTTACGTGGATCATTGACGGTCCAGCGTTTTGTAGATGAGATCCTACCTCCCTATGGGCCATCATTGTGGCTGGGATTACAGATTCGCTGTACTAGCAGAATAATTCCCGCCTGCACTCGGGTCTGGTGCCCAGGACTGTTTACTTCATGTCCAAACACTTCTATGGCCTGCCCGCTTCCCGTACATATCCCCTATCTAGCACGTGTGGGACCAGTTGAAATGCCAGCTGCCGCCGTGCCGCACTATCCATGATTTGAAGCATACTGTCAAAGACGTGTTGGTCAGTCTGCCTCAAAACATCAGGCGTCTGTTCGCTTCCATGCCGGACCGTTCTGCAGCATGTATCGCCGCCCGAGGCTGTGCGACGCGCTAACGAAGAAAGCCGGACTGCTTTGCCACATATGCTTCTGCAATTGTCCTGCAGCTCTGTTTTTGCTATCATGTGTATTCATCATCCGTATCATTACGTCGATTAAATTTCAGTTCAATCCGAAGCTTTCTTCTTGGTGAGCAAATTTCACTACGCGTGAGTGAATTCAGCTTGTAACCTGAGGAACAAAAACAATTTTAAGTGCTGTGGTGAGATTGCTCTTAAGACGAAATTGCCGATCCATCGTAGGTCAGGTACAACCATCAGATGAAAAACGAACCGTGTTTCTTGTGCAGCAAGTTATCTCTCGTTGAAGGTCCCATTAACTCTTTAACTGAATCTCGCGTAGTTATTCAATTGTGGATTTATTAATGGGTGTGTAGATTTCTGAAGCACAATCGGATACAAATATTGTTATGGTTTCTGTTTTTTTTTTGTATTTCATGCCCAATTATGCAATTTGTTGCCAACGAGGGATTGCTAAAGATTTGTGACAGATCTTTTATTTTAATGCTTTCTTTCTCTGACTTTTCGAGCTCACTCAATGGAGAGCAGATTTCAGGTATGAAGATTAAGTTATGTTGCAGTATGAAATCCTTAAAATTAATTTAAATTGAAGCGTACTGAAAGTCCAACTTCAACAATTTGTTAAAATTATGAACTACGTTGGAAAATAAATATGTATACGTGTGTATAATATATCTTTTTTAAATATAAAACTGAAACCAACAAACCATGTAGTTACTACAATTATTATTCCTTACGTCACAGAATTATATTTCCAAAATCACGAAAGAATTCACGATAGTAAGTAATTTTTTTAGATTGTGTTGAAAATAAGAAAAATATTATTCAGCAATGAAATAAGATAAAAGTTGCTTGCAGATATTATCGAAAGTATCAGGTAAATAACACTAAACCTTCCTGACGGAAAATGTTAAGAGCATGACAGCGCTCTGCAAATTTAAATGTCCGAAATAGACAGGACGTTTTACTCCAAAGAGCTTTAATAGGATATGTCAGAAGTATGACAGACAACTAGTTCTTTTATTTGTATTAGGACTTTCCTGTCTGAAAAACGGCATTTGAACTATGAGATATGACTTTTAGCGCTGCGAAGTGTAGTCGGGTAATGACTATCTAATAAATAAACTACAGCACAAAATTAATATGACAAACACAAATTCAAGAATATGTCCAAAACAAGATGACCGACTGTAAGGGTTTTTCAGAGATATGTGCAAAGGGGAAACAATAGGTCGACGTACCTGATATACACTGAAGTCCATGAAAAACTGGTACACCCGTCTAATATTTCGTAGGTCCCCTACGGAAGCGCTGGGCTGCAGAAATACCACGGGTCATGGACTCCACTAGCTTTTGGAAATATGCTGTAGGCAATGCACACCATACTTCCTGCAGAGCGTTCTACAATTCGGATGTATTCCGAGGTCTCGGATTGCTATGTTCGATAGCGCGTTGCATTGCATCTTAATGTATCCTATCACGTTCATATATAGGGACTGGGGTGGGAATAGCAAAACCCCAGACTCAGATGAGTGCTCCTCTAACCATAATGTGGCGGTCCGACACTTGTGTGGAGGTGCATTGTACTGTTGGAAAGGGCCCAACCCATAAGCATGAATGCAGGACATGAACAAGTGTACCTCGTCAGAAAGGATGCGCTCATAGCGTTGGCCGGTCACAGACGTTTGTAGATGTACCAGGTGTCCCAGTACAGTCCACCTAAACACATCCTATACTATTACGGATCCCACCTGCCAGTACAGTTTCTTGTTGACAGGCGGGATCCATGACTTCATGGGGTTTGCGCCACACAAGAATCCTTCCATCTGCCCAATACAGTTGGAAACGCTACTCGTCAGACCAGGCTATTTGCGTTCATTCATCAAGTGTCCAGTGTCGGTGTTGCCGTGCCCAAGCGAGGCGCATAGCTCTGTGCCGTGTACCTATCAAGGGGACTCGAGTTGGATGTTGGCTCCCAAAGCCCATATCGTACAGGGTACGTTGCACAGTCCGGACGCTGATGCTTGTTGAGGCTCCAGCATTGAATTCCGATTATAGCTGCAAGAGTGTTGTACGCCTATCCCGTGGACGATTCTTAACAGCCGAAGATGGTGACGTTCACCCAATGTCTTTTTACGGCCACACTGCTATAGCAGGTTGGAGGTTTTGCCGAAATTCTTGTTTCACAGTACACCCTTGCAATGGTCGTCCGTGAAAATCCGAACTTTGTTTCTACCTACGAAATACTATGGCCAATCTCACGAGCGCCAACTATGCCACCGTGTTGAAAATCACTTGAATCGTTATTACTAGTCATTCTGATGCCGAAAACAGCTCTGAGAGCAGGCAAGGATGTCTATCGTTTTATATACGCACTGACGGACGCAACCGAATGCGCGCATAGGTGACGTTGCTTTGCATTTTGCATAAGCTCGTCTGTACCAGTTTTTCTGGCACTTCAGTGTATAATATGAAACACTGTGCAGGCTCACAGGGAAAAATTCAAATGACGGCCGTACATCATCGAACTGACAAGCACGCGATCATGCTGAACCTTTTTATATAATATTGAGTTGGACTGTTAACGGAATGATGGCTCTCCGCCACCCATTGAAAGACTCTTTACGATGCAGAACATTCTTTATCTTGAAAGCAAGACAAGTCGAAATTAAAGCATCAGGATAGTTAAATGTGTCAAGTTAAATGGTCTCCAATCTTTGAAAAATCCCAGGAAACCGGAACAGTAACCAGAAAGCTGGAACAAAGACGTTCTCAAGTGATACTGGGAGAAAAGTTATGCATGAGAGGCTGATTATTTAATTGTGAGCTCAGTTTTATTCATGAGAAGTCGGGCAATAGGGCTAGCTATGGTATGGTGTCGACGCTACGGAGGCAAGTCTGGAAGAGACGGGTCGTGTGTGGACGGCCATTATGCTGTTGAAAAATTGCTCGGTAATATCATGACAAGAATATGAGCACACGTAGAATGTCGCCGACGTACCGTTGAGCCGTGAGGGTGGTTCGGATGACAAACAATGATGCCCGTCTATCGTTGAAAATGGCTCCTCAGATAGGAACTTCCGATGTGCGAGCCGTTTACCGTTCCACGGTAAAGGCAGGATCCGTGCACTGACCTGCTCGTTTCCTGAGACGTATGTGCTGGTCATCGGCGCAAGTGCAAACCGTAACTACTCACTGGGATATCCAGACGCCGTTTGACACTATCCCACGTTGATCGGGCGCAATACCACTGCAACCAGTAATGGCGATGCTCGCTTGTCAGTGAAAGACCATAGAGTGTCCTTCTCGAAGGTAGCTCATATACATCATATATTCACGAAAATCATTTGGCAATGATCCGGATTTCCACTTCCGTACCTGTAGACGAGATAGCATGGCTACGGACGGTTCTGCGTGAAAAATTCGTTTCTGTTCGTGCGGGTCACACAATCGCACGATTCTCGCTTTCCATCGCTGCCTTAGGCCGTTCACTGCCAGCGTAACGCTACTTTGTGCCCCTCTGGAACCAATAACGATTACATCGTCCAATTACCGTGTAGCACTGATACAAAATACTTGAGATACAGAGGCGTGACACACCTGCCTCCCTCAGCCAGTTATTCTTCTTCTCTAATACTCGCTCAGATGGTCGTAGTATGCACGGATCCGACGTCAAGGCATGCACACAGTCTTTGGAGGTTCATGCAAGAGCAATCCGCGGTGACAATTGTCCTTGAGTACGAGTGCCCTTGATATACCGTCCTCGATACGCAGTTCCCATCAGCTGTCTCGAGTCGCTATTTATACATTAGCCTTTATTTTTAATCAATTGTATTTCAGCCCTGGGTTTCTCGCACGCTAAACTTCATCATGATGGAACTGCTTTCCGGATACAACATTTACTTTTGGCATACAGTGCATTTTAGTAAACTATTTTATATAAATTGTACCAGTAATATGCACAATATTGCATTTGAATTTATTCTAAGGACTGGAACATTGTAATAAAGAAAAATCCTCCGAATTATATTTAATGCTTCCTATTAAAGGGATTAATCAAATCTTTGTTCCAGAAAATGATAACCACTGAATAATCGAAGAAAGGCATTCTTTCAGGCGGATTAGATAAAACGATCTTTAGAAAATGTTTGCGAAAGGTTTAGGTAACACTTTGAAAGAATGAGGTCGAAATTCAGTATAAAATGAACAAGATAATTATTTTAGTAATGAGAATGTAGCTACTAATGCACCAATAGTTTTCTCTGCAGTATTATTTTTAAACATAATATTTGCGTAGTGTAAAAATAAATCCAATTTCATTTACAGATAGTCCTTGAAATAATGAGATCACCCTTGAGCGCTTTGGAAAGCTCTTTAGCAATTAGGAAATCCCATACTGAAGGTTTTTTATTAGTTTCCTATCAATACTTCTGTGTACCTTAATTTAAAACACAATGTTTGGTATCATCTTTCTCATAGACAACATAATGACATTTTTTCTCATTTCGATCTGAATATACTTCTTACAGTACTGAAATATATACTTTTTTGGCTTTCCGTACTGATCTTAGTGTAATATTTCGGTGCAGATACGTTGATGATACAGTACTCTTCTTTAGATATTTCACGGCTGAAATTCAAAAATCAAATCTCAAAATGTTCCATCGTATCGCAGAAAAATTCAATAAAAAAAAATCAATTGGTTGGATTCGGCTGAATCAAAGACAGTTATTCCAAAATCTATAAATCCGTGCAGAGATTCTGCTGTGATGATTACAAATATATGGTTACAGAATGCCCTTATATAAAAAACTGTAGCGCTGCTACCAGTACAGGGAAAAGTTAACCCAGTATTTCGTAATTATTTCGTGTAGCTTTTCAGAACCGTAAAGTGTTTGATAGGCTATTAATTTGAGAGAACATAGATTTTATATACGATGAACTGTGAAAACACAGAATAAGCCACAGAACGTACTGGCAGTGTTGTATTTCATTAAAAACATTGCGACCTATATTATGCTAGAACATTTCATTCCTCCTTCAAACATTTTAAATGAAGGTATGTCTACAGATATGGGCATGTAGATTAAACATTTAGATTGAAGTTATGTATGAATGTATGCTGATTACTCGTGGACGGCTCATGTGTATACACAAGGGTTTTACAAATGAAATAGGCACACTCGACATCTTATAAAACCAAAATTATTTGACATATTGACACGCAACTGCACAGTTTTGTAAGTAGGCACTTAAAATATGTTACAGCAACTTACAGATTCTCAGTGTGTGTGCACCCTTAGTCACAGAGCATATACCAACGTAGTACCTGAATTCTTACCATACAAGCGTTAAGATATATCTTCATCAAATCAAGCAACAGCCTTTGTGATATATTGTTTCATATGAGCTAAATTAAGAGGAAGCGAAGAAACGTGCACCTTGTCTTAGACACAGCCCCATAAATGAAAGTCATAGTGTGATAGATACGGACTTAGTGGTGGCCAACATGTAAGTGACATGTTTTCGACTGTTGCGCGGACAAACCGCTGCTGTGAAAAATTCCATCGAGGCTAATTTCTAATTGTTCTTTCCTACTAAAGAGGTATTCCATCCTATTCCAAAATGAAGAGGTGTTCCTCTCTAAGTTCAAATTACCGTAGTGTGTGTAGTTTTTCTTCTTTTGATACGTCATAAGATCGATGAACTGATTATGTTCATTTATAGCTACAACTATTATGTTCAATTGTTCAGTAAAAGAAATAGTGAGTTCCTGTTTTTTTCCTATTTTCGGCTGCGCAATTACAAAGAACGAAACACCTTCAGCTGACGCTTAGCCTACTCTATGTGATTCATTTTTAGCTGAAATATAAATTTATTAGGGTTCAGTGTTTATTCATTATATTGCATTTAAGTTGTGCATATAAAAGAACACAGACGAATATAAAATGTGTGTATGTATGTGTGTGTGTGTGTGTGTCAGAGTCAGAGGTAGACAGAGAGTGAGTGAGAGTGATGGTGTGAGAGCATCCGCCCAGGCTTTAATTCCTGAACATTACGTTTCCCCAAAACAAATGTCTACTTTCATCACAGGTTAACAATATATCTGCTCTCCTAAAAAGGATGGGTTTAATAGAAACACTGCCTTTTTGCATGGAACAGGCTACCCCACATAATGAAAATTTAACACCACGTTCACTGAAGAAAGGAGTGTCACATATATATTTCTTATTTTTAGCAATAAAGTCAGAAACGAGGTACTGAAATGTTTTTTTGTAATGCCAGTTTCAATATTATTTCCTTGACTTCTGAAATTTATGTGCACAAATGCATGGAAGAGATGAGGACCGACCTACTTTTTAAATTAATATTAGGTGGTCTTCATATAGAGCACACGTTTGAGGAAGTTCCCGACTCCGCTTGTATTATTCGCATTATTTTCCTATAACCTCTTCACTTGCAGCTTTAAACTTCAAAGGAGTTAGTTTACCATAATTATTTTGTGGATTTCTTTAAAACCTAATCAGATGCAAAGAAGTCCCCGACTTGGCGTGGATCGTATCGAATTATTTCCTAATACCTGCTCACCTATAACTTGAAACTTCAAAGGAATTAAGTTTCCAAAAAAGTTTTTTTTTAGTTTCTACTAAATTTAATCAAATGCAAAGAAGTTCCCGACTTGACATGTATCGTTCCGCACTATTTCCTTGTACCTGCTCCCGGCAACTTTAAACTTCAAAAGAATTAGCTTCCCCAAAATGTTCCAACACCCCCATGTAGCCCAGAATCTATGCACTAAATAAATTTACTGGGATTAGCTACCAGTGTCTGGACATGCTGGTTGGCCACCGTCGTTGCCTTCGGAGGGTCAGAGCCAGACACCTTGCCAGTCCAAGGTGACTCGGAATGGGCTACGAAGTCGTCCGCACTTGCTTTAGATGTGGACGGCAAATTTGACACTACTCCACCTTTAGATTGGGTTCTTCCGAGATGGCTCGGGTTTGGTTGTGGGTACGCCTCCTTCCTACCAGATGGAATTGGCAGTTTTTACATCGCTTCCTTGGGATTCCGGGTTAGCCCGGAGGAATTAGTGGAGGACCTCTTTTAAACGCCTACCATCTCTGTGAGAGTTGACCTACAAAGTGCTGAGGGGTCACCATAGTGTTCTACCAGTACATTCAAAACATAGTAAGCCGTTGAAAGCGGCTTTTGTCTGTTTGGCCTGTAGACCACGTGGACCGGATCGACGACAACGTACCTGCAGATTGTCGGATGTAAATCTCAGCTTTGTACTGAGCTGAACGTAAAAAACAGTTTTTGTCTAAAATAAAGAATAACTTCCAAGGGTACCGATAGACCCAATAGCTCAAAAACAAAAACAGTCTACCCTTACTCCAGTTTAAAACATAAGTTAAAACATACTTATTGACAACCAAGTAAATTCAGAAAAACACTTGGAACCACTCAAAAATTCCCAGATTGTTTCAAAATACAAACATTTATTCGATGTTCTCTTCATTTTAAAAGGCTTTTCATTATCTGGTACTAAATGATTCCTTCCTCAGCATTAGAGGCATTCTAATCAAACATTCCTACACTAGTGTATAGGAATTTATACCTTCACAAGTCAAGTTCCAACAATTACTGGATACTTCTGTGTGATGCATATTCTTTCTTAGGAGTAAAATCACAGAATTGATTTAAAAAGAAGATCAAGTGTATTTCGTTTTAAACATTTTGTTTTATTTCAGGAGACATGTAGAGAAGACAATACACAAATCACTTTTGCTTCGCAAAATAACAGCGAAAGATAACAATATATTGCATTCGCAAAGTTTGCCATTTTTTTTCATTTAAAAAATCCCAAATAGACGCAGTCATTTTACATATTACTGAAATTTGACTCATATACAAAAACGTTACTCTGTTTAAGACAAAAGGGAAACCCTGTACTCTGGTGAGACAGAAACCGAGAGGTAAAACGAAAGCCTTTCATTAAACCATAAGAAAAACCATTTCTGAGCCACAAGCGTTGGGGCTATCAGGTTGCTGTTGTCGAGTGAGATGTTTGTTGGTTCGCGTTTCCACTGTAAATGCTTATATATGAAAAAATTGCGTAAAATCTAATATATATAAAGCATTTAGCACTCGTGATCTGCAAAACTTGTAAGGCATTTAAGAACAGTCTTCATAAAATGCAATGAATGCCAATGCTTAAAATATATGCCTTATAAAATGGGAATTTCTAAATTTACCAAATATAGCAATAAATTGAAATTTGAATTCTAAATACTTTTTTAATATGTTTTTTAAATACAGAACTAACAATTCCGCAGTTCAAATTCATCACTTCGTACCTTCCAACGATAATACCTTCTCTTCACCAAATTGTTGTTTATACCTGGAGACAAAGAATTCAATTTTTTATGAGGCCAGTGCATAACTTGGGTGGAATTCTGGCAATGGGACCTAATATCTGTTGCGACATATATCAGTCATAACAGTTTGAGTGTAGTTTCGGGCACTTGGTGGGCATTCCTTACGTTGAATATCGTCATTGTTGTTTTTGATTGGAGGTTTAACGACCATCGTGAGCAACTCAATGGGCTATAAGCAGTTGCCCGTTCTAAATTTAGGGCCACTGGTTCCAGGGAAGGGAGAGATCCAGCGCCGTAAGACAAACACAACAGACATGCCTCACCGGCGTTCGGACCTAGACCCATCTCTAACGAATGATCAGAAACCATTGCTTAGACCAATGCGCCACCGGGGCGGCATATCGTCAGTTTAGTAGAAATCATTAAAAATTTGAGTCCTGTGCTGGTGATCGTTATTTTCTATTAAAAGAAATGAGAGCCAGTATTTTCTCGAAAATGTCTGATATTGGGCTCTATGATCTCGTCTGTATAGCGCTCAGCATTAATTTTACTTTCTGCAAGCACGTGAAGTGGTGTTCGGCCATCGAACATAATGCCACAGCAATCAAGGAAACCACTGCATCTGAAGATATGTCGTACAAGAATAATTGCTGAATCATTACGGATTCATTGTACCCTGGGACCAAATGCAGCCTAGATACCTTTTGTAGGCTGATTCTCGACTCTTCTGTAAACAGAACACTTGCTTTATCGTCTGGCCATAGGAATGATGTTGCTTGAACCAATTAAGGCGATCTCTCTTGTGAGGCATTGGTAGATGGACATAGCCAATGGGACTCCTAGCATAAAATCCAATTGAATTAAGTTTTCGATGTATCATTTGTATTGATACTGTAGTCTCAGGTGCAGCGACGAATTCCAAAAGAACTGCCGTGCAGTTTAGAACCAATGGCAGTGCATTTCAGCGACATAATGGTCTTCCTGAAGTATCGTTCTCTTTAAAGGACATTGGTGAGACTTGACACAATGGTGTTATTGAATTGGAGACATAACCGGGAAATCACTCTGGGGCTTATATACAAGTTCCTTGTGATCAGGGCTTGCGATAGTCCTGCTTCTAGTTGTCCTATCACTCGCAACAATATAACTTGGAATACCAGAGTGTGAGGCAAGAGCAAACCATTCGCAACAGTGGAAACGCTTCCGAGAAACGCTGTCAAGGAGATATGCCCTTGCCGTTCCCTGATTGAATTATATTTGTAGCTCAGGTTTCACCTTAGGTAGTGTTTCACTCACTGATATGCAAATGTCACTGCTGGCGCTTCTTTCTTGTGATAATTTACATATGTCATGAGAGCATTTTTTGTTTGTTTGGTGGTTTAACGACTACCTTGGGTCACTCGATAGGCTGTAAGCAGTCGCTGGTCCCTAATTTAGGATTTCAGTTCCAGGGAAGGGAGAGAACCTGTGACGTAAGACAAACAAAACATCCTTGCATTGTAGAGACTTCAATCTAGACACGCAACGTAAGAATGGAAAAGACACCAGCGCTTAGATCACTGCGCTACCGATACCGCCTCTGAATATCGCAACATTTTATTGAGCTCATTGGATTCTTCGTCCGTCATTGCCTTCAGGACTTTAGTTTCGGTCACCAGGATATTTGAAACGCAATGCAATCGGTACGTTTGAAGTTTAATACAACCAGTGTATTTCGATTTCAATGCAACTAGTACATTTAAGTTCAGCCACGAATTACAATAAGATTATTGAAATGTTACTTTGTTACATCTCTCAAATAAACTTCTGATATAGTTTGCTCAAACGAAGACAAAGAAAGAAAACATATCCAAGTTTTGGTAAATAAATTCTCACTGAAAACAAACCAGTGCAGTTAATCAAAATGTTAACAAATTAAAAAGAAATAGTTTTCGGACGTTAAAAGTTGAAATGCTATGTAGTGATTTTTTATTATTATTTGCACACTAAAAGGGAAATATTTACGAAAAGTCAGTAGTCAAGGAAAAAATCCAGTTTGAGGTTTCAATATATGTAATATTTCAATGTCGGGAATATCTAATACATACAGTATTTAAGTTTTGTGGAGTTTTTTAAGCTTTAGGTATGCACTGGGAACTTTAAATCAGGAACTAATATGAAGAACAAGGCAGATTGCTAAACGATTTATTTGCCCAGTTTAACAAATTAACGAGGGTCGCAGTGTTCCGATATACATCAAGACACGATTTGAAGTAACAATCAGCAAGTCAAAACCTACTCATATTAAATACCTCTTATGTGATGAAATTTTTTCTTATCGAATAAAATAAAATATTTTTTTAAATTCCTGCCATCCAAAAAAATTGTCCGTGGGGTTTTTTGATACTTCAACTTCCGGATGTGTACAAATATCTGAAGGAAGGAAATATAGATTATGATGTAAAATATGAAAGATTCCGTACTGAAAAAATATCCTCTTATTACAAATAATAAATAACAAAATATATGAAAAATGGAATTCCAAAATGAAATAAATAGGTATAGCAAAATAAAATTTTCGTAAAATTTTACTTTCTCCTTTTTTTTACGAAATGTGCAGACTGAAAAATGTTGGTGATGCGTTTTTCTAGACCAAACCGGTTTCTTTCTATGCACATTTTCTATTTCACGGGGGCAATGATCTTTTGATCCCAAACCTCTGGGAGCAGAAAATTTCGACTGTGTAAGAGAAGGTATGATTAACTTCAAATGCCTGTGTCACCTTAAAAAAGTAAATCTAAGATGTATATCAAGAATATCAACAAGTAAGTAAAATAATTATATACTACTAAGTTTTCTAGATGTAATATTTTAATAACGACATTAATTTTGACTTAGCTGATACCAAATGTCTTGGCATAGCGTATCGTCGAAAGTCTTCTTATTGAACGAACACAAGACACGATCATTTGGAATTATAAATAGAGAACACATAAGAGACACAAAGGAGAAAAGATCATATACAACTTTACCTAGAAAATTGTGTTTCAAGTAATCAGTTAGTATATGGGAAGATGTTAAAATGCTCCAGCCCCTTACTCTAACCCAAAAGCAACAGCATTAGAAGAATCTCTGAAAATTATCACCAGCCGAGAAGCCTGCGACGAAAACGCCTCCCCGGAGTTACCAAAAATTTGGATTCAGTAGCTAAATGATTTCTGCCCTCCAAACCGCCTACCAAACAAATTAACACATCTTCATATTCAGAACACGCTGCGTATTTACTAATTATTTATGCGTCTCATGTAACCATTCTCATATTGAAATTGTAACCGTTCTAGAATTTCAGTTTGTTTTTCGCTATTATCCTTGAAAAAGCCATGCGGTGATGAGCGAAGACTTCGCAAATTGTAATCTTGATTTCTTATACGCATAAAACGGATCATCACTTCAGTTTGTTTTTCTATATATCTCTGCTTTTAATATTCCGATTTATAAAACTGATATAACGCCGATTAGCATTCATCATAATGAGCAATGTTTTATGGATTCCTGCTATTTTCAGTTGACGGCTTTGGCGCTAGATAATATTAGTGCGTATTTGTGCTTGCAAGCCTATCTCTGCTTCTGGAAATCCTACTGGAAAACTCCTGTTTTATATTATGCCATGTGGTGAAAATGGGGAATATCTGCAAGCAAACTGTCTGTAGTCAAACACAGGCAGCTTTGGATGCAGATAAATGTGACTATCAATTTCTGGGATCTATTCGATGTATACCACCCGTATGTAATATCTTAAAGAACATATGTCATAAGTACAAACACAAATAGATTACGAGGAACAGTACACCAATTTAGTATTAAACAGTAGCACTGTACTAGTGATCCGATATATTGGCGTAGAAAGCAGACACATTAGCGTTTCCAACCTTCCGCACATCAACCAGATGACGTTTTTAAGAAAGTTAGACAAAAACTGCTGTATAATTTCCTTGAAAAAGCCATCTGGTTGATGTGCGAAAGCTTGGAAACGCTAATGTCTACGCCAATAAATCGGATCACTAGTAGAGTGTTACTATTCAGTACAAACTCAAATTTGGTGTAAGGTCTCATACTTTATTTCACACTGTTAAAAAAGACAGAGACTGAGTTGAATGTATGAACCGTCACTGTGTATATTTGGTTCCACTAAAATGTATAACCTTGCTCAGCTCGATTTATGTTATGTGGGTTGTACCATTCGTAATTTGGGGCGCCGCTTTTACGAACATCAGTATAACCTTAGAACACATTCTGGTGATACATTTTTGTCGAGACTCTAAATGGTTCTTACCTACCATGCCGGAATGACACCATTATCCTGGATTCTCCCAGGAATCGTCGAGCAACACGTTTCTCGGACAATATTCACATATTTGTCAATGGCGCAAGATGCTGCAACGATGAACCGTGTTTGTTCCCCTTCCTTGGAAAACACTTGTGGGCCAGGTCACGCCTCCCAACAAATTGATTTGACCCACTAAATTTAATTTGGACTTTGCTGTTATTGCACATATGCATTAACTGCTATTTGTCTTGTAAAACTATATTGGCCATTCACATCTGTCCTCACTGCTGCATTGTTTCTGAGGAGGACGCCGTTGTGGCGTTGAAAGCTCTTAAACATATATTTTTTTGTACATAGTTTTTGTCATTAAATTACATCGTGCAGGAGACGGCATTTGATTTCAATTTAATAGAAAATGGAGAAAATTCACATCTTTTAAATAATGCTCAATTTTCCTCCTCAAACGTTAGACCTCCATTTTTTTGCTATCTGCGTACGAAGGAGATTTTCAGACAGTTTTCTCTGTAAAACATTCATATAAAGCAAATAACCATTACGTTCGAGCTTAAAAATAGTATAGAGCTACATGTGTAGAACGTTACGCTTGCCTGGATCTCTTTTCAAGTTTGGGATGTTTGAAATGCATGGATACACTCTTTTATTATTATAAAATTTTATAAGTTTATCACATATTTTAAAGTTTTTGCACTTTCCTCAAAGTAAGATTAATGTCATCCGGTAATGGGATTTTATGGTGCCCGAAAAATCTAATGATCTTAATGCTTCGCAATTTTCTTATCAATAGATGCCTTTAGCAGCTGACAACGATCTTAATTTGTCATTAGTGGGTGGAAGTTTTGTAATCGTGCATCAAGATTAGCTGCCTTGTGTTTTTAATGTCGTTTTGTTTTTCAGCCTTTTATTTCGCTCAGCATTTGCAAGTAACATTTCTCCTTGAGATCTAAATTAAAGGTTACTAAAACGTGGCTGATCTATGCACAGCAATTCCGTTGCTGATTCCAATTTAACTGTAATATTCTGTAGCGTTTACTTTGGCTCGAAATCGGTAAGTAACATTTCTGCTTGAGACGTTTACTAATATTTGCTGAAACGTGTTTCATTTATGCATTTAACACCGCCTGCAAAATCATTTTCTTCATTAAGTGTCGTTGCTCTGTTCAAGATTCTTCACCCTTCAGCTTCATGAACGCAATAATAGTTGGGATTGTGGGCATTTCCTGGTCGAGGAGAAAGTGGTGGCGTCATTTTCGTTCCCAAAAAAGAAAAGTGAATAAGTTACTTTTCATTGTTATTTCTGGGAATGGGAATTTGGAAACGAAAGTCTCTAACATTTCCTAAAACTAAGTCTTTACCATTAAAATGTATGTCAGAGAATTATTTACAGTAGCTGCTTCTCCTTTCGTATTTTTGTGCTCATTCTGAGATTCATGTAATAATCATGATCTCGGTCATCAATTTTAACACAAAGCGTTACTTAACAACAGAAATTTACATTCCCTTCCGTAAATTAAATATTTCTAAATATTTCTTGAAAAAACATCGTTAGCTTAAATTAAAAAATATCATTTTGGTCCGGGAAACACATTAAAACCGAACTAGCAGAGAAAGACATTGCGATTAGATCAATTCTGTCTTAAAGGGGCATTTTTTTCCTAATTATTATACAACACATTTCAGTTGGTTCAGCTTGAAAAATATCTTCTTTAAAGAAGGAACTAAATAATAAACATGCTGATGCTCTGAATGGAAACTAGAGTTTTCTGTTTTCTGGCGGACCTATTTTCAAACTTGTTTTATTCTAATATCTGCTAAGTAGTTATGTGTATGGATGTGTGTAAAACAGTTTGCCCGCACAGTATTATATTACAGGAATTCATATTTAAACAAAAATCAAGGAGCACGAATGCACCAAATTAAAAAACTTAGATATAACATCAGTTGAATTTTATTGGCGTAAAACAAATTGGTATCGCCGAGCATTCGCTCACCAACGGGTGGCTTTTTCTAGGTAGACTGACATTAACCTCGGCGGATAGAACTAAAAGTAAACGTTAACGTTTGAAATAGATATTTACTTTTAGTTAACTTCAAATTGTGCAAATTGGGAAATGTAGCCCAAAAAACGCCGAACAAATAAAGCAAAACAAAATCTTAAAATTTAGTATTTTAGGAAATCTCTCCGTAGGTGATGCAAGTCATGAGACGGCATCGTTCCATGCGCTTCGTGTTCTGACTTTTTCGAATGTCTCTCTGATAGCAGTCTCAGTTTAGGTAGTGTATGATGCCAAGCGTTTCTGTTCTGCCCACTGGGTGTTGCATCTTTTAGGCGAACTTCTTTTGCAAAAGCTGTTTAAGTTTTTCATTTTTCACATTTTTGGTATTCAGCTTACCTGGTGTCAATCGATCTCTTAGTCATTACAACCTTGCATTTTTGTGTTCTGTTAGGATATAGTAGCGGGATGGAGTAAACACCTGTCTTGTGGTCAGTGTAGGTTTCCCTCCTGGGAGAAAGAATATTCATACTTGAAGCAGTTATTCGGATGCAAATGTGAAGGCACCGTTTTTTAAGGCGTTTCTTACGAAAAATATGACGCCAGGGAGGTATTGCAGTGATCCGATGAAATTTAAGTAGGACTTCTATTATTGTGGCTTTTGATTTTATCAAGGCTTGAGTTCATAAGTTCTCTGCTGATGCCAATGGATATTGCTTGATTAAAGATATTTCTGATTCCCGCTTCTCTGGTTCCATTTTCTGAGGATAATAGTATTGCTGTTTTCAAGCCTACCCCACACAAACTTGATTTATACACCATAGAAGAAAAATCGTCAGAGGAAATACGAATCGGTACAGCACAAGGTTTGTAGTATATACTGCAGTGTGTCGTTTTCTAGTTTCCCATATGCAAAGGAACATGTCAACGAATGGAAATTTATTGTCATTTTCAAGTTACGTAAGGAAATTAATGTACGACTGTATTCCATTAATCTTTTCCAAGAAGGATTCGACGGAATTCCTTTCTTAATGCCAATGGTGTCGAATTCCTGAAGTAGGAAATGAAACTATATTATTCGGCAGCGCTTTGTACGGAAAACAATTGTAAGCGGGGAAATGAAGGGAGATTCTGTCTGGGAACAGGGTGCCAAAATGTGGATCTCAATTTCAAAATCTCCTAAAACACACAACATAAAACCTGACTAACTATAGGTTTACACAATAGCGTTTTATTATTACAATTCCTGAACGCTTTACAAGCAAGAATACTATTGTTGTTGTTACCTAAATTTTGCAAATATGGAGGCATCAATCATACCCATGTTTTTAAAATGGTATTCTCTTGGATGAAATTTTGCCCATTTCCTTAAATATAACACTTCTTTATTATAACACTTCTGTTCCTGGTTTTTCTCTTGAAGCAGAGTAATTCAGGGGGCATAAGCCACTTACAATTCCTTGGGCACACGACCCTGTTGTAAGAACGTCATTGGATGCAGGGATGCTGAAAACTCTGCTTCTTCTCTTTCTCTCTCTCTCTCTCTCTCTCTCTGCTGTGAAATTGGAGCTTGCGACATCTATGAGTGTTTGACATAAGAAGAAAGTCTTAGGCAAACCAGCGAAGACACATCTTTATTTCTTTTCATGCTGGAGATAAACACCATATACGGAGAAATAAACCTTCAGGGATGCCAACCAATTGAAACCAAAATTGCTAACCTATTGAAAACTTAGAAGCATTACTTTATTACATTATACTAAATTGACTTAGATGACATATAACTGGGATTATACAGATTCTCCGAACTTATCTATCACGAGAAAACATACTATTCTGCAGATTCCTGAAATATTGTAATACCTGTAACACACCCAAAATTGATAAGCATTGCAATACGTTTTGTTAGCTGCCAGTCCTTATCGAGAGAGCAGTTTAATAATTTTTCACATGAATATTGTCCATTTCTTGGTTATTTTAAGTTGGCATAAGTATTTTCGTGTAGACATCATCTCACATTCACTATATCTGCATTAGTGTGTAGAGCTGGGAACATGTGCACTGTTTCTATGGTAATTGACTTCCTGGAAGCACTTCGTCTTTAACTGAAAACACCAAGAAGAAATAATACACGCAAAACACGATTTAAGAAGTACAATCTTCATGGGCGAAGATTACTGAGAAAATTCCGTTCAGTATTTCAACAAAACACATCATAGTACCGAACAGAAACGTTTGAGCATATAACGATTAGGTGTCAAATAAGAATAAAATTATTCAATTCATTGCATCGCAAAAATGGAACGAGCTATTATGTCGTTTTCCGGATACAGCTCATTACATCGTTGTCAACATAAAGTTATTAAAACAAACTTGGAATTAAACTCAAACCGAGCTAACGGTGAAATGCATTTTCATATAGGAACTAATTTTAACGATTTCCTTAAAACAATTAATTTTTATAAATAACCCAGTTTCTGAATATAAAACTGCAAATTGTAAACAATTGATTTCCCTCAATGGTAGAACATTGACTCGATAATATGTCAATGATTCATTACTCTACATACAATTCGAAATGTAACACCATCATATGAGCGCGATTTAAGGGAGTTTTTGTTTTTAATTATGATACATTTTAGGACCGTTCCACTCCACTTTAAAAAAACGGTAAATACCGCAATATACCTGAAAAAAAAGAAGCACTTAAGAAACTGGAGTTCTTTGAAGACTAACATTTCCTGCGGCCTTGCTTTGGACCCACTCGTTTCAAAGAATACTGGTATCGAATTCATTGGGCCCAGCCATATTGATTCATGATGACAATGCAAAACTAAAGTCAACGATAATCAAAAAGTAAACGGTGAGGGATTGAGGTTTATGCACTCTGTTGATCTTCACGTCAAGTCAAGCTCACAGCAAAAGTGAATGTTTCACTCAGATAAAGATATAGTTAAAGCGTTATTCTTGTTGTTTATACTGGAAGTTTAATGGTACGTCAGGTGCTGAAACTGTTATTTATTTAGAGTAAGTAATCAGTAATAATGGGTAAACGTAAAATACATTTTGTGCAACTTTATTTTTCTTTCGGTAAGGATAACGTTTACGCTAAATATAGACTTTTCGGAAAGAACTACAAAACACCGGGCAATACGTCAAATGTCAAATGGATAATTTAAAACGACAGCATCCAGCTGTTGTCGTTTTAAATGTTCCCAGAAAAAAAAACAATTGAGGAACCGCTTGCTCATAAATTTATTTCATCAGTTTGTCACGAATTATTACCACAATTTTTGCTAAACATTATAGAAAAAGTTATTTTGAACACCGAACTGCAGAATTTTTTGCTTTCGCTTTTGTGAACACAAACATAAACAACAACATACGGTATGCCGCCCCGGGGGCGCAGTGGTCTAAGGCGCTGGCCTCTGATCATTCGTCCGAACGGGGTCCGGGTTCGAATCCCGGTGAGGCATGGATGTTGTGTTTGTCTTACGGCACTGGCTCTCTCCCTTCCCTGGAACCAGTGACCCTAAATTAGGGACGGGCGACTGCTTATAGCCCATTGAGTTGCTCACGGTGGTCGTTAAACCTCCAATCAAAAAAAAAAAAAAAAAAAAACATACGGTACAAGCATAAAATGAGAATTTAGGTGCCACGAATTAGCTTGTTCTACAGGCAGAACATTTTTTCATGACTTTTACTCACTCACCTCGGGAGATTATCGTCAAAACGTAAATTTTCCGGCACGGTGTCGCAGTGTTGTAAGCGCTGGATTATAATCGTTCATCCGAGGTGGGTCCGGATTTGAATGCCGTGATGAATATGTGTCGTGGTTATGTTTGTCTTACTGAATTGGACCTCTTCCTTCCCTCGTGTCACTGGCCTAAAACAGGGATAGGCGAATGTTTACAGCCCATCGAGTTGCTCACGGTGGTCGTTAAACCCTAAACCAAAGGAAAAAATGATAAAAAAGGTTAGTTTCAAAGTTGGTAAATGTGTCCTAAATTATTTCGTCGGAAAAATTTAACTGTGTCGGGAAGTGAGACGTACAATTTTTTAAGCATACAAAATAATGGTGAAAGGAGCAAACATATAGTATTTGTAGATAAAAGTAAATAATTTTTCTGAAGTATTAACCTGCGAGTATGATGGTTTGCAGCAGTTGGTGCAGAAGCCTGAAGCGATGCTAACGGCCACTCAAAGTTTATCGGAGCTTAGCTTTTTCACAATGTAAAAAAGTAAGAAACGTTCTTGTCAGAAATACATTTTCATCCAGGAAAACAAATTTTCTCCCAAGAATATTTCCTAACAAACTATTAAAAGTCCTCGATTGCTTTTTTAAACTATCACTAGTTCTTCACCTCTAGAATATACATTTCTTTCAAGGTTTAGCCATGGCAAAACTCTAGTTTAGTGAATATTTCTAACATAAAGAATATGAATACCTTTTAATTCATTTAAAAATAAATTTTATTTTCAGAAAAAAAAACTGGAAGCATTTGATTTTCATTCTTTGTAACAAAAATTAAAATTTGGTCGGAAATTTGGCATTGAATAATTACATTTCATGAAATAAAGACGTGCATTTGGAGCATATCAGAATCTGTTCCTTTTAACGGCGCGAAATTGGATTTGTTTTGGTGTTCTTCTACTTAATTAGCATGTAACTTTTTATCAACAGATAGGAATCACAGGACCACCAGGTGAAACAAAGTTTCATTGGGAAAGAACATAAGACGCCATTTGCTATTCTGCATTCCAAGGAAATACGTGTCACTGATGTTCCTTCTGTTCATATTTTGCAAAATATACACAGGTTGTCAAACATAAAAATGCACAAAAAGCAGTCCTGTCGTTTTCACTCGTTTTCGAGGGTAAGACGCTTCACATCCATTCGAGTTTAATCTATTCTAACTTGTTAAATACATTTATCTTTTCTGAAATAATAATAACCTCGCCGGACATACTCTTACTCCTATGGGTTACGGAGGCTACATTTCGAAATATCGTAGCACAGACTTATTGTTTCAGTAGACGTCTCTCAGGTAGTACTGAAATACTTACTGGCCTGTACATAACCATGGTTTAGATCATATTGTAACCATGGTTTTAGATCATATTTAATGTATAGCTATTTCTAAGAAATATGAAAGGTGAATTTCCATTTGTAACTTTCGCTATGCTTCAAAAATCTATTGAACCACGAACACAGAATTAATTA
Organism: Macrothele yani; assembly: GCA_039090855.1. Classification (NCBI taxonomy): domain Eukaryota; kingdom Metazoa; phylum Arthropoda; class Arachnida; order Araneae; family Macrothelidae; genus Macrothele; species Macrothele yani. Next base: position 171,542,512 of record CM077034.1, read on the forward strand.
GAGTACACTTTTGTACATCTTTCCAGAATAACAACACCTAAAATTTATCCATGACATATGTGGTCTACGTGGCATCAAATCAATCTCTATGGAACAACAAAAATTAGATTTATTTAGTGTTACACATATCAGTCTGAGAAATTTTCAAAATAAATGTATGCAATTACCTTCACCAATAATGCGATTACTTCACCGCCTTTTCCGCTTTTTTTTAATTTTAAAACAGTGTTCTCGCAAACTCATGGAATATGGTTACATCACAAAATTACGTGCTTAGAAAGTTATCTTGACTATTATGCAGTGGAATAGTTTCGGAAATGTTTAGAACCACGCTGATAGACATAAGTGATATAATTTTATCGTTTGATTACCTTGAATGAAATAACGCCAAGCTCTTCACTGAAACGAGTTTTTGTGAATTCTCTACGAAAAAATTATCCATGAACACATACTGAGCAATTCTGTTAGGAAAAGGAAACTGCTCATGTTCCAATTATTTACACACTGACGCGCGACGAACATGTATATTCTAGAGATCGGTCCGAAATCAGGTCAGAGTTATTACACCGTAACCCAAAACTTACTGCGACCGTTACGGCCAGTGTCAAAATATAACAGTTATAAATTTACTGAGAAGACTGTCACAGTTACAAGTGTCCAAACAACAAATGATGTGCACAATCTCCGTTACGTCATAGTTTCTGTTACCATGTCACCATATCGAAATAATTTGTTTTCTTTTCAGCGGAAACAAAACAAATGGTTGGTTGGTTGGTTGGTTGGTTGTTGGATTTTATTGGCGCAAGGGCCAGGTTTGGCCAAAGAGCGCCAGACAAAGAACTATCAGCCACAGATTTTTAAAAACGTGGAAAATGATTAAGAGCAGACAGGCTTGGTAAAAGTTGAAAAAGAGTATGATGAAAGCTGTGAAGACAAGGTAGTTAATTAGGTTTATATAAAAATTTATTAATTTACTATTATAATTATATTTTTTTTTTTTTTTTTTTTAAACACAACTACACAAAGGATGAGTCACTCTCCTCCCCCCACACTCCTCTGCAATGCTGGCAGAGGGCGGGGACGAACTGTCACTCTCTTCCCCCCATGTTCCTCTGCAATGTTGTTTGAGGCTGGGGACGAACTGTCACTCTCCTCCCCCTATGTTCCTCTATAATGTTGGTTGAGGGTGGGGACCTCGCTGAGGCCGAGACAGTTGGATGGACACTGCACACCTTTGCGGATTGAGGGCCGGGTCGTCCGCACGTGCAGGCTTTCTGCTTTAAACTGGAAGAGAGGGTCGGCTGCAAAAGAGAAGGCCCAGAATCAGGTAGTCGAAAAATCGCGAGCTCGGGGAAAAACACCTGTGTCGCTTGGTCAGCTGTAGATCGCTTGGCAAGCGCTGCGAGAGCTACAGGGCGCGGAACAAAGGGCTGCACGGGTTGTGGCAGAGACTTAACAACTGCGGCAAAACTACGCTGTCGGGTGTTGGGAATACCCAACTTGGCTTTGGCAGCAGGGTACGAGAGGCCTTCCAGGGTCTTGAGGCGCTGGATCGCCATCTCGTCCTTCCATTTCATACAGTTGCGGGAGTAAGCTGCATGGGCCTCACCGCAGTTAACACAGCAGGCCGCAGAAGTGCAACCTTCCCCGTCATGTTCACCGGAGCCACAATTAGCGCAACGAGCGGAACTCTTACAGAATCGTTGTGAATGCCCGTACCTCTGGCACCTGAAACAGCGCAGAGGACTGGGAATGTACGGGCGAACTGCACAGACCAAGTAGCCTGCTTTGATTTCTGTCGGAACTTTCGGGGAGTCAAAAGTCAAGATGACATTTTTTGACTTAATCATGGAACCATCACGCCGGAACATCATACGACGTGCAGCAATAACACCTTGATCAGCAAGTTCAGTCACGAATTCGTCTTCACTGCATGGCAAGAGATCAAACTCCGAAATAACACCCCGAGAGGTGTTAAGAAACGGGTGAGGTGTCACTTTCACAGGAATGCCTTGAAGACTAGTGAGGTTCAGAAAAGTGTTACTCTGAGAAACACTGCAAGTTTGGACAAGCAGGTCCCCAGAGCGAAGCTTCCTCACAGATTTCAAGGGGCCAACCGCAGCGTCCAAAGCTTTAGAAATGAAAAAGGGAGATCTGGTGGACAGTCTCTCATTCGGATCGATGGATTCTACAAGCAAGTGAGTAGCATGCGTAGTCACAGCAATTGAGGGGAGACGACGCTTCGGAGCGACTGGTACAGCTGCCGAAGAAGAGGTTCCACATTCTTGGTCCAGGTCAAGGTCTAAAGACCGTTTAAGGGTATGAGACTTGGTAGGTTGAGAAGACGAAGGAGTGTCGTTGGCAACTATCATTTTGTCAGGTGACTTAAATTTGGAGTTTTTGTTCTTTTTACCCATGGAAAAAAAGGAGGAAGATTCGTCTGCAGACTACTCCACCCACCACCGAGCCCTACAAGGGAGAACTGGAGGTCTGCAAGCCAAGAAAATGACGCTGGACACAGTTCTGGAGCTTATACGTTGCAGATATAGTCCGTTGGCTGTGATCACACGCACTCGGCGGACACTTCGGCCTCCGGGTACCGTCATGCCAACGCCTTTGGCATGATCCCACAGCCCCCGGGCTCACCCTGCCGTGCTATACGACAAAAAGCCGCTAAAGCCGTGTACACAACTTGGTACAAGACTTCTGACTAGAGGTGGGTTAGTCTCTAGCCTCCCGTTTACAGCGAACCCGGGGTCGAAGAGGAGTGTTGGTACACAGGAGGCACTTATCCGGTCTCCTGCGACCTCAGCCGCCAGACATCCCATTTCCGCCTCACGGGTCTCCGCACGCGGCAAACATGCAGGTAGGTCTAGCACCCAAACCAGCTAAAAGGAAAAAAGAAATCCAAAGAAGACAAGTCCTGGAAGGGAACCTAAACGGAATCTCAGCAACCTACGAACTGAGCGGTTAATATAATACAGTTAGTGGTGGAGGGTAACAAAACCACGAGACCGGGGTGTTAGTACATAACGTGGTAGCGATTAGGTAAAGTATACAACACGGGCAACTAGCCAGTGGAGAAAATAAACAAAAACGAAAAAGCGAGACACAAGACCAGCTCGGGATCGTGGGGCCGCGACTCCCCAACAGCTGGATGAACAGCCGTCCCTGCAAACACCAACAGCACCAAAATAAGAAAAAACAAGCTGTGGCATGACATCAGATGTTGACCAGTCACAAGGTCAGCTCGGGCCGTGGGGGCGCCGCTCCCCAAATAACTGGAAAACCAGTTATCCCCGTGCGGGGCAAAACAAATGTGTCTTCTTTCTACACGATCAACATATGTTCCGTTGTTTCGTACGGTTTGCATTCGCTCATAGACAAAGAATTCAAAGCGAATCGACAGTAAAAGTGATCTTTCTTTACAAGCCAGATGGTGAATTGCTGTTCACTGTTACTGCTCCGTCTCCCCTGTTGTAAAAATAATTTTCTTTTTGTATATATTGACGGTCATGAATGTATGCATTCTATTGCAGCAGTCGACAAGAGGTCCAATTATACACGGTGGTGTCATATTGTTGTGACCAACTGCTAATATCCAGAATGACCGCCCTGTGCAGCGCGAACAGCAGGAACACCGACTGGGTGTGATTCAATAAGGTGCTGGAAGGTATTCACAGGTATGTGGATCCATGTTGACTGTGGTGCATCTGATAGCTGCTAGAGGATGCGTGGTGGAGGAACCATTGAGCTAACAACACGATCGAAGTGGTCTCACAGATGATAATTTGTGTTAAAGTCTGGAGCATTAGAGGACCAAGAAAGTACTTTGATGTCTTCATCGTGTATTCCCAACCCTTGTGAGATATTTCTAGCTGTATGACACGTCGCATATTCGTGGTGGAAGATCCCATCCGCACGAAGGAAGACAATCAGCATATATGGGTGTACGTGGCCTTATAGGAAATGATTAATAATTATTTCGGTCAATAGTGCCTTCTACAGATGTGAGTGGACCCAGAGAATGCCACGAAAACTTTCCGCAGACTATAACGCTTCCGCCAACAGCTTGCGTTCTGAAAAAAATGTTTAAATAGTGTTTGTTCCACATCAGATTTTACTCTGCCAGGAAAGAATAAAGAGTGTTTGTTGTCCGAAATCTCTTACCTTATACACTGCACCTCTACTACCTTCGTTAGTAGAGGTGCAGTGATCATCCGATTGTATCGGATATTCATAAGCAGCAGGGTTCGCTGAACTCTCGTTTTAGACACACTTTTGGTAGCCCCCTGCTTTCTTTGGGCCAGTGAGTTGTTCCACCGTAGCGTATCTATCGGCCCTCACGCACCTTCAAAGCCGATTTTCAGCTCTCACATCAGAGGTACATTGTGCTCCGGAGTTTGCACAACGCTTATTCGCAATTGTGCCATTTCTACAATAAATATACACTTTAACCACAGAAGCACGCGAACTGTTCACAAACTGCGCTGTTTCAGTTATACTGCCACCTTTCGCCTGAAAGCCGATGATCATCCCTTTTTGCAAATCTGATAAATCAATCATTTAATCCATGACAGCAACGAGTGATATGTTTTCAGACTGACTACAGCTCACCTGATATACCCTCCAAGCCAGCTCACGACATGTCCCTTTTTTCGTTGGCTACGCGCTCTTGATCGAAAAAGTAGGAGGTGGTCACAGTAAGGTGACTCGACTGTGTATTTATAGAAGGTAATCCAACAGTATATATTATTCCTATTTTGTTAAGGAATTTTTATTTCACATATCTGAACCGCTTTTCTCGGGCATTTTTGTTCTGGGATGCATATGAAGTATGACTATAACGTCCAAAGAGGAAAATAATATTAATGAAATCATTCGAAGAAAACAATATTCATGATATCAATCGAGATAACAGTAAAATAACAGAATTTAAACGCGTAATATAGAAATCAAATTTTCCAAGGTTTCGCTTATGAACCAATTTGCTTTATTTTTTATGCTTTAGAAAATTTCAAAGAAGTGTAAGGCTGATCTTTAATGTGTTTTTTTGAAATATTTTAGAATATGTATCATTTTGATACTTTACGTTGTTCCATAGAAATATATAAGTACTCTTTTTGTTTAGGGAAAACGTTCCCAAAACCTTTCAGTTCAATATTTCGAAAAAATATTACGTTAAAAGGGTAAGTTGTTTCTTGGGCGCTGTAAAACTAATTCTTTCTTAAGATGAACGCTTTTTGGTAGGCTTAATTGTTAAATTTGCTTGATTCTTGTCTTGTGCATTTGCATTGTATAAGATGTGTCATTCGAAATGCGTATGTTATTTTCGTAGTGTGAGTAAAATACTTTTGCATTAATGCGTATGCATGAAAAGACTAAACATTTTTATATGACATAAAACATTAGATGAACACGCATTACTGCTACATTTTAGGTACACAGGATATTGCAGTGTTGCCTTTAGTGTCGGGCAAAGGAGTAGGTGGTTTCACACCGAAGGAAAAGAAAATTGTGATTATCCTATCTGAAACTTTTATATCCCTTCGTGATTATGCAGATAAATATTTTCTGCATGAAATATCAGGTGTTGGTCGTACATATCTTATTTCTGACATAAATAGATAAATGGACTAGTTCTTTACAGCATGTACCATATTTCTTATATGGCGCAAAATTCAGGTGAATGGTGAGAAAAGGAGGTATTTCCAATTATATGTGTAGGTATCTATCACTTGTGTTCCTTATTTTGCAGAAAGTCCTGCATACTAAAACACATCCTGACACCATCATTGTAAGTGTAGGGTATGTCGAACAGAAGTTTTTTGTCGCATACAGCTATATAAAGTTCACTATCTACCAACAAGTAATTGGACACCCCTGCAATCGACGATATCTGCGGTCCTGATACACGTCACGGCCGTCGCCGTTAAATATCGTGTGGGAAACAAAAACGCAACCAGTCGCATGCAAGATGCCACGCAGTTCAGAGCTCTCTGATTCCGAGAAAGGAGTAATCGTCGGGTATCACAGAAATGGCATATCCATACGTGACATATCCAGCGAATTGAAGTACCCGAAATTCACAGTGGCCTACGTGATTGGCTAGTGGAAGATGAGATGTGACTGTCGGAATGTGTCCCGACCCGGCAGACCCACAAAACTGGGAGTTCGATATCGACGGGTGCTGGCCAGAGAATTTCGGAAGAACCGCACCAAAAGGATGGGACACATCCGCGAGTAGTTTGAAAAGGCATCCAGGAGGGTTCTTTAGATGAATTCCATCCGTAAGGAAGCCCATCTGCTCGGTTATCATGGACGTGCTGCCGCCCACAAGCCTTTGATCACCAAGTCCAATAGCGCTGCTCGGTTAACGTGCTGCAAAGAACTTCGAGAGTGGACCGTTGAACAGTGAAAATAGGTTCTCTGGAGCGACGAATCAAGGTTCACCCTCTACCGTTCGGATGGGAGGGTCTGGGTTTGGCGTCTGCCTGGAGAACGCCTCCTGCCGGAATGGATTGTGCCAACTGTGAAGTTCGGCGGCGGTGGGATTATGCTATGAGGGTGTTTCTCCTGGTATGGCACGGGACCCTTGGTCGCGATTCCTGGTAGACTCAACGCCGAGTCCTACTGCACCATTTTGGATAACCATGCGCTTCCTACGTTGTGGCAGTTTTACGGGGTGGAGCCATGTTACTTTCTAGATGACAATGCCACCTGTCATTTTGCTAGGTCCACCATGGCTTGGCATGGTGACAATGGGGTTAATCGAATGGACTTGCTTGCGCAGATCCCGGACCTTAACCTTATCGAGCGCTTCTGGGACGAGTTTGAGCGTCGATTTAAGGGATCCCCCAACCGTCCGAAATCGGTGAAGGAACTGACCTGTCTTCTCCAAGCCGAGTGGAAGAAAATACCGCTAACCGTCGTACAACGCCTGGTTGAGATCATGCCCCGGAGGGTCGCAGCTGTAATCGCCACTCGTGGAGGCTCTACCAATTATGTAAGGTGAATAAACTTCGTTTTCCATTGCTATCACAGGTGTTCAATTACTTGTTGGTAGATAGTGTATTTATATCGGCATATGATCCGTGTGGTTACAATATGACATTCTCTATTATCGGGCTTTTAGGTGAGGGAGAAATGGAGGTATTGCGATGAAAATTAGTACGTCGTTTATTAACCGTCAGGGCGCCACGCATTTCCCCCGTGCTTCTTTAATTTCTCAAAACGTCTCGCCAAAATACCTTCCAAGAGCGGCAGGCTATGGAGACGAAAGCTCTTTTAGTAGCGGCCCTGAGATTGTTGTGTTGCCCCCTGAGAGGAGGAACAAGATGCCACTAACTGACAGCGATGATAATGGGATTAGACTAATTGTCCCTGCCTCCGGTAATAGCAGAGAGTCGTGCCTGTTTTCTTTGTGCCGCACACCCACAGAATGACACATGCAGGTCCTTTTGGTCACACCAATCGCAAAAGAAAAACTTGAAAACTTTACGTACAAAGTGAGTTTCATAGCGATTTTAATTGATTCCTTCATAGCAGAAATATACACACCCCGGAATCCCAACTACAATGGGAAAATAAGCATTTATTCGCTAACAATTAGTGTAATCCGTTTTTGATCGATCGAGTATTTTCGCTTTTTTTTTTCATTTTTCCTCTTTATATAACTTGAAAAAAACACATATCGTTCGATGAGGATTAGTAGGTAGTGAGTACATCTTGATAACAGGAATATATTTTTATCGTCTTGAAATAAAATCAACACGCAGCCTCCCCTTTGATAGCAAGGGAGAGGTATTTTTATGCGATCTTATACAACCAAAAATAAAAAAAACCCGGTGATGTAGACTCAAAATTATTTTCATTGAATAGTTTCAGTACTACTTATTGCTCGTTATTCAGATCAGTGCGATGTGCTTACATTTGCAATGTGTTTTACACCCCCAACAGTCATAATTAATTTAAATAAATGCTGAATATTCTGAATGCTTACCCTGCAGAAATCTTAAATTTATATGTGGTATGTATATAAAAATATGCAAATATCTGGGAAACGAGAAATAAATAGAATCAAGATAATAAAAATGTCCTACACGAATAAACAAAGCTAACCGTGTGAACTAAATTATCGCAAAATGTTTAACCTTTAAAACATTGCACTTATTAAGTTTTTGCCTGAAAACGCCGAAAATAGCACTTTCCCAAAAGGGACAAAAATTATCAGTGACATGCCATTTCTTGAAAAGAAGAAAAAAAGTCCACATTCCTTTGCCCTCCCCTTCTCTTTCATGCTATTTCTAAAAATCTGAGTGCTTCGGAATTTTAAAGCATTGAAAAAAAATCCTTGGAACTGTTTGATAAGCAATGTTTTTATTCTGTTAAACCACCCCAGTAATGAAATTCTGATCACACCACTGCTAAACAATTTTCAGTGATTATGCATTTCAGCAGCATAGAATAGCTGCAATCTGGACAAACCAACTTCCGTTTTTGCACGGTATTCAATAAGACATTATTTAAAACCACTGACTTACTAAAATCTTTAATTTACAATTAAAAGACATAATAAGATCGTAGTTTAAAACCATAAGACCTTTCCAACTTGCTACGAGCTCATCCTCAGATGGGGGACTACAAACTAATAGAACAGGTGTTTAAATATCAAATTCTCCGTCACATGATTGAAGGATGCGTGACAATAATGCGTGTAAACAATCATTGAAAATTGCAAAAATGTTCTAGTGTGAGTTGACACTTGAGTTCGAATGGTCACTACAGAAAGCTGGTATACACGAGTCTGGGATATAGCAAGGGGTTTCTTCATTACAACCGGACAGGCCATATCCAAGGATAAATAAACTTTTCGCAAAGAGTGTGGTGAAGTTCGTATTCGCAGTGGTGAGGACACAGGAATCCTCCCAAATTGGTACACGATTTCCTTTCGAACTCAGTCTGGATAGTGCCGTTGTTTGCGCACCCATTTTGACATTGTATCTGCTATCCCTAATCCTGGTTCCCAATGTGCGAACACAGATACAATAGGTTCCCTAATCCTGGTTCCCAAATCAGGGAACACAGATACAATGTCAAAATGGGTGCGCAAACAATGGCACTATTTAGACTGAGTTTGAAAGGAACTCATTTGTCAATTAGGGAGGAGTTTTGCGTTTCCTCACCACTACGGATACGAAATTCACCACACTCTTTGTGGAGAGTTTATTTATCCGTGGATATGGCCTGTCCTTTGTAATGAAGAAACCTATTGCAATATCCCAGACTCGTGGATACCAGCTGTCTGGAGTGACCATTCGAACTCAAGTGACAACTCACACTAGAACATTTTTGCAGTTTGCATTGATTGTTTACACGCATATTTGTCGCGCATCCTTCAATCATGTGACGGAGAATTTGCTATTTAAACACCTGTTTCATTAGTTTGTTGTCCCCCATCTGAGGATGACTTCGTAACGAGCTTGACAGGTCTCATGGTTTTAAACTACGATATTATTATGTATTTTAATTGTAAATTAAACATCTAAGTAAGTCATTTTTTTTAAATAATGCCTTATTGAATATCGTGCAAAATCGGAAGTTGTTTTGTCCAGATTGTATAAATCGGCACGAAACAAAATACAGATTTTTCACAGAATAGCTGAGCTGCGTAACTGTAGTATTAAACATTTTGCACGTTAAATGAAACTTTGATGAAACCTTTCCTCAGAATGGAGCCAGTCTCGTCCATGTTATTCTGGTGTGCTTTCGAATTTCATCCGCGCATCTCCCAGAACAATTTTTTCAGGGTCCTCTACTGTCCCATGGTATCCAGTCTGAAATTTCGGTTGTCCACCACGTCCGTTCTTCTTGCAATATCTCCAGCCCATTGCCATTTCAGGGATTTTACTCTGATGATAATGCCTTCCGCAGTTGTCGTTTTCCTGATCCAAGAGTTCCTATCTTATCATTCCTGGTTACACCAATCATACATCTATCCACCCTTTTTTCAGTTGTCTGCAGCCTTCCTGTCTTTTTTAGTTCTGCTCCATGTCCGAAATTAGCAGATGTGCCCTTTACAAGGAACGAACCAACATCCGTCAGCTCCGGAGCAGAATGATTTCCCAACTAAGTTATACCGACACAATTTATTGTATCAAAATTGCCATATTTATATTTGCTTTATCTCTGTAAATTTCTAATCAATGAGTCCTTCCTGTTCTCCTTAAGTAAGAACTGGAAGGATGCACTGAATAGAAACTTTTCTTTTAAGACGTAATGGTATTGTGTTCTTGAAAATTGGGTTGTTTCTCTCAAAAACACTCCAACCAAGTTTTATACGCCGATTAATTTCTCCATCAATACGACTCTCACTTGATATCTGTTGTCAAAGTCAAATGTAGTAACAGGTTACATTGAAATTTTCCACATCAATCAATAAATCTTCATTTTTTGTAAAAGCATTGCTTATCATTTTGTTTTCTAAAAGTACACTTTTTAATTCAACTTCTTTTCTCTTGTCAGGAATTTCCTGGATCATATTTTGCAGCTCTGAAGGAGTAGCTGCAAAACTGACTATGTCATCAGCAAAGGGAAGATGAGTTAAATAATCTTCGTTATTATGAATCCCTTTGTTTCCCTCTTCAACGATTGAAAGATATTTTTCAATGTGGCATTGAAGAGTTTCGGAGATATTGTGTCTTCTTTTCTCACTCCGTTTCCAATTTTTATGTGTACTCAAATATCCTAACCTTAGCACTTGCATTTTCTTAGATGTTATTAATATATGCATCTTAAATACCGAATGAATTTCAAATCCATGGCAACTGCTGGTTTCGCTAAATCAAAGGCCTTTACATAATCAATAAAAAAGCCGTATATACACTGGCGGAAAGTGAAAAAGAACACCAAGAAGGAGACGTCTGATACCAATAAAATTTATACAGCATGATAACGGAATACAGAGGATAACGTGACCACAACATTATGGCAAAATACAGCTGTATTTGCTGGTAAACTGAAAAATAACATTTCCATGTAACATGGTTAGTACGAGGTTGAACCGCCATGAACTGCGTCACACTGTGCAATTGTGGCATTTTGTCTGTCGCACAGATGTTGATGTAAGTATTGGATATTGTGTTCCAAGCATCCTCAACCTGGACGCGTAAATCGGGGATGGTCGTGGCTGTCCGTGGAGACCGGAAAAGTCGTTTTCCCATAAAATCCTACACGTGCTCAATGGGGTACAAATCCGGTGAACGTGCAGGCCATGGAAGTTGTCTCACACACTGAAGTGCATGTTGCGTTGCACGTGCAGTGTGTGGGCGTGCGTTATCTTTGCTGGAAAACACCACGATGGACCGACCGTACAAATGGCACAACAACGTGCTAAATGATGTGGTTGATGTAGGAGGTGCTGTTTAACGTACCCGGTACAAACACTAGTTGTGTACGGGAGTGATAGCTGATCGCTCTCCATACCAGTAGACCAGGTTTAGGCCCTGTGTTTCGCTGGCGGATGCAAGAAGGGTGGAGATGCTCCCCTGTGCGTCCGTTAACACGCATACGGCCATCGGAGGCTCCCAAGCAGAATCTGCCTTCATCGCTGAACACGACAGATCGCCATTGCGTTCTCCAGTGGAGAGGTTGGCGACAACACGGCACACGTTCCTGACGGTAGGCTGAATTCAGAGGTACGCATGCCAGAGACACTCGTGCACGTAGTCCTGGATCCACTAGACGGTTGCGGATTGTTCGAACAGTCACTTCAGGTGCAACGGCAGCTCGGATTTGCGCCGCAGTGGATGTTCAGCTTGACAACGCCGCTCTTCTTATGCGCCGATCGGTCCGCTCATCCGTCCGTCTGTGACTCCCAGTTCCACGTCTTCTCGTATGGGAATGTTCCTCGGGTCACCTACGCGACCATCGTACCACCACGGATACTTCCCGTCCATTTCGCTCCGCAATACGTCGATACGACCACCCGGCCTCGCGAAGTCCAACTAGACGACTTGCTCAAAGTCCGATAACTGCTGAAATCTCACACGTTGTCCATGCCCAGGCATTGCAGCTTCTTCAGAGTCTTCGCACGTGTCCGTACTCCGACGACTGATTATATTCTCTTCGTCGTACTCCTTAAATACCACCGACGATAATTTGCATATTATGCCGTGCTGTGGCGTTAGCGCTCACCGGTTGGTCCCGAAAGTAACATCACACCTACGTAAACTCGACCCCATTAACATATGTAAATTCTATGATCGTGTGGCACTTTCTTCTTGAGATTCTTTTTTCACTTTTCGCCAGTGTAATAGCAGTTCATATTCCCTTGTTCTTAAAATTTGTTCGTTTAGTACTTTGATACGATCTATTGTGCTGTAGGCACTCCTGAATCTAGCCTGTACTGTTAGTTGAGATACGTCCAGTACTGCCTTCAATTGATGTAAAAGAACTTTAGTAAATATTTTATAAAGCAATGAGAGGAGGCTGAATTTCGCACACACACTCAGACGCCATGACGATCGTAACGGTATAAATATACCAATTAGGAAAAATGCTGTCCTATACGCACCAAGCTGCTAGACTGGCGTGGTGAGTTATGGTAAATCCTCGCTCTCTCCTTTCCCTAAAATGTCCGCGTGGGAGATGGATGGATGAAATTGGAAATCAGGCTGTATGTGGAGGAGACGAGACTTTAATGATGATCTTAATGATTGCTGATGATTACACACAAACAATCCACGCCAGCCCGGTGGAGTCGTCATCTAAGCCCTAACTTTAGACCATTCGTCCGAGATCGGTTTGGGTTTGAAACTCTGATGAGGGATGGATGTTGTACTTGTCTTACGACAATGGTTCTACCCCATTCCCATTTCCATGGAAGTAGTTGCCCGAAATTAGAGTAGGGCGACTGCTTATAGCCTATTGAATTGCTCAAGGTGGTCCTTAAACTTCAATCAAAATAAAAATTTTTTACAAGAGTGCCGCTTTGCTAATCTGGTGGACTCAAATGGGTTACCGCATATCCAAATGATTTGTAATGTCCAAATCTGGTTACAGTGCCTTCCTCTTGAAACTAAGAGTGAGTAAGACTTTTATATATTATCCTGGCCACGAAACTCCTCAGACATCAATCCTGTCGAATATCAGTTGTTTGTAATGGAACTGAAGATCCGATATGCGGTGTCTGAAACACGTAGCTTACAAGATTTAAATTTTACGCTGGTAGCCTGCTGGTGTAAGATACCGCAAACAATCTTCAGAAATGCTTTTGTGCCGGGTAAGATATGTCTTGGCGAAACATGAATGACCAACATAATATTAGTACAGTCGTTTAGATTAAACATTACTGTATAGTTGCTAATTAAAACTTCCACTTGCTTCACTTGCGTGTTTCTTTTAGAAAATGACTGTATCCTCAACTTGCTGAATGCTGTAGCTTTTCAAGATCATGTGTTCTATAGATAATGAGCTCTTTCATTCTGAGTTAATGAAACACCATGATCTCTTTCGCCTATGAGCCGAAAGAGTCATATGAATTTACATTTCGCATTGCGGACATACTAATTGTTGGTCAGATAATTTGACAAAATGGAATCCCGTGTTATCAAACAAAACGGCAGTAGGATGTCGGGAATTAATTTAAAGGAAATGATACCGCTTTTAGGGAAGCGCAAATTATTTAAAAAGTAAATCTGTATTATTGGATGGAAACAATTATGGAATAAAATAACAGATAATTACCACTGCTGAACTACACGATCACATCCGACCGTTCACTCACACACACACACATAAAAACATATCTCTAAGCTGTTCTCTGAAATTCCGAGGTTGGTTTGCTCCCCAAGGAAATACACACTACCAGATAAATTTTTAACTGATTAATGGCTTACCGTTGCCGTATAAAACTTATCCACTTACAGCGACCTTGACAAGGGGATTTGAAGGTTGGTAAATTTGAATTACTTTAAACTTTAACCCGGGATATAACAAATTATTTATGATAATTAAGGAGAGAAGCGAAAAGTTTTATTTTGTACTAGAGTAACGGAAAATCAATTCATTGAGAGAATGTATTTTTTGAAAGCAGTATTATTCTTGCAGACCAAATGGGATCCAAATCAAATAAATACGCTGGCACTTAAACTATCAAAATCACAAATATTAGGTCACAAAATCAAATACGCTGTCGCTTTAATTAGAAGAATGAATAAAAGAAAACAGTTTTTGTATACCGAAGTTACCAAAAATCACACAATATGATCTGAAGGGATAAATATATTTTTTTCGTAGAACAAAAATTAGCTCAGAAACGAATGGAAGATCCCAAACGGTCCTGAAGAACTCAAAATAAACAAAGTCGATGAAAGATTACTGAAAGTTTTTAAAATATTGTAAGACTGGCTCTTAGAAATCATCACTTGCGGGTCTGGTTGAGAGAAACCCATCGACAAATTTAGATCGTCGACACCACTTAGTGAAACCAATGAATTCAACACAGTGCTACCTGGCGAGAAAGGTACAGTATCAAATGTTAATTTCAAAAGGGCGATCTCCTTGTGAAGAAGATTTACTGAACGAGGCGAATCAATGTCCTCGGTTTGCTGAAATATCTAAGTCCACCAATATAGTACTGTCCTGTGAATAAGTATCCGTCCTAGGAAAGCAAAGTTGTTGAACGAGTTTTCCACTAAGGAGAGTTTTGCAAGGAGTCATAGGCAATGTGTGCATCAAGTCAACGCACACCATACACAATAACGCAATCAGTTCCTGGAAAATATATCATCAGTAAAAACCACGGAAACCAGAATGAAATCCACAGATAATACACTGGCGGAAAGTTAAAAAAGAACACCAAGAAGGAATTGTCGGACGATCATGAAATTTACATATGTTAATGGGGTTGAGCGTACGTAGGTGTGATGTTAATTTCGGGACCAACCGGTGAGCGCTTACGCCACAGCACGGCATAATATGCAAATTATCGTCGGTGGTATTTAAGGAGTACGGCGAAGTGAATGTTATCAGTCGTCGGCGTACGGACACGTGCGAAGACCCTGAAGAAGCTGCAATGCCTGGACATGGAAGACGGGTACGATTTCAGCAGTTATCGGCCTTTGAGCGAGGTCGTCTAGTCGGACCCCGCGAGGCCAGGTGGTCGTATCGTCGTATTCCGGAGCGAATTGGAAGGGAAGTATCAGTGGTGGTACGATGGTGGCGTAGATGGTCCGAGGAACATTCCCACACGAGAAGACGTGGAACCGGGAGTCACAGACGAACTGATGAGCGGACAGATCGACGCATAAGAACAGCGGTGTTTACAAACAGAACATCCGCTGCGACGCAAATCCGAGCTGCCGTTGCACCCGAGGTGACTGTGCGAACAATCCGCAACCGTCTACTGGATGCAGAACTACCTGCACGTGTGCCTCTGGCATATGCACCTCTGACTCCAGCCCACTGTCAGGACCGGCTGCAGTGGTGTCGCCAACGTCTGCAGTGGAGAACGCAATGGAGATCTGTCATGTTCAGCGATGAAAGCTGATTCTGCTTGGGAGGCTCCGATGGCCGTATGCGTGTTCGCAGACGCACAGGGTATCGTCTCCACCCTTCTTGCATCCGGCAGCGACCCACAGGGCCTACACCTGGTCTCCTGGTGTGGGAAGCGATCAGCTATCACTCCCGTACACAACTAGTGTTTGTACCGGGTACGTTAAACAGCACCTTCTACATCAACAACATCATTCAGCCCGTTGTTGTGCCATTTGTAAGGTAGGTCCATCGTGGTGTTTTCCAGCATCCTCTGTATTCCGTTATTACGCTGTATAAATTTCGTTGGTATCAGACGTCTCCTTCATGTTGTTCTTTTTTCACTTTCCGCCAGTGTATTTAGTTAACTGGGATTCAAATATTTCAAAAACTGTGCACATGAATCACATAATCACTGCATATCTCGGATTCATGAGAGTTTGTAACACTGCCCCTGTTATTTTAAGAAATATCAAGTTCTTATACAACACACTGGTATATAATGATTAACCTTTTGGTTTTATATACAGGATTATGAGTCAATTTTTGAACAGCAGTTCATTAAAACACTATTTTGAAAAATATGTGATATACTTTTTGAATATAGCTAACAAAATACTTGACAATGTTAAATATTCTTCTGTGAATATTTCTTATGAACAGTATGCGTCGTCTAGACGACATCTGAAATTTTTGATTTTTTTTTATTATCTTCTGCTGGTTTCTTCGTTAACCGCTGATTTGTTTTCACTCATAATGTACTAGTCATTCAGTTGTTCAGTTCATGTCGAGGAACGGACGGATTTGGTGTAGCTGGATTGCTCGAAGGGATACGTTGGAGTTCGGAATTAGCTTTATTCTCGCAGTTCTTTTAATTTTGAATGTTTTATTTATTTGCTTGTCGTTTCCAGTGTTCGTTTCAATAATAACTGAAATTCGTTTTTTTTTATTTTGTTTCAAAATTTTTTGTGACCTTGGGAATACAAGGGCTGATTTTTTAGAATCATGCCATTGCCCTTTCTGAAAGGTCACTGAGGGTTGGATTCCCTAATTAAGACAACCATCTTCTTGGTTTGAAATTTTGGCTTTATGTTTTTGTCTTGGTTTGTGTTACTCTTCTTTTTATTCTTTGTGGGTCTGAGTTAGACATTCTGAAACTTTTACTTCATATTCGCATTAGCGTTCTTAGATATAATTGTGAGGCCAAATTATTTTTAATTTTTATTGACTATACTTACCGTTCTAGAGTTTTTATTTGTGTTTGGTGCTATTGGCATTGCTTTAATTAGGCTTCACTTTTGTTTGCGAATGTATGTAATTAGAGTTGTTGATTCGACATTTTGTTTGATTTGTGTCTCATATGACTTCAATGTACTTGATACCTCTATCTTTATATACTGCGTCGCGCATTACAGTGAGGTCTCGTGATTTCAGTGATTATTGGTGTACTTTCAAACTTTAAGTTTCAAAGTTTGGGATTTAAGGATTCTTTATTGGTTACCAAATGGCATTTTGCTTTCTATGGATAATTATTATTAATAATCATTACTCTGAAGCAAATAATATCAACTTTACTGCCAGCATTAAACAATGATCTAAAATCTATAATAAAACTATCATAAGTCTTTAACTTCGTCATAAATTCATGTAGGGGACTGTAGAAAGCAAAAAATGTTTCGACTAAATGCATATTTCTTCATGCAGAAAGTGTAACATGTTCCATGTATAAAGTGGTTTTAGCTCAAACTAACCTAGGATTTAAGAACACTGTTGTTGCTGCTGCTGTTAACGCCCTATCATGAAATCAAATCACATTCTTGTGGAAAAAAATTAAGTTATATTATGTTGTATAGCGAAAAATATCTGGGAATCAATTTTCCCAGAATGGGGAGCAGCTGCTTGGTGACTCCCCGTCTATTCTTCAATGATTGCTTTACATTCTTTGTCGGCAAGTAAATCTACGAATAGAAACTGTTCCTAAAATAAAGATTTCACTCATACTAAATTCAGCAGTGAGAGGGATAAATACACTGAGATGATCCTTTTATTGTATTTATTTTTTCTAACAGAGAGCTGATCAAAATTTGGGAAACTGTGATGCGTAAAGTAACAATGCTGGATGCGCACAATGCGTGCTAACTTGTTGACTTCAAATGTTACAGTAGTGACAATGTTCGAGTTTCGCCATATTTGCTGTATCGCTACGAACATTAACTCATATTGTATATGTTTTGTAGGACTGAAGCCGAATCATTCATTTCCGATTGCACAACAACGTGTAGATCGCAAAATTAAACAATCATTCTTCCCAACTTGGAAGAAGCACCTATCTCGTGTGGTAAATGAGGCAATATTACGCATTCGGAAATTTCTAAATTACAATTATTGTAATAAATAGAGGGTGAACCCCATTTTAGGGCCTAATTAAAGCGTTCGAAGCTTTGAAAGCGTGTACTCAGTAAGTACCTTAACAAAGGCGAAAGCTTCAAGGAAAGGAAATAACTGTCTGAAAATTTTTCGACTTTCCGGAAATCAAATCTCCTTTCGTATAAAAGTTGATTGCCATCTCTCAATGGTTGAATCTAGGAATATTCACCTTCATTTTTTGCCGACTATTTCAAAATACCGGTGGCAAGTTTTCATTTGAAAGCGTATAAATAAAACTTGTCAAATATATCTTAATGATGCTTTTTCGAGCAGTAAAAATAATGACTTCTAAGGGCTGTGTCATGAACACAGAAGTGATTAAAAAAGCACAAGTTATTGCGGGAGCAATAACAGACGGCGAGGACTAAATAACAGTACATATATTTTTCTTTCTTGAAAGATCTTTGGTCGTGAACACAATATTAACATACAGGCTAGCAAAAGGCGCCCACGTACCATAAAGCCACTGGAAAGCGACGTAGTAAGCAATATGTTAAACACAGTCCTGATTGACAATAACACACCGTAACGTTAAGCCCTGTCTTCTAAGATAAAGGTACGTCATGAAATCCACTACAGAGTGAAGTCCCCCAGCATCTCTCTTTCCAGAAAGCCTAGTTAAAGGCAAAACGAAACACCGAATTTGTCGAAAAGTTTATGTGAAACTTTGACTTTCATTTTTTGATATACAGTATTTTATGAGCAATATACTGCAAGTGGCTATCTTAAAATGATCTTTCACTTCCACATATATTACATTCATCGCATGTTTTTTAAAATAATTTCATATGAAACGCTATTAATGAAAAAGCTCCTTTGGGAATATATCATTTTTAAAACGATTCTCAGTATGTACATTAATTTCCATGAATTTATGTACATTGATTTCCGTGAAATTAAAATCAATTAGGTACTGTATTATTCTAAAATTTTATATCACATATCCATTCTGTAATTCATAACACTGATTTCAACTGTCTGTATATACAAGCTCGGTCGAAATATCATATTGCAATGTGAAACAGACCACAACTTACACAGTGACCACAGTCTGAAACAAGAGGTACAACAGAATATGCAAGAAACGATTTACAACGTAAATAATATTTTCTAAGAAAGTTACCAAGAAAAATTTCCTCTCGAAAATTATTTTGGCAATGCGTGGTGATACGTACTCGGGCCATTCATAAAGTACCGTTTGAAGATAAATAAAAAAATATTCATATTTAATTTTTAATGTGCGTTAGATACTACATACCTTAATTTTTTTCAACAAATTTCACGTGGACGTCAAGGCATTTGTCATATCGTGACAAAAGTTTCTGGATGCATTATTATAGAAATCTGTCACCACTGAAACGTCGCCTTCAGGACTAAGTAGTTATCGAGACGCCATGAAGTGTTCCAATTTTGAGGATTGCTGTTTTGATTCTAGTGTGATGTGAGAAACCAAAGTCGCATCTCCGGTCGCTATACGGATTAAAATATCATCGCCTTCCTCCGCGTACTGCCCCACAATATCCAAAGTAGACACTTGGTTTTGGGTTCTTCCGTCAACAGCTTTCGCAACTATCATGCACACACTTTGCGGGTGTGAAGCTTTTGTGCAATGATTTCGTGCAGTTATGATTTCGAAATTTCAGAGAAATGTTCTGGAAGTTCAGAAATTATGCAGCGTTTTTTCTCCTGATGTTTTTGTTTTCGCTCTCTACCAAATCTTCGGTAACCAGAATAGGCTTGCCGCTGCGCAATTCGTCATGAACGCTTTGTTATCCTTTGTGAAAAATTCGAAACAACTTAAGCACCATTCCTGAATTCATTGTGATTTTTCCTTATATTTCGCAAATTTGCCGATGCATCTCATTTGGTCTGATATTTCTCGCATTCAGAAACCTTGTCACAAACCGGACTCCGCACATGCATACTAGTCCAGTCATTTTAAAAGAAAGCTTCAAACTAATTGTAATAAAAATGAAGTAACTTTTTTAGACTCGGATAACCATCCTAAACAACATGTCAAAAGTCTAGGAAAAACGTAGCAGTCGAAAGCAATGTAATAGGCCGCAATCTTGGATTTACTGTTATCTGTTAAATGCTCATAATTAATGCTGTATGACTCCGATTTTCTTCAACTATGTATCAAATGGAAGGTGTTTGAACTAGGAATGTTAATAAGTTGAAGTATAGGCTGCTTAAACAACTGTTCTTTGGTAAGAAGCTTAAGGAAAAGTATTTGATATGTTAGTTGGGTTGTTTTCATTATCATTGTAATTTTGTTTTCCTATTCTGTATTTATATTTTTATATTTTTTATTTTTTTATTTTGTACTGTAATTTCCTTTCAGATAATTGTGAGCTGATGTTATTATGATTGGTAACCATTTAATTGAAAAATGTGTCCTTTGTGACAAGAACCTAGCTGATGAGCAAACAGTGACATTACGAAGGAAAGGAAGTGAGGGAATAAACAATGCAAATTAATTAAGAGGAAGTGATATACGAACTCAAGAAGGACAGTCTGCATTATTGCATTTGAAAGGGCTAAAACAGCTACTAGTATGAGTACTACACCTACGATACGCTCCGATCCCAAACAGCTGGACATTTGAAATTTAATGTGCATTGCCTGTTTGTGGGCAGAAAGCCAAATTGGATGGTAAAAAAAGTGGGTTTGATGTTATCACAGTTTGAACACATGTATTCCCTATGATCGTAATGAATGCATGCCCCAATCGGGACCATGAATGGAGTCAACTGGTTTTGGCAAGACCGGCAATTGTTGAGGACCTTCCAGCCGCGGATGCAGTTTACCACGATCAATGGAGTGTCAATTTCAGAAACATAACCTAGAAAAATAGCGCCAGCGCCTATCTGCTCATACAACACAACTGCGCATGTGCGAATGTGATGCAAATAATAGCACGGACGGTATTTATTTTATATATAGCTTTCGCAATAACGAAATACAATGGAAATATCTCATATCTTCATGCGTATTGTATAGCTAAACTGAAACAAAGAAGCAGGATCTTTCTGCAGGATCTAAAAACCTATGTCTGGGTTTCACACGTTCAGGTGCAACTAAAATTACTCATATTCGTGGTTTTCTAAAAGAAACTTAAACACGCCTACAGATACACACAAAATAAGCACAACAAGAGCAATTCGCTTTCGTGGTCTCCATGTTAAGAAAACTCTTTTCTCGGAAAATCGGTAACACTTCTTTTCTACGTGACGTTCTCTTTTTTCCCATCAAGCTTCGTAACAAGACATAACAGTAGACATCCGTTCGACACACTGAATTAGGTTGTGTTTCGAAAGCTACGATCTTTTGTTCGGAAGTAACGTACACTACTATCCATTAAAATACTAAACATGCTTTTAATTCACATTAAATTAAAAGTATATATTTCAATATAAATTAAAGATATATATATATTCATACTAATAGTTATTCGCTAAATCGACACCCTAAATCCCACCCTGGATTATACATATAATCAAATCATACCTCACTAACAGAACATTCTGTGTAAAAATCAATGGGAAAAAATCGTTAAAAAAATCGAAGCTGGTGTACCTCAAGGCAGTGTACTCGCACCAACGCTGTATTCTATCTTTACGTCAGACTTTCCCAGCTATAATAACAGGAATCTGACTACAGCTCTCTATGCTGATGACACTGCACTCGCTTATACTTCCAAAAATAAAAATCAAGCAACTTTCATGTTGCAACATTATGTTGAAAAACTTGAGAAATATTTCTTAGATTGGAAAATTAAAATCAATACCGAAAAAACTCAAGCAATTCTATTTTCTAGGATTAAATGCAATCACAATCCAGACTTTGAAATAGAAATGTATAAAAAAAATACCTTGGGTAAATGATGTTAAATACTTAGGACTTTTCATGGACCACAACCTAAACTGGAACAAGCATATTAAAGAAACTGTGTCCAAATCTCTTAAGATCAGAGGAAGTCTCCAGCCAATAATAAAAAATAAAAGGCTTAGCAGGAAAAACAAAACTTTGATATGGAAAGCCTGTATCAGCCCTGTTATTACTTATGCCTGTCCTATCTGGGGTAACTGCAACAAACAGCAGAAAAATAAGATTACCTCATTTCAAAATAAAACCCTACGATATATGGTTGGACTTGATGGAAGAACTTCAAACCATGCTATCCGAAGCATGCTAAATATTAACTCCATCCATTACACGATGTATGACTTAGCTTATAGATACTATGAAAAAGCTAAGATTCATCCTAATCCTCTAGTCAGAGCGGCCATTAACTATACTGTCAATGAAACTGACAGTTATAAAAGGCCAAAAAATATCTTGAATAAAGTTCCAGAAATGAACCCAATTCACAGCTACCCTAGCAAAAAAAATAACAATAATTGGGACTAGAGTTTAGAGGGTGAAGAAACCTTGTTAAATAAAAAATGTGAAAAAAAAAAAAAAAAAAAAGGCTCTTTTAAGGGCCTTACTCTGATTGCAAATTTACTTCACACATGTGAATTTATCTCGTTAAATAAAAAAAAAAAAAAAAAAAAAAGGGGGTGGGATCCTCTAAGAGCCGTACTCTGTTTTGAAAACATACTTCACCCATGTGAAGAAACCTAGTTAAATTAAAAATGAGAAAAAAAAATGCTTTTTTAAGGGCCGAGCAAAATGTTGCATAAAAGATTTATCTTATTTGTACTAAATATCTCTGCCCTTAAAAAAAAACAAAAAAAAACAAGGTATTGGTCTTGCCTTTTATGTTAAAATTTGTTGTTGTTTTTCCTTGATTAAAAAAACAAAACAAAACAAGAAAAAAAAAAAAGGCTCTTTTAAGAGCCGAGCAAAATGTTGCATCTGAAACCTCGATCGGTGTAACTTTGTGATCACACCAACTCAGCTATGGTTAATCTGACATGCCTGTCAAGAATCAACAAAAGTAAACCAGTGAAAAAATTCTGTAAACCAATGGGGAAAAATCTTTTCTCTCATTGGCTGGCGAAACAACACTGAGCAAATAGCCAGTTTTGTCTTACCCGGAGTTCAAAGACGATTTTTCTCTGGGGAAGATGTTCTGTGTGTGATGAATTTTTTTCCAGGTTCCCCTCTCCCGTGTCCTTTCCTTCCTTTCCCCCTGTGCTCTTCTGTGGCACAGATGTACCGGGCATTTTTCTGCGGATAGCAATATCACTTGAAATAGATTGTTGTTACAGGTAAGTATGTAGGGCAGCTTACAACTTCACTTCTTAACGGGTAACCGTCTACTCCCTCTCCTCTAATATTTCCATAATTTCCTTTCGTACTATTCTATCAGGGAAATCTGTTCCCAAACATCTAATATTTCTCTTTTTCACCTGACAAAAGGCGCAGAGCGCTGAGGGTTCGGGTCTCTCAACCTCAGATAGGAAATATCTCTCTCTTCGCTAAATCGACGGATTTATTATTAAAACTTAAAACAGCTTGATATTGTACGAACGCCTAGCAATCACTAAAACACTTTACTAATGACTAGATCCCCATCAGTTTTCCAAATCAAGCTTCACACACGAATGTTTGGCAGAATATTTTTATAGTCAGCAACACTAAAATTAATTAAATACTTAGTTTTCTTAACCTTTATCAAGTGTTGATCTTTTTCTTTTAGGATATGATCAATAAGTGCTACATATTGGTGATTTACAACTAACCCTTCTCAGGGATTCGAAGGTTCTTTGAATCGCTCAAGCTCGCAGTAGTTTATCCAGCGCAAATTTCCTGATGATCTTTATTTCTGTGCTATACACGCTTGCGAACATATTTTCGTGTGTCGTATAGCACTAAGATATAAAGAACAGGCACGTTCGGAAGAAATTCAAAAATGAGAGATCGATCACCGTTTCAGCGGAAGGTAATTTGTAAGTTGGTTTCTGAGATATGTACAAGGATATAATTTATTTTCTGCCGCAGGATGGCGCATCTTCTAGAAATATTTAGTTGTTTCCTTTATATCCTTGACCCAACTCACGTGTTTCAAAAGAAACTATAGGTTAGGTATGCAAATAACATGCTTGGGAAAAGGCATCGACGAGGTTCCTGTAGCAAGAATTTTTATTATAACTAAAACAAGACGTCCTGTTATTGTCTTTAATGGATATTTTAAGTAATGTTGAATTTCATTTCTTTGCATCAGTGTATCTCAGTTGCATAATCATAGACACGTAGCCAAAATTTTCACGCAGTTTAAGTGTGTTCATTTTGTCATATAATTTGTGAAACACAACTTGACAAATTTTAATAATTAAAAGAAACCTATATTGAAAGAACATTACATAGACGACATAGCCTAGTAAAGAGCGCAAAGAACCACAGGGAAAACATTCCATAAGGTATTTCGTCCAGCGGTCAAAGTCTACTCAATACATAACAAACATTATTTGTTGTTATCAATTATTTCAATTAGAAGTGATAAGTTTCGGCAACAACAACATGATTTCCTTATGATAAATTTTCACTAGGATAAGAAAGAACAAATACACAACAGTACTTTTCTTTCAGGAATAGATACTCCCTGTAATTCTGCATATATTTCGTTATGGCGTTATTTACCGGAGCTTAAATTACTTGTTTCTAAGATCTTTGCTCGTAATTCAACCGCAAGATTTACCTTTTTATACAACAAATTCAATTGATTACAAAGCTGAGTCATTTAGCGAAAGATGACATCACGTGAGTTTTTCATAAGTATTCTCAATCGAATTTATCCGACGCTTTAACTCAGTTATGATTTGCAAACTAGTCTTAATAATCTCATGCTTATATAGACGTTAGCTAAACTGCACGTATACTGTTTAAGTGGTTGGGATCGATATTTCAGTGCAATTCAGATTCATACATGGCTACCGTTTAACATTTCACATATTTCAAAGTAATTTGAATCACTCTGCGGATATACAAATACAACTTTTAGAAAAATGTTATAAATCGGTATCTTCTTTGACTTCCCATGAAGTTATAAATATCGTACGCATTAATAGCCATTAAAATTTGGAGCACCTGAAAGGTAGAACTTTTAAACCAATAAATTTTCCACTTGTAACCTCAGCTTCTTAGCCCTTGGAGTACATGAAATTGATTTCTGCCTATTTATTTTATGTAAAACATCATTGTAAATTTATGCTATGGCTCATGCAAAGACGGGTTTCTAGTCTAGATCAAGAAATCACCTATCGTGACAGATTTAATTCTTGTGAAATGAACAACAAAACATATAATTTATACCCCATGGAAATTCGAAAATTTGAACTAATTTTTTGTTTTCAGTTTTCTTTTCCTTGACCTAACTTTCGTTAGGAAAGCTGTTTGAAAAATGCATTTGAATATCCTGTTACTGGAAAAAAATGGAGGGTATCACATGCTTTCGGATTTTTCTCACGGAACCAACTTCATTAAATACGTTTGTCTCGTGCGCTTCTGCTGCTGGAAAAAGTTGGTTTAGCACAACATTGAAACATGTCGAATACACGGAAAGAAATCTCTATCTCTCTCTCTCTCTCTCTCTCTCTCTCTCTCTCTCTCTCTCTCTCTCTATATATATATATATATATATATATATATCATCATCATTGTCAACCATTATCAATCCACTGCTGGACGAAGGTCTCCCCAAGTTTCCTCCACAACGGTCTGTCTTGTGCCAGTCTCCTCCATGTCACCCCTGCATACTTTCGAATTTCATCCACCCATCTCCCATGTGGTCTTCTTCTGGGTCTTTTCCTGTCCCTTGGAATCCAATCTAAAATTTTGGCTGTCCATCGATGATCTGTCCTTCTGGCAGTATGTCCAGCCCATTGCCATTTCAGGGATTTAACTCTGATCATGATGTCTTCCACTCTTGTCATTTTTCGGATCCACGAGTTCCTCTTCTTATCTCTCCTGGTTACACGAAGCATGCACCTCTCCATGCAACTTTGAGTTGTCTGCAGTCTTTGTATATCTCTTTTAGTTAAGGTCCACGTCTCTGCACCATACGTAAGCACTGGAAGGATGCATTGATCGAACACTTTTCTTTTAAGACATAATGGCATATTGCTCTTGAAAATTATGCTGTTTTTTCCAAAAGCTCTCCAGGCAAGTTTTGTACGCCGATTAATTTCTTCATCAACGTGACCCTCACTTGATATCTGCTGTCCAAGATAAACGTACGTGTCTGTTATCTTCAGCTTTTCTCCATCAATCAATAAATCTTCATTTCTTGTAAAAGCATTGAACATCACTTTTGTCTTCTGAAAGTTCATTTTTAATCCCACTTCTTTACTCTTGTCAGCAAGTTCCTGGATCATACTCTGCAGCTCTGATGGGGTAGTTGCAAAAATGACTACGTCATCAGCAAAACGAAGGTGGGTTAGATAATCTCCATTAATCTTTATCCCTTTGTTTTCCCAGCTCAGCGACTGAAAAACACTCTCCAATGTGGCATTAAAGAGCTTCGGAGATATGGTGTCACCTTGTCTCACTCCTTTCCGATTTTTATGTGTGTTGTATTTTCAAACAGCCGAATCTTTGCACTTGCATTTTCATAGATGTTATTAATAATATTAATGTATGCATCTTCAATACCGCAGGTTTTCAGAGCCATTGTAACTGCTGATGGTTTCACCGAATTAAAGGCTTTTTCATAATCGATAAAAGCCATGCACAATGGAAGTTCATATTCCCTCGCTCTTTCAATTAGTTCTCTCAGTACGTGGATATGATCTATTGTGCTGTTGCCACTCCTGAATCCAGCTTGTTCTTTCGGTTGAGCCATGTCCAGTGTTACCTTCAAGCGGTGTGAAAGAACTTTAGTGAAGATTTTATAAACTACTGATAGGAGGCTGATAGGTCTGTAGTTTCCGAGATCCTCAATGTCACCTTTCTGATGTAGCAGGATCATTGTAGCGGTGTTCCAATCCTCAGGAATCTTTCCTTCATTAAGGCATCGAGTGAAAATTCGGGCGAGTACTGTTTCGATTTCTCCACTTGCTTCTTGTATGATGTCTACAGTAATTCCATCTTCTCCTGGAGTTTTCCCCCGCTTCATGTTCTTGATTGCATGTGCAACTTCTGATGGAAGGACTGGAGGAACTCTGGTACTGGTATCTTTCATGATGTCTGGAGTGCATGTATCATCCCTTTCATATAATTTGAAGTAGAAATCTTTCACTCTTGTCAAAATTTCGCCTCTATTTCTTGTTACAGAACCATCTTCTTTTCTCAGTGCCATAATCTGTTTTCTTCCCTTACTGAGATGTCCCTTTGCTATCTTTAGGCTTTGGTTGTTTTCAATTGCTTTCCTCACTAGTTCGCAGTTGAATTTCCTTACGTCTTCAGTGATACTTTTTCTTACTGTCTTGCATAGCTCTATATATTCCACTTTGGAAGTCACATTTTCTTTAGTTGTCCTAATCTCTCTTCTTTTTGCATCAACAGTTTTGTTTTTCCTGATAATTTGTTTACATGCAACTTGTTCTTAGACCCAGCTAATTTTGTTGCTGTTTCCATAAGAGCTTTGGTTACTTTTCTGTTAACTTCAGAGATGTCCACTTCTTCCGATGTTAGGCCTTCTAAAGCAGAGACCCTGTTCTTCAGTTCCAACTTGAAGGTATTATGGTGTTTTTTAAGGTTGGTTATGTCAATAGATTTTGTTTGTCTTATGAGCTTGCCACGTTCAAGTTTGGTGTTGAGGTGCATTTTACATCTCACCAATCTATGGTCACTACCTGTGTTGAATTTGTTTAGCACACTGCAGTCTTCTATGACGAATTTTTTGTTACACATAATAAAATCAATTTCACTTGTCGTCCCATTTGGATGTCTCCATGTCCATTTCCTGTGTGACTTTTTCTTGAAGAAGGAGTTCAAGATGAAAAACCCTTCTGCCTCTGCAAACTCAACGAGAGTATTTCCACGCTGGTTTCTGTTGCCGTGACCGAATTTACCTACTGAAGTTTCATTCTGTTGCCGTTGCCCTATTTTTGCATTGAAATCTCCTATAATTATTTTCAAGTGCTGCTTACCTTTATTATTTAGATGACAAATTTCCTCATAAAATTCTTCAATTTCTTCTTCAGGATGACTTGTGGTGGGTGCATAAGTTTGAATAATCTGAGCCTGGTATCTTTCCGAGAGTTGGATAACAAGTCGTGCAGCTCTGTCAGAGGAACTTTCAACTTCTACAACTTTATCCTTCAGTTTCTTGTTTATTATAAATCCAACACCACTAGTTCTGCCAGTATCTGTCCCACGATAGTAGAAGAGATGTCCACTTTTCAGTTCGATGAGATCTTCTCCTTTTCTCCTTACCTCACTTAGCCCCACGATGTCCCACTTGATCCTTTGTAGTTCCTCTTCCAATTCAAGAAGCCTTGAAACAGAAGATAGGGAGCGTCCGTTGTACGTAGCCAAGTTCAGCATCAGATGGCAGCCTAGTCCGGTCCTCCGGGGATTCTTAGCACCCTCTGCCTTCATGTCGCACTGGCCGCTGCCTTGGCCAGGTACATTCCAGCTGCCGGAGACTGAGGGCCAAGATTTAAGTTGTGGAATCATTTTGGAGGGGTTTGGCCATAACTCACCACGCTGGCCAAGCGGGTTGGTGAGTGTGGGATAGAATTTCCTCTAATCCCGATGGTATAGTTATACCGCTATTGGCGGTCGTCAGAGCCCCTTTAGTGGGAACAGGATGTACCACGAGAAGGCGGGGTTGACATTTGTCAAGGAGAGGCTGTGATGTTACGCATCACCTGACCTTACATCCATATATATATATATATATATATATATATATATATATATATATATATATATATATATATTAGTTATTATAAAAACAGTATATGTTTGAACGTGTCCGCGATTGCGTTGCATGAAATCACGAAATTATATCGTTCTTTGTCTGATATGAATTTTTAAGTTGCGTGCATTTGAAAATATTTTAGATTATGCTCAATTTCAAAACACATGGTAAAATATGTCACAGCCTAGATAGAAACCATGCAACAGGCTGAGAAACCCAGTAATAGACCATTCATATATAATAGGATAACGTGCATTTCCCCCTTACAATTCGTTTCGTCACGACGCAACATTTTTCACATTGTTTGATACCCATGGCAGTTTTTCGATACAACTAAGCACAGTCCGCTGACAAGAAATGTGAATTGAAGTAATATCCCCTAACTGATCTGATTTCATACAACTGGATCTTTATATGTACTTTCAAAACAGGGCTATTTTAGGTTCCGGATATTACTTAGGCTCACATATAAATTTATCTACCTTTGCCATTTTTCTTTTTTTATCATTGGGAGGTTTAAGGACTACCTGGAACAACCGAACGGGCAATGAGAAATCGAACGTCCACGATTTAGGGCCACTAGTTCCAGGGAAGGGAGAGAGCCATGACTTTAAGACAAGCAAAACATCTATACTTCACAAGGCTTCGAACCGAGACTCAAATCGTACGAATGATCAGAACCCAACGCTTAGACCGTTGCGTCAACGGAACGACTACATCCCTCATGAAACTCTTTTAGCAATACGGTTGTCCATGAAATCTTGGTTTAGAAATGGTACTTTTATATATTTTAGGGAAATATTGGAGCATTTTAATAATTATTATGTATTTCGATATTAAATAGAGCACTTTTCAATATATCAAACCAAACTGCAAATGAAAAATATAGCGATTAATAAGATGTTCGCTCGTTTATTGAGTTATAGCGACATAAACAATCCGCAATTAATATTGACTTACACTCAAGTACTTGGTGCATGCGCATGCAATTTAATATGTGTGTGCTGGTACGTGGGTTATATAAATATTTGGAGTGGTGGTCCCGTAGGGACGGCGTAGTCTGGCCGGTCCCCTGACTGATCCTATCTGGATGAAGACTCTTCGGATCCTGGCAGGATTGCTCACGTAAAGCCTTTACTTTAATATCTTTGAGGGATATAAATTCATCTATGCAAAGCCAGCCAGCATTTTGGATGTGCAGACTAAATCATTGGATGGTTACTGAAAGAAGTTCAATACCAAATACAAAATCAAACGTCTCATGGATATTGCATCAATAAATAACCCGTTCTGTGCTTTGATGTTGAGACAACCTAGCGTATTCAATTTGGCACTCATACTTTAAAATTTAATTTCAGAAATTAAATTTTACTTTAAAATTTAATTTCTTAATGCTTTGATCGAGAAACACATTGTAATGTGTGAGAGGTGAATTATCAAATATTTTGGCAAATGATTTATAAGCACCGATCTTTTCTGTTAATATCATTACGTCTATAAGTGAGCTACATTACTACCGTTTTGTCACGTGAAAAACGACACAAATTCTTGTGGGTAACATACATACAGCACAGTGATAAGATATTAGGAAACATTCAGGTAAGTCCATATGTTGCATATTTTAAAAGAAATCAGTTTTTTTAAAGCAAAAGTCTTTAACAAATACTACATTGTAAAATTATATTCTCAGAAACCGTAGCTATGCTATCATTTTGACTTTCCCCTGAATCAATTATGCTTTTCCCAAAGTAAATACTAGAATAATCGTCCCTTTCTTTTTATTTCAGAATGTAACACTCGATATGTTAGTCATCAAAATAACTCCATTGCAGTCAACTTTGCGTTAGTAGTTGAACTAAATTTTTAAGCGAAGTGTTCACAAATTAATTCCCTTTTCTTCAGTGATATCTTTCCGAATTGCCTTGCATAGCTTTATATATCGGTAAGCCATTACACTATGACTACCCCGGTCTAGAGACATAAGCGCGCCTGGTAGCCGAACTGTGGCACAGGCGAAGTTCACAGAACAGTATAGATGCAACACGAGGACCGGCTTTCGGTTGGTAAAGTATTCGCAGTCAGAATGGGAAAAGCTGCCGGTTCATTGGAGTTTGGAGTTTGATATAGAATAAATTGTGGTCGTACGGGGCCTCGGAACTACGATCACGTAAACGTGATCGTGACCGAGACGGCTAACCGGGATTCGGTTTGTGGGTTGTCGACGTGCGGCTGTAGTGAGTACGTACTAAAAGTGGTGTATAAATGGCCAAAAGAAGAACGGTCATCCAGCCGTCTGTCGTCCGCAGCTCCTTGGTGCCAGAGTAGAACGCAATGTTCTTTTTTTTAGTGTAGGTTTAACGACCACCATGAGCAACTCAATGAGCTATAAGCAGTCGCCCGTCCCTAGATTAGGGTCACTGGTTTCAAAGAAGGGAGAGAGCCAGTGCCGTAAGACAAACACAACATCTATGCCTCATCGGGATTCGAACCCGGACCCCTTTCGGACGAATGATCAGAGGCCATCCCTTAGACCACTGCGGCACTGGGGCGGCACGCAATGTGCTCAGTGAACAAAGGGCCAAAGTGTGACAAATCACACGCATCTGCAACAATGGTGATCACCGCAATGTGTCACACAACACAATTCACCGCAGCCTTCTGCGCATGGGCCTGCGTAGCTGAAGAGACATCCATTTCCCTATGCTCACTGCAGGTCTTCGCCAACAACGCATGAAATGGGCCGAAGATCATCAAGATTAGACTGTGAATGATATGAAGGAAGTGATTGATTTGCTGACTGGCTTAACATAATTTCTGTACATTGCTCCTGAACAATGACAGGAATTAATTCAAAAACGCAGACTGCTTTGAAAAGTAATGGGTGGTTATAAAATAAGTGTCCTTCTCGGATGTCCAGGAAAATGAGAAATTGAGATAACGCGACAATGCTTGGTATGTAGCTTATTGAGAACATAGGAAAACGATTTTGAAGAAATACATTTTAATTTCGCCGAAAGGAGAACAATGGCACTATAAACGAAGGAAAAGAACAGCCACGTCCCTGAAGTTATTGGATATTGACAGAACAAACTATTTAGGCAAAATAGAATAAACCTTTCAGTCACTCTAGCCTTTACAAGATGTGACATGTCGAGAACAGAGAAGGGCTTGTGACTCCGTTGTTTCTAGCATGTTGCCGTTGATGATGGCCACTTCACGTCCGGTACTCGTTTTCCAATCTCAGAAACTGGAATTCTATTTTTACGAAGCAAAGATTACAAAAGAAGTGAATAAATCTAAATGATGTTGTATATTTAAAAAATAAAGTAAAGCTCTGTATCACTCTTTTTTATTTTGTACATTCCTGAAATTTTCCCCCGTGAAAGCAAATAGTTTGATTAGTTTTTATTTGCTTCTCAAGGTTTACACCATTTACTAGAATATGTTTGAGTCAGGCATAGTTCCAGTTGGGTTTAGATTTAAATCCGGATGAAGCATTGCTGGTGTTTTTGTTTTACGCTGTTGAGATTCTTCTCTCCAGGAGACCAGTGTACATAAATTATGGGCAGTTTACTCCTTGGAACTTCTTCATACACTCCAGTGGTAGTTCATCTGCAGACATGAAAAAACAATAAATTTCTGAATCCCGTGCAGTAGGATTTAACCGTTCAGTACCGTGAACTTGTGCTTACAGTTTTATAATATTCTCACTTCCAGTTAAAAGCATTTTTCTTTTTCTTTTCTTCTTTTTTTATTGGAGGCTTAACGACCCCCGTGAGCAACTCTATGGGCTATAAGCAGTCGCCCGTCCCTAATTTAGGGCCACTGGTTCCAGGGAAGGGAGACAGCCAGTGCCATAAGACAAACACAACATCCATGCCTCACCGGGATTTGAACCCGGACCCCTTTCGGACGAATGATCAGAGGCCATCGCCTTAGACCACTGCGCCACCGGGGCGGCCATATTCCTTTCGTCATTAGCAACAACGAATGATGAATACACTGTTGAGGTGGACCAGGAACATCAAATAGAAGTCATCGCTCTTTCCACGTTTATAAGTGAGTCACGCAAAAATTCTAATCTGGGGTTCGATTCCCGGTATCGGCCGATGAGAATTTTTCCGTGTTTCACTTATGAACGTGGAAAGAGGGAAGCCTTCTATTTGCCCAACAACGAAATAAATTAAATCTACTTATTTGTTTGTATGATAAAAAGAGGCATCCTTCTCTTTTCCAAGGTTACTGAAGAACACAGTTTTAACCAACCAAATGTTAGAAACGGCGCAAATAACATTTCTAAATTTATTTTCCTATTCCGTATTTCTGGTTCATGCCAAAAGTTTTATTTTGTTCTCGAAATATTTTACACAAAAGCATTTCTACTTGTTTTCACATCATTCGCTTATATTATTTATTGTCTCAACATTGGACTTGAAATTACCTAATGCACTTGCCGAACTTTAATGCTCTAACTTTCCTATCATTTTTAAAGTTAAAAGGAAATGCCACGTGAAACAATTCACGAAAAGTGTGTTATAACGGCCTCTAACAAATGTAATTTAAGGCGGTAAAATTATTTAAGGAAAATGCAAGTATTTTACGAAATATTGCTGAAATGTACAGTATCGGTAAGCAAAATTTTAGTTTTGGTGTGTTGCGAGTAACCTGTTCTCTGTTTAAGTTTGGACTGTCGTATGAATTCTATTTCTGCTATTGTCAACTGCGTCCGAAATAGGAGGTATTTCAATCCAATGGCTGCCGCCCCTGATCAATAATCCGAAATCGGTCCGGGTTCGAATCTCGGTGAGGCATGGATGTTGTGTTTTTCTAACGGCGCTGGATCTCTCCTCCCCTGGAACCAGTGGACATAAATTAGAAACAGGCGACTGCAGCCCACTGAGTTCCTCCCGGTGGTTATTAAACCACCAATCAAACAAATTTCCAGTGGCACAGAACTCGGTGATTTTTTGTTTGTTATAGTAACGTTTTTCTTATTTTAAATAAATGCGACACCATTTTGCTTTAATGGAATTCATGATGTTAGCCATCCGAAGTGTCGACCTTATTCAAGCAGAAAAAGAGTCCTGCATAAGAAAAATAAATATATTCAAAGATAATAGCCGGTAAATTCATCCCTCCTCTTGAGAGTACAACAGATGTTTCACCTGCAAATGAGACACGGCTACGTGACAGCCAGAACCGTATTGCATCCCATTGTGTAAATCACATCGTGTAACGTCATTCCTGAGCTTCGCATGTTGCACATTGAGTATATTCCAGTAAGAGTATGTGTTTTCGTTTTTTCGTTTTTTTATAAAGCCCTGTATGTTCAACGCCAGAAAATATCAAAAAAATGGTTCATCACATTTTAACAATAAACATTATATTTTGTTGTAACAGTTAAATACATATTATATTTAGCATAAGGTTGATTTATTTGATTTTGAGGGTACTTAATATTTTGGTAGTGTTTCGGAATTCAGATCGTCTGAACGCATGCCTCATTTTTACTTATTAGTTAAAGTTTTAAATTTTCTTGTGATTAGAAAATGACATTTTGTATTTTCCTAATGTCCAATTATAGCAATTTATTTCTGACACAAAGTTTTAATTTCTGCTATGACTTGGAATAGATAAAGATACTATTTTGTAAATTCCACTTTTTCTTAATATATTTGCAAACATCTTTATTTTATTAACAAGCGAGTAACCCACTTTAAACTGGGTTATTTCCCCAATATCATTGTAATGTTTTTAGAGTCCAACCAGTATTGGAAACTTAAGACTTATGAGTGTATGGCTTAAGGTTTTTCTGTCCTGTCTGCTGGACCACGCTCAGTAAACCTCGTCTTCTTCGCCAGCATATCAAATACGTACAGTAGAAAAAGATTTTGAGTGCAGTCACTGGCACGTGCATCAATCACCTCGAGTGTAGTGAAATTGACAGCATGCTGTACATTAGTGGAAAAGTAAATATCTATTTTTTGAGCCTACTTAAAGACAAAACGTTTTTTTGAAATTTGGGTAAAAGGGGAACATTAATTTTCAATAATGTTTAAAAAATTCCTTTTATGAAAAAATAACTGCAAGTTTCGAATTGTGTCATTCATACAAAATTGTATTAGTAACATGTCAATTGAATAGTATGTAAAGGGGATATTCTGTTGTTTAACGTTAATTTGCATAACACAAACTGCAGCGTATGCAGCAACTAACTGCACAGATTCTTAGTACGAAAATTATTACTGACAGGAAATTTCAAACGTGTGTGTCACCCAAACTCTATGGATAATTATGTCAAATTTATTCAACGATACTTTGTGTGACTCCATTTTGTTCTTCTTTCTTTGGTATATGGGAATAAGTGGATACCCCCAATGATTTGCTACAAAAAGGTTTTGTATCTAGAGTTGATGAATTTTATAAAATTTGGGATGTGGATGACGTTACGAAATTGAGTAACCCTCCTAATGTTACATAATGAGAACACTCTCCCGCAGGTTTCATTAAAAATGTTATTGAAAATCAATTGAATCGAAGAATTACAGGTATATCAGAATATAAAGATTAAATGCTGCTTATTATCTTATACTCTCAAAATATAGTTCAGTTGTTGTCCGCTTCTTGTGTGGGAAAACTGTTTTTCAGATTTCCTTTAGCTATAAGGAAAGTATTGTGTCTTCGAAATGTTCGTACTGAAATGTTTGGAATGTAATAAAAACAGCGGGGAACTTCCTGAAAAGGTTTAAGTAGTATTTCCTATATTTTAATTAATACACTGCTTTCCACCCAAAATGCAACACCAAGAAGGAAGCATCCGATTGGCCTTAAATTTGCGGCATGCGTCACCGCGAGAAGATATACAAACGATTAGCATTGCAGGGCATATGCAAATGGTGGGTGCTCGGCACGCCACCGAGAAGAACTATAAGAAGGGTGCACAGAAGGCCGGGTGTAAGTAGTGGAAGTGTCTTGTGCTGCCGGACCTGTGCGTGTTAAACTTCCTGATGCCTCGTCGCAGAATACTGCAGTCATTCCTGCTTGTTTCGGAGTTCGACAGAGGACGAATAGTGGCTTATCGCGACAGCGCTTTATCGTACCGTTCAACGCCATTCAACGCCGCACCTGGACTACGGAATGGCACGACATTGTCTTCTACGACTTATCCTGTTTCTGCCTGCAACACCACGAGGGTCGATCCGCGTGTGGCGACACCTCGGCGAGATACTGTATGGCGCCTGTATTATGCAACGCCATACCAGTCCGTCGCCTGGCGTTATGATTTAGGGTTCGATTGAATATGACACCCGCACCCCTCTGGTACACATCGTCGGTAAACTCAACAGCCACCGCTACAGATCCGACGTTTTGGAGCCTGTAGTCCTCCCCGACCTGTAGGACCTGCCAGCGGCAACGTTTCAACAGGACAATGCACGCCCGCACGTGGCACGCATCGCGCAACAATTCTTCACGGCCCACTAGCTGTCACTGCTGCCGAGGCCCGCCTGTTCTCCTTATATTTCGCCCATCGAACACGTCTGGTCGCTGATCGGCTACCAAGTGGCCCGGCAAGCACCACCTGCGGCTACGCCTGATGAACTGTAGCAACGTGTGGTAGCAGTCTGGACCGACATACGCCAAGCCCACATCCAAAGCCTCTTTCGTTCGATGACGCGGCGTCTAGCGTCTGTTATTGCCAGATATGGGGGACACACGAACTGTTGATGTCTGCGTGTTCCACAAGTCGCACCGGCCTGTAAGCTGAATCGATTCATCTTTGTATCTGTTGTTATATGTCCAGTATATCTGGCTTTGCTATCTCGTGTCCTTCTTGGTGTTGCATTATGGGTGGCCAGCAGTGTTCATACTTGAGATGAAGATAATTATGTTTTATACGGATTTGATTGAGAGTGTTTACATATTTATTGATTCCTTGTTACTGTTTCCTTGTAATTAAATAGCTATAGGTTTTTAAACTACATCACTAAATCATGGAAACGTACGGGTTAGCAGCATTGTGGATTACTTTACATACACTGGCGGAAAGTGAAAATAGAAGACCAAGAAGGAATTGGCGGACGATCATGAAATTTACATATGTGAATGTGGTCATGTTTACGAAGGAGTGATGTTAATTTCGGGACCAACCCGTAAGCGCTTACGCCACAGCATGGCATAATACGCAAATTATCGTCGGTGGTATTTAAGGAGTACGGTGAAGTGAATGTAATCAGTCGTCGGCGTACGGACACGTGCGAAGACCCTAAAGAAGCTGCAATGCCTGGACATGGAAGACGTGTACAATTTCAGCAGTTATCGAACTTTGAGCGAGGTCGTCTAGTCGGATTCCGCGAGGCCGGGTGGTCGTATCGTTGTATTGCGGAGCGAATTGGACGCGAAGTATCAGTGGTGGTACGATGGTGGCGTAGATGGTTTGAGGAACGTTCCCACACGAGAAGACGTGGAACCGGGAGTCACAGACGGCCAGGTGAGCGGACCGATCGGCGCCTAAGAAGAGCGGCGTTGTCAAGCAGAACATCCACTGCGACGCAAATCCGAGCTGCCCTTGCACTTGAGGTGTCTGTGCGAACAATCCACAACCGTCTACTGGATACAGGACTAGGTGCACGTGTGCCTCTGGCATGTGTACCTTTGACTCCAGCCCACCTGAAGAACGCAAAGGAGATCTGTCGTGTTCAGCGATGAAAGCGGATTCTACTTGGGAGCCTCCGATGGACGTATGCGTATTCGCAGACGCACAGGGTAGCGTCTCCACCCTTCTTGCATCCGCCAGCGACACACAGAGCGTACACCTGGTCTCCTGGTGTGGGGAGCGATCAGCTGTCGCTCCCGTACACAACTAGTGTATGTACCCGGTACGTTAAACAGCACCTCCTACATCAACAACATTATTCAGCCCGTTGTTGTGCCATTTGTAAAGTCGGACCATCGTGGTGTTTTCCAGCAAGATAACGTACGCCCACAAGCGGAACGTGCAACGCAACAAGCACTTCAGCGTGAGAGACAACTTCCATGGCCTGCACGTTCACCGGATTTGGCCCCCATTGAGCACGTGCGGGATTTTATGGGACAGCGACCTATCCGGTGTCCACGGCCAGCCATGACCATCCCCGATTTACGCGTCCATTGTGAGGATGCTTGGAACTCAATACCCCAAACTTACATCCAACATCTGTACGACAGACTCCATGCCAGAATTGCACATTGTGACGCAGTTCATAGCGGTTCCACCTCGTACTAACCATGTTAAATGGAAACGTTATCTTTCAGTTTACCAGCAAATACAGCTGTATTTTGCCATAATGTTTTGATCACATTATCCTCTGTAATCCGTTATTATGCTGTATAAATTTCGTTGGTATCAGACGCCTCCTTCTTGGTGTTCTTTTTTTACTTTCCGCCAGTGTATATTGGAAATGTTAGGATGTGAAAGGTGTTATTGCTCACAAAATTAAGGTAAACTTGTGTATGAATCCTTAATTTAATTTT
Organism: Macrothele yani; assembly: GCA_039090855.1. NCBI lineage: Eukaryota > Metazoa > Arthropoda > Arachnida > Araneae > Macrothelidae > Macrothele > Macrothele yani. The sequence goes on from CM077034.1 coordinate 171,580,799, forward strand.
TTTCAGATTATTTTGTCCTCTGAACGTATAAGCGCAAAATCTTTAACTTATTGGAAGCAGTCATTTATGTCAGGGTTTTGTGACGGCAGTGCATATAACCTTAGGGAAATAAGTTCATGAAATATAATAGCATATTATGCTTCAGATAAGGAGGAAACCTTTTTGTAAAACTTTCCCGGCGATTTCGTTTTTATACCAGTGTCGTATGCTGGTTTCAAAAAAGGGAAATCTGCGATGTTAAATTGTTAATCAAAGGAACGCAAAATATTAAACATTAAGAAATCGTTTATACATGAAAAAGAGAAAAAGCCTCAGCGCTATTGCGTTACACTTTTAGATATAAGAATGATGAAGGTAATTTATACCACAATATAATTAGTATACGCAACGACTAATTTATATACTGGCTCCCTGTTTAGCATCTATTAAATTACCTTAAACATAAATTCGAGACTTCCATTTAGGTCGACAAAATTTTCAATTCTCCCCAAATGGTAACATGTCAAGCACAGTTCGTGTATTTTATTGTCAAGTGATGACCCAAAGCAGTGAGTTCGTTTCTCAAACGCACTGGATTAATGCTTTTGTTGAAAGTTTGAAATAACACCTGAAATGCCAAATCCAGAAACTTTACCTTCTTAACCACAAATGTCCTTGAAAGTAACAAAGTGCAAAATTCGAGGTTTTGATATTCTTTGGGCCTTTGATAAATCTGAGTATACAAATTATCCATGATTTCTTTGAATAGTCTCCGGGGAAGTGTTTCGGTATCCTGGCTTTGGCGAGTTCTTAAATTTCGACTGATTACTGATTACATTTTATAACAGATAAAGTTGTCCCGACTCAAAATACTGCGAATATTACCGTTCGTTTTAGGAAGTGCAATGAATTCATTTTTTCCTCAGCACCTAACGTTCGTTTAGGTCGAAAATGGATTTATTTTTTCCCTTGCACCTAACGCTGTTGTTATAGATAAGTTCGAGTGCGCTCCTCCCATTGTGTGACTCATTTCCAGTCGGTCAGAGTTTTCATTTGTTTTCTTTGTGAAAACTAAAAGCAGCTACTTCTCTTTATTTGTAGAACTGTTGGGGTCCTTTCACGTACTAATCCTACGTAGTTAGAGTAGCGTGGCAGCGCCTGAGTGCTGTTTAACGATCGAATCTGGATTTTTTTCGAAAAATAAGTACATTATAATTTAGCCGAATTTTTCTTCAGCCATGAGACCTGTTCAGAACTATGATTCCTAACTAATTCCCAAACGCCATGAAAATGGGCACTGAATTACGAAACATCAAACTCCCCTTCTGAAGCTGGACCATCTAATTTTACTGATTGGGAATATCTGCCTTAATCGGAAGAGACTCATTTCATTTCTTAGTATGAGACTCATTTCATTTCTTAGTATGTTTTTCGTGAGGTTCAGGCCTTTTAATCCAATGAAAGGCCTGAACCTCACGAAAAATCAAACTAAATCACTTTCTATTTCTATGACAAGTCGATTTCCTTATGGTATAGCTTCACACATGTGAAGAAAAAAAAACACTGTACCTCATAGTTTAACCGAATTAGTGTTCGTCTACAACAGGGATGTTAAATTTGAAGGAAATATTTCCTCCTAACTAAATGTTAAGGTTTCACCCAAAGGAGAGATTAGTTGGTTGGTTATTAGATTTTAATGGCGCAAGGGCCATGGCTGGCCAAAGAGCGCCAGACACAAGAAAAAAAAAAAAAAACAACGGGGCATAAATCGCAAAATCTGGCTGACCAAGTAAAACCGAACCATGAGTACAAAGGAAGGGCCAAAAAAGACAATGAAACAAACAGTATGAAAAACATGGTACAATGGTGAGAAACAAGCCGATTAAGTAAAACTGAGGAATGAGAACGATAAAACACATTACGAAATCGAACACAACTACACAAAGGATGAGTCACTCTCCTCCCCCACACACTCCAAGATAATGCTGGCCGAAGGCGAGGACGAACTGTCACTATCCTCCCCTCATGTTCCTCTGCAATGCTAGGTGAGGCTGGGGACGAACTGTCACTCTCCTCCCCCCGATGTTCCTCTATAATGTTGGGTGAGGGTGGGGACCTCGCTGAGTCCGAGACAGTTGCAATGTTGGTCAGGTGGACCGCGGCAGGTGGATGGACACGGCACACCTTTGCGGATTGAGGGCCGGGTCTTCCGCACGTGCAGGCTGTCTGCTGGGAACCGGAAGAGTCGGTCGTCTTCAAAAGAGAAGGCGCAGACTCAGATGGTCGAATAAGCTGGAGCTCGGGGAAATCCACCTGTGTCGCTTGTTCAACTGTAGATCGCTTGGCAAGTGCGGCGAGAGCTACAGGGCGCGGAACAAAGGGCTGCACGGGTTGCGGCAGAGACTGAACCACTGCGGCAAAAGTACGCTGTCGGACGGTGGGAATACCCAACTTGGCCTTGGCAGCAGGGTACGAGAGGCCCTCCAGGGTCTTGAGGCGCTGGATCGCCTTCTCGTCGTTCCACTTCGAACAGGACCGGGCATAAGCAGCGTGGGAGTCACCACAGTTTACACAGCAGGGCTCTGAAGTGCATCCAGTCCCTTCGTGGTCTCGGGATCCACAATTGGCGCACCTCGCAGCACTGTTACAGGACCGCTGGGAATGTCCATACCTCTGGCACTTAAAACAGCGTAGAGGATTTGGTATATAAGGACGAACTGCACATAACAAGTAACCAGCCTTTATTTCAGTAGGTACCTTCGGGCTGTTAAAAGTCAAAATAACATTTCGTGATTTGATCAGCGCGCCATCGCGCCTGAAAGTCATGCGTCGGGCAGCTATGACACCCTGATCAGCAAGTTCACACACAAGTTCATCTTCATCGCAGACCAACAAGTCGGGCTCAGAAATGACTCCTTTGGAGGTGTTGAGATACGGATGTGCCGTCACTTGAACTGGAATATCCTGAAGTCTGGTCAACTGCAGAAGAGATTTGCTCTCAGAGAGAGTGCAAGTTTCCACAAGCAGGTCTCCAGAGCGTAGCTTCTTCACTGACTTCAAAGAGCCAGCAACACCCGCAAGTGCCTTCGAGATGAAAAAAGGAGACTTTGAGGAAAGTTTCAACATCTTGTCAGTAGAAGAAATGACGAGAAAAGTAGCTTGAGGTATCGAATCTGCAAGTGTAATGCGACGTTTCTGAGCTGACGGCTCAACACCTGGATCTAAAGATACGTCGCGGTGATGTCGTTTTTCAACGAAAGTTCTCTTCAGTGTGTCATGTGTGGGAGGTGGTTGAGGCAAATTTGGCGCCTGATCAATCACCATATCCTGTTGTTTTTTAAATTTTGAGGAGGGTTTATGTTTCCCCATGGGAGTAAGAAAGAATTCGTCTGCAACGTACTCCGCCCACAATCGAGCCCAACAGGGGAGAACTGGAGGTCCGCAAGCCAAACACATGACGCAAGACACAGTTCTAGAGCTTAGTTGCAAATATAGTCCGTTGGCTGTGATCACACGCACTCGGCGGACACTTCGGCCTCCGGGTACCGTCATGCCAACGCCTTTGGCATGATCCCACAGCCCCCGGGCTCACCCTGCCGTGCAATACGACAAAAAGCCGCTAAAGCCCTGCACACAACTTGGTGCAAGACTTCTGACCAGAGGTGGGTTAGGCTCTAGCCTCCCGTTTACAGCGAAGCCGGGGTCGAAGAGGAGTGTTGGTACACAGGAGGCACTTAACCGGTCTCCTGCGACCTCAGCCGCCAGACATCCCATTTCCGCCTCACGGGTCTCCGCACGCGGCAAACATGCAGGTAGGTCTAGCACCCAAACCAGCTAAAAAAAAATCCAAAGAAGACAAATCCTGGCAGGGAACCTAAACGGAATCTCAGCAACCTACGAACTGAGCGGTTAATATAAATCAGTTAGTGGTGGAGGGTAACAAAACCACAAGACCGGGGTGTTAGTACATAACGTGGTAGCGATTAGGTAGAGAAGACAACACGGGCAACTAGCCAGTGGCGAAAATAAATAAAAACGAAAAAGCGAGACACAAGACCAGCTCGGGATCGTGGGGCCGCGACTCCCCAACAGCTGGATGAACAGCCGTCCCTGCAAACACCAACAGCACCGAAACAAAAAACAAGCGGTGGCATGACATCAGATGTTGACCAGTCACAAGGTCAGCTCGGGCCGTGGGGGCGCCGCTCCCCAAATAACTGGAAAACCAGTTATCCCCGTGCGGGGAAGGAGAGATTCAAACCCTATTAAAGAAGCAACGAAATTTCCTTTATTGCGCGAAAACAAATCGTTTCTAAATTTTCAATAAATCATTCGGTATGTTATGCCTATCACAGTAATGGAAAGTATGCGTGTTTGAGCGACATGTATGGTATGAACTACAGGTAAGTCTAAACATAACAGTACAGCACTTACGGCTCATGCGCTTTATACTTGGGTATATCCTTGCTTTTTTTAAAGCCTAGACACAATTATACGAAAAGCAATGTCCTTAACAAAAGTTCATGAAAAGTAACGAGCATAGAAATTGGAGATTGGAAAGATAAGAACAATCGGTTCCTTCTCACCAGTTCTTTTTAGTGAAGGGGAAGAGCCTGTTATTCAATTGACAAAATACCTGCTATCAGCTCTGCTCTTTTGCCATAAAAACTTAATTAACGAGTTCTGGCTTGTATATCAATCAAACCTTATTCATTTTGTTTGGATGTGAAGAAAAAGAAGCGGGTCCAGGAATAACGCTGCTTCGTAACTAGCATTTGGTGCAAATTGTTACCATGGTGCTAATGCCCATTAAGCAATGAATGTTCTCGTTTCCTCTTCACATCTGTATTTACGGTTAAAGAGATCCATCTGGAGAAATGCTGAGCCCGTTTTTCGAGAACATCTCACGAGGCGAGTCCTGGGAGTTTTAGTTGTGCAGTTTTATTATGGAGTTCCTGACTTCTGCTCCTAATTTCTGTTCTTTCCTGCGCGGAACTGAATGTGACATAATTTTTGTTTTGTACTGATGTCAAATCTTTATTTTTGGACATGAAAGCGTGGTAATTCTCTGCTGTAGAACTGAGCTCTGTTTCTTTTGCGTGTAACTAGAGTGGTTGTAGCCATCTCCTCTTCGACTGATCTGTACCTATCTGTTCTGAACTCGAGGAAGAAGTACATAGGTTTAGTCGCTGCTCATGTTCTTTGTTCCTCCTATGGGTTCCAGAACGAATTTATGAACGCACATATGTAATGCAACGTTAGTTCATTAATACAATAATGCTTATTATGTGTATTTTGTTCTATTTCATTCTTTTTATTTCATTTTCATGCATATTGTTTGACCTCAAAGTGTATGTTGCACATCTGTAGTCACATAAAGCCGTGGATTACGAAAGAAAAGTAAACTGAAGAAGAGCAGCTCTTGAAAAAGGAAGAGGAACAATGAAAATATTTCATCAGAAAGAGCAGTTTTTTTATCACTGATGGGTGTAAAAAACGTTTTGGGCAAATTCTTTAAGAATATCATTTTAGGAATGATAAACAGGGCATTTTCCCAAATTCAGGCTTACTAGGCTACAAAAATAGCTGTGTAACTATAGCGTAGCATGCGCAATTTTAGAAAACGAAGATTATAGTGAAGAACAACTATTACAAGTAATTTGTTCTCTAAATCGCGCAATTTAGTAAATAAAAAATACTGCTTCTGAATATTTTCCCCTAAAATTCATATGTGCCAGTATTTAAATTATACTGAAGCAATTAATAGCAAGGACTGGAATACCATCAATACAAAAATTAGTGAAAATATATTAGAAATTCGATTTATTGACTTAAAATATTTACGAAATTAAATTTGTTTACTAATATAATATAATTGTACCCTATTATTTAGTAAAAAAAATCATTTTCTCGACTCTGGCCACACCAATTATTCTCTTCGTTAGCCTTGCGACAGTGATTAGCTGTATGAACACAGACCTAAGGAATTAATATTAGTTTTCGTTTGTTCTGAAATATTTTAATAACATTTTTACCAGTATGCATTGCAATTGGGAAATATCTACTAAATTACAATTCTCTTAAAATATTATCGGATACTTATCAATAAATCAGAATTTAATTATCAAGTGCAATCTTTTTACGTATGGAGTAAATATTTTGTTTGAAAAAGACAGAGAACATAGAAATTGAACAACATAAAAATTATTATTGCACAAATATCTTTGCAATTCTTTAAACAAACGAACAGGATGTTTAAAGACAAAGACGTAAATCTATGTTAAAAGCACATCGAAATATATGTCCAGATAAATTTCCAAATTGGACTCCTCATTGTTCTACGAGTGTGCCTAGTGCAAATGTGAATTTCAGTATACTGGCAGAAAATATAAAGATATACCACAGAGCGTCAATCTCTGCGATAATCACACAGAAGCAGTTACCAAAGTTTTTTTACGGCGCAACGTCAAAAGCAAAAATAATGTTTTTCGGAACTGAAAATATTTTCCCATCATAAATAGTTATGATCTGCGGTGAAAAACAGTTTCTGAAATTTTTTCTTTCTTTTAAAAACAATGTAATGAATCTATTAGATTTGGGAAAATTAGTCCATTGAGTTACAAAAAGAGAAGAATTTATTTACTGTAGAACATTTCAGTAATTCAAAGTTGATGAAGGTGTTTTGCTTTCAACCCCTGAAATGATTAATCTTTGGAAATTGATTTATTAAACGAAAGTAAATTTGGAAATATACGTAATTTAATTTCTTAATAACTTACTGAAATTATCTACTTTACCATTTTACTATCTTTATATCGTTTTGCTTGAGTCGCAGTTTAAGGATCAAATAAAAGTGTCACTGACAGTTTCTGTTTCTTTCAAAGTGACGAACAGCTTCAGACATTTTGAGCATCAATTTCGTTTTCATATTTTCCAGTTTCTGATGTTTCGGTATTCCTGTAGAAATTAAATCTATAAGAAATTTTTCCTCTAGCATTCAGAACCACATCTTTTAGGAAAGCGATAAAAACGGCGTGGTGGAAGAGAACCAGCTTCCTTTATTTCTTGAAAGCTTCCTTGCAGCAACCATTACCAGTAGTTATGAACACGATTACGGAGCATTAACCTCCGCGGCGGCGCTGCTGTTCATCCAGAGTCATTTCGATTAGTTGAGAAAGGATCAAACAGATTTGATTACCTGATTGATTTATGAAATATCTCGTTCTAGTGTTTATCGTATTGAATATACAGATAACCGATATAAAATATATACGCGATTCCTTAGGTTTGCTTCGGAATATATATGAGAGGTGTAGAGAATATTTAAAACTGGAATAAAAAATCGTGTTAGAAAAATTGGCAAAGAGTCAAAATTAAGTGTCGAAAGTAATACTGCGTCTAAGAACATTTTTATAATATTTTCCTAAATTTATGATCGTTCTCTAAATATATGCTCATAGAGAACAAAATCAACAATTGTAGCTAGACAGGAAAACCACTAATGTCGATTTTGATATCCCTTGCCGCGATTTCAGTGAGCACTGTTTCACTGGTCTTACACTTGTTTATTGAAAATGCAAACAAAATATTTTTTAAATGTGTTTTGGCAGGACAAATGAAATTTCACATTTATTGTACACCAATGTTTCTACAATTATACAAATCTAATAATTCGAAAAATATCTGTATATAATATGTCTAGCCAAAAACGTTTTTGTAACAATTTTGTAACTGATGCGACATTTGCAAGGTATTACTAACCTATTCTCATACAGCGGAAATTAAGAATTGCGGCTTCTCGGCAAGTTTGCTCCATAGATGCGTATATATTGAGAAATACACATCATTCTGAATGACACATCGTGAATTGTTTACGACTTTTTTATTTGTACATTTTCAGTTAGATTCCAACATGCATGATCTTTATAGTTCATGAATTTTCTGAAAATGCAAAGGTTTTGATTACAATTTGAATTCGTTTGGTTGATGATATAAAGTTCCTCCCAATGGTATTTAACAACAGCGCTTTTAACTGTAGCTTGGAATCTTCAAATTGCTGAGGGAAAAACACACTTGAAACTCCTACCTTGAAGAGCGTACAAAGCTTTCGCACCGAAAAATGCAATTCATGTGGAGCAAAAGTTTAGTGATTTCTGCTCATGTGCATTCCAGTAGAATTTTCAAATTACCCAGTGTTGTGATATTATAGAGAACATTTGTATAGATAGATACAACAAAAATCGACTAAAATTCAGGTTGAGATAACTTATTGAAATGAGATAGTTTTTGTGATGATTACTGCAAGTACTGACTTACATGTCTGTTTCACTACCTATTATTAATATCATTTCTTTGCAGAATGAAATATACGCTGACAGATATTAAAGATTGAAACGTTCCTATAAAAATCCTGAGCGTATGGTGAAAGCGAGTACGAAAGTATTCGTTCTCCGGAAATGGAATGATTGAAATTTTACTACCAATGAAAAAATATCGGATCTCGAGTGCTTTCCAACAGCGCACAAACTGGTTTAGACAGTAGCTATCAGACATTCGTTGCGAATATTCTTACTGCATTATCGGTTGTGTTGTCTTCACCTCCAGTATATTCCTTATAGAAATAATTAAACTTACGGCCTACAAAAACTACGAAGTAATAAGCACATTTCCAAATGTCGGTATCGTGTAACTTCAGAAAGCAAGTTGGTTGTCTCGACGAATCTCACACTACCTGAGCCGTAGATGTGCAGCAGTAAGGCTGTCTAGGGAGCAGTAGTATAAGTCAGATCATACATAATTACGAAGAAGGATCTAGCCGTCGTCCAAGGAGGGGAACTAAGTGAGATGATTGTCTCATAGTCCTACAAGCCTGAAAATCTTCAATATTGTATTTTCCTATCATCGAGCGAAATGTGCAGTATTTTAGCTGGATAGTAATTCTTCACCAAAGTAGAGAGCATGCAATGCGCATGATTATTTCCAATGGTTATCACAGAAGTGCAGATATCAAAGCAAATATAAGTGCAGGTTACGTTATCTAGGAACAGACTTAGGCTTAACAAAGTATCAGTAGTAGGGGCAAAAATCGCAATCCAGTCTTTTGCAAAAGACCTCAAAACTTTTCATTACATTGGAACAAAATATTTTTAGATAAAAAAAAGCTATTGCATTTTCATGCAACTCAAGAGGAAACAATGAATTCTGTCGATGATGGACAATGAATAAAATTTTTCATCGTGATCAGTATCTCAATAAGATTTGTAGTTTCTATCGCACTTCTAGATTTGAACCCAACGTTATGTGTGTTCTAAACAAAAACATGCGCCTATTATTTCAGGGCTGAATCTTTGGGTTACAAAATATCAGAAATAGCATGAAAATGGCTTTCGCAATTGATCTTGTGTCCATGAAATTATGTATTTGGGGAGAGAAACGTGAATTTTAGAGGAATAAAAGGTCAAATCATAGCTTTTGGAAAAATAGTAATTTGTAGTTCATTGGTTTCCATAATGTTTAAAAATAAAAAAATACAACTACTTGGAAATCACATTTTGAGAGTATGGAATGTTACTCACCTATTTTCATTTTATTGAGCTATAGTAAACTGACAAAAAACAAATTCAGATCATTTAAAAAACTTATGAAAAATTAAAATATATTAAATTCATATTCCGAATTAAATACTGCGAATATTTACTTACATCATTAAGATTGTATCTACAAAATGAATGCATTGGAGAATAGCGAAGTATTTCGTAATAATAATGAAAACAGTTTTAATTGATATTGTTTTTATTCTGTTTTGTTTTCGATTTAACATAAACAGGAATCAAAAAACATATCGTAGAAACTCTGCAACCGAAATGTGTTTCATTCCAGAAACAAATAAATGTAAGCCTGAATGTAGTTTGGGTAAATGTGTACTTTGGCGTCCTAAATTATTTCGTCGGAAAAACGTAACTGTGTGAGAAAAGTGCAACGTAGAATGTTTTGAGCATACAAAATTAGTATTTACATGAAAGGTATATAGCATTTTTAGATAAAAGGAAATAATTTTTCCGAAGTATTAACCTGCAAGTACTATGATTTGCAGTTGCTGGTGCGGGAGGCTGAAGCGATGCTAACGGGCACCACGTGAATTTTCCGTGCGTCGAAACGGAGTACGAGGTGGTAGTGAATTCGCGGAATAATACAACAGGAGTGGGGTGTATTTTTCGGAAGTGTGTGTGCGTCGTGTAATTGTGCGCAAGTAGAAGTAGTTCAAACATGTTTTATTAATTTTTGCGAAAGATATGTTCGGAATGGCGTTATTATTAGATTCACAATGTCTCCGAATGGAAAGATTTGGGTAATGTTAATAAATTTGTATACGACAGGAGTTTTGAGGAAGAAGGTTTGGTTCTGGTTGTACTAAAAGCTTTGGTTATGGTTTGGAAGATGTGCAGGGCTAGGTGATTTCTTCAAGCACTTCATATGTAGTTGTGCTGTTGTTACGTACATCGTGCTCACATTTTTCCCTCATGAAAGGGATATTTTTCAAAATAAACGATTTTCTTCAATTCAGATGTCGTACTATAGCAGGGAGGACTTCAGCTTCTTGTATTGTGGCGGATAATTAAATTTTAAGCCCTGCCAAAATACGAGAAGAAGTGTAGAGACTGACGTGTTTATCTTACGCTTTCTCAAATTACCCTTTAAAAAAATACAATGCTACGTAAAACCGACGAATTCCTACAAGACGCTTCGATGACTACGTACTGCTTAACCGCTTCCTTCTGTATTCTTCCGCCCGTTACTTGCCCTTCTCAACGAAGCTTCCATTCACTGGACTCCGCCTTGACGCCGTCGCCGCTCCGACGTCCTAGGCCCACCGCACGCACTCTTACAAACCATCGCACTCCCAGGTAAATACTTCGGAAAAAATATTTGCTTTTATATAAAAAATACTACATTTTTTCACCTTTCCCATTATTTTGCATGCTTAAAAAATTGTACTTCGCAATTTCCTCACACAGTTAAATTTTTCCGACGAAATAATTTAGGACGCTATATTACACATTTTTCTTAGTTTGTATATCGATGCAATATGACTATCCATTATATTTGCTTTGAACGTTAGAAATATTTAGGATTTGGAATTTACTTATTTCTTGTTTCCCTTTCCAATTTTTTGGAGTTTGAAACATTATTCTAAAACGGTATTTTGATATTTTTATCACAACGAGCATATCCTTTATTATTTCCTTTCCGTTGAAATTATCCAAGCTCTTTTACTATGTAATTTCAACGGAAAGGAAAGATCTAAAGATTTAAGCATATATTGTGCAAAATAAATAAATTAGGTTTTGTAAGAACGAAAATTTTAATAACGAGTATTAATGAAAATATTTGCTCGTTGACGTTATGATCAACTTACTGTTCGTAACAAAACAACTTGCCCAGGTTTGTTTTCCCATTATTGTAATGTAACACAAAATATCTAACAGTCAACATAAGTAGAAAAGGCAAATACAGAAGAACGGACAGTATGTCCTTTTGAACGATTTACTTTTACAATAAAAGTTTTAACGCTTTAAGCGGTGGCAGATGCAGCTGCAGTAAACGCCGCCCCAAATTTTCTTCATTCCACAAAAAGAAGTGTTCACATATATATTAAGTTTTACGAAATCTATGTTAAAAATATCTTTTCACGTCTTTGTCCGAGCAGTACGGATCATACACATGTGACGGTGAAAAGCGATTCGTTTAAGTCCTTTATTCTGCTGCCCGTGAGACGAATTAGAATGGCGATAGGCTAGTCCATCGGCACTGACATCAACCCGTGGGTAAATAAAAAGTTTCTAAAAGTTTTCTATCTCGTTGTTTTGTTCGCCGTTATTAATACAGCTATTTTACCAGATAATCAGTAAAATACGGTGTAAATATCCCCATAAATTACGACTTTGGTGGAAATTCATTTGTTCCAGGCTCGTTCTACTGACTTATTGTGCTGCCCATAGATTCGTTGGAGATTAATGCAGACCATTTTCCTCACACCGAGTAAATTCTTTAAACTGGTTAAATGGTTTATTCCGATTTTGGAATACTTCTCAAAAGAGGAATTATTATTCCCTTAAAAGACAAAGCAAAGCAAGAAAACGACAGGAAAACAAGAAAACGGCGAAAAATTCGTCACTTTCTGAAGTGCACAAAGAATGGAGACATAAGATGACATTAATTTCTGCTTGAAGCCTAACAAAGGATCCTCTTGAGTTTTCTGATAGTCCCTGGGTCCAAATCTTTGTCTGATGAGTAAAAAGGGGAACACTTGTGAGCTCTTCTTCGAGTTTCCCTTGAATGGGGTTTTGATGAAACTTCGGATGGGGTTCTCATCAAGTGTCTTTACAAATTTCTGGACTGCTACCTGATGTCCAGAACAGAATCTTAAGCTGGACAGCTTTCCTTCTCTAACGTAAAAATGTCATTCACAGAAATCAATCGTCAGAAGTCATATTACGATTGATATATGCATCAGTATACAAGTACAAAATGAAAAATACTTCCTACGGAAATCATTGTAGTTCCTCAACCATACGTACATATCACTAAGCTGTTTTCTGATATTCAGAGGTTATTAACTTAATGTTGCCATATCAAACTTCTACATTTACAGTGATCTTGACATAAAACTCAGGCTTCACTAACATCCATCACACGCCGTACACAGGATCTTCTATACTTCATACTCATAATCTTTTTCTCATGCAGACACTCCTGAATCTGATCCTCCAATGGTTTCCTTTGGCTGCTGGAACCTTTCCTTCCTGCCACTTGGGCTAAAATGCTTTCTTAGTCTGCATCTCATCATTCATTCTTTCAACATGGCCAAACCACTGAAGCATATTAGTCTCCACCTTGCTAACCATATTTGCTTCACTTTACACAACTGCAACACATCTTCATTTCTCACACAATCAGAATGTGTCTTGCCACAAACCCCCGTTAAGTAACGCATTTTTGCCACATACAAACTACCCCTATATTTCTTCTGTAGAAACCAGGTTTCACTGCCTTACATCAGAGTAGAAACACTTACACACTTTCATACACAGCCATGCTGGACTCCCTTGAGAAGTCATCATTCCCTTGAAAACATCGCAAAGCAGCCATGTATTTCAACGAAGAACTCACTCGCCTACTAATTTCACCATTCAATTTGTTTTCTGTGTCAAACATGCTTCCTAAACACACAGACTGATTCACTTCGTTATTTATTTGCGTTATGAGACTAGGATACGAAATGGTTGTATCATACGCTAATGGAAGCCTTATCCAGTTTTAAAAGTAATATTAATTACCTCAAGATCATGAAATTATCTTTAAAAGTCTCATAATGAATACAAGCGCTCTAAAGGCAAAGCGTTCAATTATTTGGATATGGCTCAAACATTTCCAAATCAAATGTAACTCCAAGTCCTGGACACTGTTTGTCCAACTGAGGGTAAAATATCCAGTTTCATTGGCAAAGAAATTGAGCTTCGCTTCCGTGAAAAAGAAATGACATGGCATTTGGAGGTATTGGGATTTAGATCACTTAATATATACCACTGACGTTTGCAAATGATGTCAGTTTAAACGCCAAAACGTCATGAAGATACTGCACTCTGCGCTATACATTGAGATCGTCAGAGAACAAAGGAGAAAAACCATCAGTGTAATTTTCGTACATGTAGTAACACACATATAATCCAAAGTGTCAGGCAAACGGGCAAATACTGAAATACAAAAGTAAACGTTTAGCAAATTCCTATTGCGAAGGTTTTTTAGAATCAACTGTAATCTTCGGTATTATGGATATTCATAAGTTTAAGAGGTCTAAAAGTTTTTGAAAATGTGAACTTTCAATATCATTTTCCTTTCGTGCTATGTATTTTATAAAAATCTAAATTTAGTTTGACCACCTCAGATGTCACCAGTATTGTATTCGCTTTTGTTTTGACAGTACAGATTTTCTGAATATTTTTTTTTACATAATATATTTTTTCCCAGATTTTGTACGAGAACAGTACTTTACCAGAGTTTTAGAGATTGTTTCCTGCAAGGCGATGAGAAAGTGATTTTGAAATTACTTTGTTTATTGCGAATTTCAAGGATCATTTCTTGGTTTTATTCTTCTCGTGTGGTGGTCCATGTATTACCAACTTTATTGTAACCAGGTTCCTCTTCCTAAGTTTTGGACGTGAAGCTGAAAATAACTATTCACTTTGTAGGATATTTCGAAGAATCATAAATTGTTACCTACGACAGGTGAAACTGCAAAACAATTGGAATGTGGAATTAGAAAATTCACTTTCTATATTCTTAGTACTTTTTCCCCCAAAAAAGAAAAGAAGTGTACATCACAACTTCCATCCTGTAAAGATTGATTTAATTTACGGAAAATTCAAACAAACTCGAATTCATTATCTGATCGGTCCATACGAAATAAAGAGACCCAAAGTCTCGTACGTGACGCTAGTTATTAGTAGTCACCTGAAAGATTAGAAATTTAACTACATTGATGATGAATAAACCAATCCATAGGTATCGGCTGGGTATTTCAAAATATGAATAAAACCATCTTGAAAGCTAACAGTTTATATTTTTATATAATACACTGGTGATCAAAATTAAGAGAATTTGCATATTTTGTCGATTTTCAGCAAAGGTGCGGAACCAAAGGTACACATTATGCCGCCAAATAAGAATGCAAATTTACAGTGTCGAATACGTAAGCGTACACCTGGGTGACGGCGGAGCTGTGACAGCGGAGGGCATGAAAACCACACGTGGATTTTTCCGCGATTAGTTCGTTCGTATTCCTCGGCGACATTCGTTGTGTTTCCGGCCAGAGGTGGGTCAATTTCATAAACAATCAGGTAAAATGAGTTACCACGAACGTATTGATGACCGAATGAGGCGGAGATATGTCGGTAGATTGGAGGCAGAGCAATCTCAAGTGCAGGTTGCTACAGAGCTCAATGTAACGCCCAGTGTCGTCTGCAATTTGTGGAAACAGTTTAAGGACACCGGATCCATATCGAGAAGGCCTGGGAAAGGTTGTCCAAGAGTCACGACGTCGAATGAAGATTGTTATTAGGCACTTTCAGCGAGGCGCCACAGGACTGCTACAGCCGCATAGCTATCTACTGAGCTGCATGCCTCCACTGGAATCCGAGTTTCAAGTGTAACTGCTTACGGAAGGCGTTCTGAGAGAGGGCTTTTTGTCAGAAGACCCGCTGTTTGCGTCCCGCTCACTACAGCACAATAAGGCGCGTTTAGCATGGTGCAGGCAACATCAGCCTGTTACCAGAATTCAGTGGGGTAACGTTCTCTTCACAGACGAGTTGCGATTCAGCCAGGACAATGATTCTGGACGTACCTCTACCTGGAGAGAGCCTGGGACCCGATACATTTCCTCCAACACCCGAAAAAGGGACCGCTATGGCAGCGGAGGTGTCATGGTCTGGGAAGGCATCATGTTGAACGGCCGCACACCTCTTCATGTGTTTGACAGAGGCTCCCTGATTGCTGAGAGGCATATGGATGATATCTTTAAGGCCTTTGTTCGACATTTTAGGGGTGCAGTTGCTCTTCGGTTCTTGTTTATGGACGACAATGTTCGTCCACATAGGGCTCATCTAGTCGATGATTATCTTGAAAGTGAGGATTTTCGCATGATGCATTAACCAGTCAAATCGCCAGACAAATACCTTATCAAACATGTGTCGGACGCTCTTGGGAGGGCAATTGCAGCTCGCCACCCCCTTCCGAGAACCATCTAGGAGCTGAAAACTGCATTGCTGCAAGAGTGGGACCGACTGCCACAGGAATTCATCAACTGCTTCGTTTTCAGTATGACGTCGCGCTGTCAGAGCTGTATGACTGTGGGAGGGGACCATATTCCTTATTAGAGTCATTTTCTGTTGGATCTTGCAACGTGAATTTTGGACATTCTTGCGCTGATAAGCTTTACTGACGATCATGAGTGCGTACCATGACTGTTATGTGGTATAATGTTTTCTCTTATACACTGAGAGGCCATTTTATTATGACCAGCTGACAGTTTTATGCAAATGAGCTATGACTGCACGCTGTTGCCGCTAGAGGGCAAGGCCAGTATAAAACGGTAAAGCTTAGAGCTTGCGACAGTAGTAGAAGTGATTTTTGGGTGACGAGATGGGTAAAAATGCGATGTGACGGACTTTCAGCGTGGGATGATTGTAGGAGCTCAGAGCCATGGAACGAGTACCACCAACCGCAATATTGAAATGTTCCAGCGCAGCTTTTGTTAAAATGTTCAAAGACTGGACTGTCAGCCAAAAAACTGGGTCTCTACGTGCAAGGTGTGGTCGTCATCGACTAATGACTGCTCAGGCGGAGTGGAGAGTGTCCAGACTGGTAACAAACAACCGAAGGGCAACTGTGCAGCAAATTACAGACCATCTTAATCAAGGATCCCCTCAAATTATCTCTGCATGCACTGTTCGCCGTACACTGCATCAGATGGGATATTGCAGCCGAAGGCCTATTTGAACACCTTTGTTGTCTGCAGTTAACAAGAGAAAACGTCTCCAGTTCACACAGCAGCACACGGATTGGACAGTCGGTAATTGGAAACAAATTATGTGGTCCGATGAATCACGTTTTTAGTTGCACCATGCCGATGGCCGAGTGAGAATTTGGCGGAAACAGCACGAACGCATGGACCCCAAATGCATTTCTACAACCCTTCAAGCTGGTGGAGGCAATGTTATGGTTTGGGGAATGTTTTCCTGGCATGCTTTGGGCCCTTTAATTCGTGTTGATCAACGTCTGACTGGCACACCATATCTAAACATCGTTGCGGACGAAGTGCATCCTGTCATGTGGATGGTTTATCCCAATGGCGAAGGCTACCTTCAGCAAGATAAAGCGTCCTGTCATACTGCTCGTATTGTACAGGATTGGTTTCAGGAACATGCTGGTAAGTTTAATTTGCTAAGAGGGCCTCCACAATCTCCAGATCTCAACCACATTGAGAATGTGTGGGATGGAGTTGAACGAGCCATCAGACAGCTGGATCCACAACCCTTCAATTTCACACTCCTGGAAAGTAGTGCTATTCATCAAGCATGGTCTCAGATTCCATAAACCACCTACTAATATCTCGTGGAGTCCATGCCACGAAGAGTCGACGCAGTATTAAAGTCAAAAGTTGGCCCAACGAAGTACTGAGGGGGTGGTCAAAATAAGTGGCCACTCAGTGTATTAACTGTGTATCGATACCGAATTTCATTAAAATGTGTCCATTAGTGTTTTCAGAATTTCGACGCCATTTGTACATACTCTTAATTTTGAGCATTAGTGTATTTTTCTGATGAAACTACTGCAAGGATTGTGTAATGAAACTTGTATTAAAATTTTTTTTTTGGTATGACGTTCTTAACATTACAGCTCTGTAAAACAAAGTACATTCGAAAATACACAATCGAATGAACTTTAAATTTCATAGAAAGATTCTGTAATACATTAAAATTTTATTAAAAACTTGGGTAAAATTTAAAATTTCGTTGAAATTAACATATGCACACAGAAATACGGAAACACCAGGAGTATTTTCTTTAGCCAAAACTTAAGCATTTTCATTTTCAACTAAAATGACTTAAAGCTATTTTAAAATCTACACGTAAAATATCTTTTCGCATTTGTGATACCGGCCAAAAATTAATGTGCAAAGTTTTAGAAAGCGCCGCATTAATTTTATAACATGAGAAGATTTATGTCCTATCAATATTTCATTGTAAGAAAGCAATCAGAAGTAAGAATTTCTGATATATTTTAATATTTCTAACGTATTTTCATGTTAGTGTTTATTGTGTGTTGTTTTGGTTGGATTCAGTGAATGTCAGTGATAAAATGGCCTGACTTTGTAGACTCATAATTACAATGAACACGATATAATCCGCATCTCACTAGATGCACAGGGGCACGTTTTAAATTTAAACGGATTTCTGAAAAAGCAAAAAACATTTCTTTTCACGGCTTGCGGTTCCTGATTGCAAGTAAATATTTGCACATGAGGTAATGATAAGAGTTGTAATTTATGTATAGAGCTGGATTTCATGTAGAAGCTATATATACACGGTGTTTCCAAATTCGTGCGGCAACCAAAGATTGCATAGTGATAATATCCTGGAACATATGGAACGTTAAGAAAAATATTACCATTTTTATCCTAACCAAAAATGTCAATAATTAAAAATTAAGGAAAATATTTTAAAAGAAATGGGTTTCAGAAACATTTTACACACGCACCAAAATAGTGTCAACACATCGTTATACCAAATATAAACCGTCCACGAACATCAAGGGAGGTAATAAACCGACCTTCAAATGCTGAATTCGCAGATAAGAATTTGCTCGTAAGAATAGGTATCGCTCACGTTTTAGCAAGCCTAGTTCATAAACTAACGGTATCTTGTTCGAAACCGCTATGTAAGAGATTTTTCAAAGGCTCAGAAAAAATTTCATCGTGACGTAATAGTGGTGTCTAAAATTTCTACGTGACGTAATAATGCTGTCTAAATGAATTTCATTCAAACTCATTTAGACACCACTGTAAACTAAATATGGCGGGAAAAAATTAAAAGATGCAGGGAAGAAAATGTCGGACACCCAGGGTCGAAGGGCACCGCCTAAAAGTACTGCACCAGCAAATTGTTGCCATCGGAAAAAAGATCAGGGACAAAGTGGCCTCGCTACATAACTCTAATTTTGGTTGGAACAAGACATTACTTAGTCACGAAAACAATATGTTTGGTTGCAGCAACAAAACGTTTTATCACGATAACAATACGAATTTTTGGATCAAACAAATTCCCCAAAATCGACCTAGGCATTTTGTTAAATGAATAAAACGTGTTGTCGAGATTATAATATATTCTGTAGAATCAACAATAATTTTCAGCAACATAAATTCGTAAATTCAACAAATGTTTTTGTTGACTGAATATCGACAAAAGGTTTTCATTGATTCAACAAAGTTTTTGCTGAATTAACCGACTTTTTCGCAGTGTAGTGAGTTGTTACCGGGCTCAGACAGCTATATATAGTGTTTAGTACAAAATTTAGCACGATAATCATTATTCATTCAAAGTGCTAGAAATTGGTAAACCCTTAAATTTGCCTCCATAGCAGTTTAGTGGTATTAAGCGTTGTATTCAAATCATTCTTCCGAGTGGTTCCAGTTTCGATTCCGAGGGGAATAATCTTTGGTGTGTTTGCTTTACGACACTGTCTTTCTGCATTCCTTCCCTGGAATCGATGACCACAAATAACAGAGAAAGAGAGAGAGAGAAAGATTTATGTAGAGGATTATAGGAAGGGGAATGTGTGACCCATGCCTTAAACAGCCTTTTGAAGAAAGAAGCTATGAGATTTGGACGAGAGTGCCAAACAGGAAAATCAAACGGAACCGAGGTATAAAGCGAGAGGAAGACACTTTCATTTGTAACCAGGGTGCCAGTCCCCAGGTTCCGACGGCCTAATGTGCCCATCAAATGCACGGCAAATATTTAGTGGTCGGAGCGTTCGTGCCTGCCTGGGACTTTTCCGTGGTAGAAACACACAAAAGGAATTGGCGTATGCTCTGCTTCGTTTTGTGTTGATCATTTTAGTCGTCAAATCCCTAAGCAAAGAAAAAGAAACCCTCAAATTGACACGTTCATTTATGTTAACAGCAACTCTACTTGAAATAATTCAAGTGATCCAAATACAGTGATCCGCTCATTCAAAGGAGGTAATAGATGACTACCCGGACAAGACATCCGTAGTCGAGTTTCGTAGATAATTCCTTGAGCTTGAATTGGTAAGAATTGGAACTTATTTCAATGCAGTAAACTATTCGTGCTGTAAACCAAACGAAGTACAATAATTCTGCCTTAGATGCACGATTAGAACTTGCAGGAGAAAATTAAGTGTTTATTAAAAGTAAAAAAGTTAAAAACACCATGAGATCTTTCGTGGCTGCTACAGCCACATCTTCAGATGGAATAACCCGACTGCTCGGAATCCGACAGTTAAATACAGGAGCAAAAAACAGGTCGTTGCAACTAAATACGAAGAAATACCCGATAACAGAGGAAAATCACAATTTTGTTAAGGCTACATATATACATTACTTAAAGTTCATGATTTCTATTGCTAAACAATAACCTCCACGGTTGATGTAAGATGGCAGAAAGTTCATCATTACAACAAATATTAATGTTTTGAAATATATACATTCTTTCAGTAAATAGTAATGAGGTTCAGGAGGGCGGAACCACAAGGATGTTAGTCTCGCTTCAAGTTGGAGAGTGTGAGCCTTTTTTGACAAAGCGAGAGAGGGCTGTAGATTGTGAAAAGATTTTCACACTGTGTTTATGTTCAGAGAGTTTAGTTTTTAATCTTCTTGAGTTCATACCAATATAAATACAGACGTTGTCGTCGTTCTCTCTTGCTTTAAGGGAAATGCAGTACACTCCGTACTTATCAAACATTGCAACACTATCTCGATCTTTTTAAACCCTAGCGAGAATGTTCTGAGTTCGAGGGCCAAACGACAAATTATCGCGGTGGCACACATTTTTCAGTATATCAGCACATTGCGTTATGTAATTCATGGCTCCAACGATCTTGGTGGGGTGACTCGCCCTTGTTAGAGTTATGAATGCCCATCTTTGAATCTTACCCAAGATGCGATCAACAAGCGTTTTATCATAGCCATGTGCAAGAGCAAGTTTTTTACTGAAATTCATTTATGCCATAATCTCAGATTATTATCTTTGTAAATGGGCTTAAGAATAGTACCCAGCATGTTGTGACAACATTGGATGCCTTTAATATTTCGAGTTTTGTGAATACAAGGGTGAGGTTTACTCCGGGATATTTTCGTAGTTGCTGGTATTCCGGAAAATCTGTTCCAGGATGAAGGAGGCGAAAATCAACGATGGTGGTTTTAAGTGTTTAAAATTTAATTCATAATGCTGAAATTTTCGTATTTCATTATTCTAAGATACGGAGTAATTTGCCTTTCCGAGATTTAAAGCTCTTTCCTACAAGAGTACTTCCGGAACCTTAGTAATGCAGGCCTATAAAACGAGAAGTAAAAGGGATCCAACGTGTGAATATTAAGAGCAATCCACGGAAACTAAACATTCGTCTGATCGTTTTTGGCATTTATATTTATTGGTAAGACCTGTGGCGCAATAGGCTAGCTTTTTGCCTTTGAATAAACGTACATCCCAGTATTCGGCAATTCCGTTTTCTGAGATACAGCGAAATATTTTATGATGTATCTTATGTTTGTTTTTATTGTTATAAATGGCACCAGTCGTAAAGTAATCCGTCTGTGCACAAACTTTACCTAGGACATAAAATTTCTACCACGTACTGTATGAAAATTCCGGTTCAGCTCGTTCAGCCGGCATTGACTACGGTGGCAATGAATGATATGCTCAATATTTCAGTTCATTGCTGAAGACCATGTACACCTGTCCATTTTGTTTCCAAGATTGGTATGTTAAAGAGTTATGTATGTGAACAATGATTTTAAGTTATTTCTTGTTTAAACAGCTATAGAATCTTCAATACTTAGGGCCATCTAAATTAATCAGTAGTTTGAAAATACTAATAATACTAATGTCGTATGGGATTGTACACAATAACAGATGTCGTATGGGATTGTACACAAGGCCGCAAAGAATTTATGTCTCCCTGCGTACCAAGCTCACTGTATACAAGAACTCAAAGCACCGGACATGCACTAACAAATTGCGTACTGTAGGTAGCTAACGACATTGATGAGGTGTCACGGAATAGGCCTGTTGGAAAAAGTGTTTTACAGTGATGAGGCATATTTTCACCTTAGTGGATACGTCAACAACCAGAGCAACAGATATTAGTCTACAGAAAACTCACATGAGTTGCACAATACGCCGTTTGGGACATGAATTAAAAGTCTGGGTGTGGTGTGCAATTTCACGACGACGAATAGTGGCGCCCATATTTTTTGATACGGCCCTCAACAGCTAGTCGCACCAGGACATCGATATGCAATCTGTTGCACTTCGGGAAGCAGAAGAACATTGTTATTTCCTACAACAGAACGGGGCAATGTGTCATACGTCTCGTGACACTCTGCAGTTTATTGACGACATATTTGATGACCGCCTGATTTCAAAAGTTTTGTCCCCACCCCCTCTCCCCAGATCACCTGATTTAACTCCACCGGATTTTTTCCTCTGTGGGTATCTCAAAGGTATTGTAAGCCGATTGAATCCAGGTACTATAGACGAACTAAAGCGGCGCATTACCAGCGGTGTTATGTCTATCAATTGTTCACTCCTACGCAAGGTGGCATCTAACATGGTTCACAAATTTTGCACTTGGTTTGTAGCTTCGAGTGGATATTCCCAACACCTCCTGTAAGCAAGTACGTACGTCATTTGGTGTCATTTGCTGTCGGTATCTCGTTTACCTATTAAGCTCATGATATCTTCGTTTTTTACTGGTTTTCTACATATTGGAAACATTCTGGATGCCGGGTTGCGTGACAAAATGATAACCCGATATATTAAAAATAAGTTTACTGATAAGAAGTTTCAGGTTCTAGGTAATATTATTTGGGGTGGTACATATACTAAGGATTTTGTAATTTTGATAAACAATAATATTTAAATGGATTCTCGTGGATACACGTGAAAGCCAATGCGTAAAATAATTCATTTCAAATTTGAAATCATGCCTTCTGTCGTGCAAGTCAATTACGCATCGAGATTGTTTCTTCCATGATGGGCTGTATAATATAAGGCCCGTCACTAATTTAGGTCCACTTGTACCAGACAAGCGAGAGAGCCAGTGCCGTAAGGCAAACATAATATCCATACTTCACCAGATTTCTAACCAGGACTCCATCTGATCATTTCCGACGAATGGTCAAAAGCCGGAGTGAAGACCATTGTGCCGCATATGCGGCGGTGTCAACTTCATGATTTGAAAAGACGTATTGCAAGGAGCAGAAGTTTCCAGGTAAAAAAGCAGCAGCATATGTAACAAACCTTAGTGATTTTCGTACACTAGCCTGTTTCTCCCTAATTGACGTCCGACATACGTGTTTAATACAGAGTACTTATAATTTTATAACACATTATCCAAAATGCATGTCAACGAACGCTTTCCAGACACAAAAGTAATTCTAATTATTTTGAAACCTTAAATAACTAGTAGATATGTTTAAAGAACTGTATGAATATTATTTTTGTGTAAGTGTATAAATATTTAGATACTGAAATGAACAACAACCGTTCATTTAGAACTTCGCATAGATCAAACTTATTTGTCCGTGATTGCCTGTTGTTTAGGGTATTTATTATGAATATTTCTTATATTAAAAATATATTATATTTTTTAGAAAAAATACTCAATTTCATTCAAATCGGAAGAAACTTGAGTCGGTAAATCCTCATAACGTTCAATCTTTGCCTGAATTGCGTTGTTAGGCAATTCTTTGGAGGAAGTGGACATGAAGGTAACCGAAGAACATTTGCAAATTACGCTTTATTTTCGTTTGTATCTGTTTGGGCAATATTACACAATTGCTAAATCCAGGTAGTCCTTACCGAATTTGGAGAATGAATTTAAAAAAACCAAACATTTTCTCCATGTCTTACTTTTCAAAGGACCATCATTTCAAAAATCTCTACACATTATCGTTCAACGTAGCATATCGTTCGACGTATGCTAATAACAATGTTACTCATGAACAATAATGGAAGGATAATAGTGTAACCAAGCGTAATCAAATCAATTGAACAGCTTGCATTTTTTTCAGGATATTTGACAAGAATTTTGCCATGAATATGATGTAACTTCATAAGAGACGGGAGTGCAGCAATCGTCCGGCTTGCAGGTGAATGTTCTGAAATTCAGAACTTGGTTGAATACCTAAACAGGAGAAAAAATATTTAACTGAGAAAACTCTGGACAAGCTGCAATTGGAATAGAAAAAAAAATCTATCTATCTAAAATTCGTTACCTAAAATAGCCGTGTGGAAGCATATTAATTCAGGCGTCTTAAGGCCATCAGGTATTTCAACAAGTTAGTAAAATCAGGCAAGGCATTGATTATGATTCGCTTTCCAAATACCATAAATCATTACTCAAGTTATGAGGATAATGACTGTGGAATAAATCTCGTTCGTATGCCCTGACTTTTGATCCCATTTAGATTATATTCAACAAAACTGGTTCAGTATACCTCCGCAATAACATGATAACGTTTTGTTGCAATCGAATCAATTTTACGTAAGTAATGATGCATAAGGTCTATGAAAAGATCCTGCTCCTGTGTCCTAATCTTTGACCCCATTTCGCCCATTTTCAGTAGGATTTGTCCCCATGCAGGTCCCTACAACATACTAACATTACATCCAAATCGAAACATTTTTACATAAGGTATGACGCATAATGGCGATGGAAGTGATTCCGCTCCTATGTCCCCACGTTGTCCCCTATCACATAATAAAATTTCATCGAAATCGACACTTTTTTTACGTAAGTTAGGACGCATAAGAGCGGTGGAATGGATCCCGCTCCTATGTCCTGACCTTTGATCCCATTTCGTTCACTTACAATAGGGTTCCTTCCCTGGTGTTTGCCTACCACAGACTAAAATTTCATCGAAATCGAACGATTTTTACGCGATTTATCGTGCAAACGAACATACGCACACAACGCGCGACGGAATGAGGCAGATGGGAATCGCGACCATCTGCTCGCAAGAGTGTGACGTCATAAAACTGTAATAGGATCCAATCACAATGCGTGACGTAATGCGACAGAGGACGTGACTGCGCGCCAACTTTCTAAAATGCAAGATTGTGACGTTATAATGTTTCTAAGCATGGATAACATTAATGGGACGACGCCATGACACTAAAAACTTGGTGATTCGGGGTGGTTATTTAACCCACTAAACGAATTTTCCTAAAGTCGATATCAAGCTACATCGATTTCTAGTACCAGAAAACGGTAGTTAACGACTTTCATCAAAATCCTTATAGCCGTTTTAAAAATAAAATTTACATACATACAATAATTGCTCCTTTAAGGTGAACGTCAAGTAATTTTGCTTCCTGTACTTCGAATGGAAAGTTTTCTGTACACATTTTCTTCCCAATTAATGCGTTCCCAAGGATGAAAATTTTAACATCGATTAAAATATCTTCATTTTATAACTTGGAATACTTAATATTTTGTAAAACATAACTATAATTATGCAATCTTATTTTTTTTGTCTACTGACGTCATCAAAGTACAGGTCGCGTCATCCTTTTTCTGGTTTCAACACCACCAAAGGAAAAGTTATTGATTTTTAATATAAATATTGTTATGTTTTAGAAAATATTAAGTAATCCAAGTTTTAATATGCAGTTATTTTAATCAATGTTCAAATTTTCATCCTTGGGAACACATTAATTGTGAAGGAAATGTTTACCAAAGTTTTTCCATTGGAAGTATAAGAAGCAAAATTACTTGACGCCCACCTTAATAATATGGGATAAGGGCGATGGAATGGATCGCAGTCCTGACCTTTGACCCTATTTCGTCCATTTTCAATAGGATTTGTCCCCAGTTCGTCCCCTACCACATACTAAAATGTCATTGAAATCGAACCAATTTTACGCACTTTATGACGAATAAGGGCAATGGAATGCATCTCGCTCTTATGTCCTGACCTTTGACCCCAATTCACCCATTTTGAATATGGTTCCTCAGTAGGTGACCCTCTACCACATAGTAAAATTTCCTTGAAGTCGAAAAATATTTACCTAAGTTATGACGCAAAAGGGTAATGGAATGGATCCCGCTCCTACCTCGTGACCTTTGACCCCATTTCGCCCATTTTCAATTGGGTTCGTCCCCAGTTTGTCCCCTACCACACACTAAAGTTTCATCGAAATCGAACCATTTTACGCGAGTTATCGTGCGGAAAGACGTACAGACGGTCGGACGGAAAAAGCTGGAGCATATACGTTTTTTCAACCTACGGTTGGAAAGCATAAATAAGAAATGAGCGTCTTACATCTCCAATTCCGTGATTAGTAGCCTTATAGTTTTCTTTTCTACGAAAAATACAGCTTTTTCGTTTTAAGATTTTATTAGATGAGTTATTATACACCTTTTTCTGAGTGGCCGCTTTTTTACGCTTTCCAACCGTAGCTTGAAGAAGCGTATATGCTCCAGCTTTGTCCGTCTGCCCGTTCGCACGATTACTCGTGTAAAAATGGTTCGATTTCGATAAAAATTTAGTATGTGGTAGGAGACCAACTGGGGACGAACCCTTTTGAAAATGGGCGAAATTGGATAAAAGGTCAGGCCAGAGGAGCTGGATTAATTTCATTCGCCTTATGTTTCATAACTTACGTAAAGATGCTTTGATTGCGAAACAACTCTTTCATGTTGTTCCCGAGGGAAAAATAACCTGTTCTGTAGAATAACAACGAAATGGGGTCAAAGGTCATGGCACAGAATTAAGATTTATTCCGCAGCCATTACTCTCATAACTTACGTAAAGATGCTTCTGTTGTGACAAAACTTTAGTATGTTGTTTTGCAGGTATACTGAACCGGTTCTGTAGAATGTCATCGAAACGGGGTCAACGGTCAGGGCATAGGAGCGATATTTATTCCACAGCCATTATCTTTATAATTGAGTTATGATTTCTGGTATGTTGGAAAGCGTATCATAATCAATTCATTGCATGGTTTTACTAACTTGTTCTATTGGCGCAAGATAATTTCAATTTCGACTGGCTGGGTTGTGGATATAGCAACATCTAGGACCAACTTCGTGGGTTGTAAGCAGTCGTTTGTGCTTGAATTAAGTCCACTGGTTCCAGCGAATAAAGAGACAGAGAGGGAGAGAGAGTCGTGCCTTAAAAAAAACAGCTCCCATGCTTCACCGGGATTCGAAAGCGTGCAATCTCGGACGAATAGTCAGAGCCAGTACTTAGATTTGTGCGCAATTAGGGCGACCATTTTTGTTGGCCATTTACTTCTAATTTCAAGTGTAAATGCACCCGAAAATATTGCATGTCAAAGTTATATTTATTTCTGTGTGAGACCTGTCAACGTTTCTGACTTTCTGTGAGTTATATTCTAAGCTGTGTGTCCCGATATGTGTGTTAAAGAAGGGATCAACGCTCTCAAGTACGATTCGTATTCTAAACAAAATTATTGGTAAGATACGCAAAAGTAGTGTCATCCTAATGTGTTAAAATTTGATCATTTGTACTGCTTAAACTGTTGTGTTGTTTATGAAGTCAGCATTGAGCTCATGCAGCTTGTTTAACGATCTCGCAGCCCCCGAGCTGCGAAGGTAAATGTTAATTTGCCGCCGATTGGAGCAAGCGGATAATGCTCCTCCGATACGTGGAGTGGCAATATCAGTAGCAAAAAAGAATGTTTGGTATCGTAGAAAACACGTGGCAGTTGCAAAATGATGAAAACAATTATTTCCGTCGTCGATGGATTCTTCGTAAACGAATACAACAGGATCTAACAGCGGTATCTCCATCAATTGCCATTGAATTTAGATGCCAACTAACAGCCAATCGGATCCAGCGGGCGGACAGCTAATGTTTAATTGAGAACGTTTGATTTTTGTAGTTAGAAGAATTCTAGAATAAGGAATTGTGCACTACTATGTTTTAACAGCGCTTACTCAAATAACAATCGGGAACCACAACGTTTATGGTTTTCAAAATTACAGTAACAAAATAACATGCCTCCTGACAAGAAACCTAAATTTTGTATAACAGCAAATACCTTGAGAAATTTCTCCGCAACAGGACAAATTCTGGATATAATGTTGATTCTTCGCTTATTAATTTCAGTAAATATTTTGCTTCGGTTGCACATACCATTTATTTCTTCTAACTTATGCATGGCCGAGAAATTGAATAATTGATTTATAGATTCGCGCAAATAAAATTAATTGCTAAAATAAACATTTTGGAAAGGACCTTGACATACTGCATAATTTTAATAAGGTGAATCGCATTCGTTTCGAAATTCAAAACCTGCTTTTCAATTTCTTTCACACAACTGATATTCCTTTAACAAGGTTGACATTACCTAGAGAAAAGTGCAGCATTCTAACACGGAGTTTACCCATTGCCATTTAGACTGCAAGACGCTGATATGCTAAATTATCGTTTGGAAATTCTTTAACTTCAACTACGTACGAATAGGACCCTTATGTATAATAATTTATTTTTACGTCAAAAAGATGTATAATTTTGCTTTTTAGATGCATGATGTAAGCAAAAACTGTGCGTCTAATTAATTCTCCAAATGCATTAATTAAGTGGAAAACAGGTAAGAAAAGACACTGATGTACTCAATTTGTGTAATTATTAAAGAAGGAGTGATACATACAATATTCGTTAAGAGAAAATTGTAATGCTATCCGTGAATCATAGGTATCAAACGCACTTTGCTTAAGCTATGTCATGAAATATTCACCTTATCTTAACGTATAAGCATGAATCAAGGGATATGTGTAAAATCGTGAATCGGGGTTAAAGAGCACAAATCATTAAATACAAAATTATGTGTTTTTGTAAAAGTGTCCTTAGTTTGAAACTCTACGTATTGTACTAACATTACTCCATAAAAGAACCGGAAAATTTGCTTTTTTGTTTCTTTAGGGGAGTTTCTAAATATTAGGTTTAATTTTTTGTTGCTTATAGTATTATAATTTTTATTCAGTTCTTTATTAGGAATAATTTTTATAATTCAGAAATCTTACTTATTTTGTGCTCGGGCTGATAGCTGTTTAACTTTCTGAAGCACCGTTCGAAGCTGTTGGTTAAGACAAAATTCAAATAAGATGGGTGTAATATAAATTATACACCAGTGAATCTACAAGTTCACTAATTAATGTATCTGCATTTTCCTCTGAGCTCAATACAACGTTAAGTTTGGGATGCTTTTATAACCAAGGCAAATTTTGGAAAGAACCAAGTTTTATTATTCACATATTTATTTATTTCGATTGGAAGTTTAGCCACCACCGTGAGCAACCTGATGTGGGCTATAGGCCTTTGCCCGTCCAGAACAAATACCACTAATTCCAAAGAAGGGAGAGAGCCAGTGGCCTAAGGCAAACACAACAGCGATGACACGCCGGGATTGTAACCCGGACTCCATCCAGGATTAACTGTCAGAAGCTTGCACCACCGGGGCTGCATTAATATTTCAAAGTTAAGAGAAGAACAGCAAAGGTCATTATTGATTATCACTTTTAAATGAAATTTGGATTCTTGATAAACCAAAAACTGAAGAATAGTTAAATTAAATGCCAAAAAAATTATATTTTCGACAAGTGTTTGGATTATGCGCATCATTTTCTACTGCCAATATAAATGCCCATGTGCTACATGTTTTAATGTCACTGAGTCATTTAATGCATATAGCCTTCTGTTTCACACACTGTATTATTTATAAACGATCACTGTTTCCCTTTATATAAAACACAGCATTTTCTCAAACATTTATGAGTTTCCAACACTGTTTTTTCAATGGTAACGCAGTATTCAGGGGAAAAAATTCATTGCTTTTGTCTATTTAATGCTTTTTCTTCTTTGACATGTTTACTTGCCTTTGACATCCGATAACTCTAAACAACGTTCACATTCGCTTACAAATTCAAATTTTTTTCAAGAAGTCGGAGAGACTGGAACTGTATTTTAATACTCAACTTTTAACAACTCTCTAACGTAGCCTTTTAAATGTTTAGGAACAGAGAATGAACGAACTAATACTAAACTGTCAAAGAGAATCCAATTTCAGCGCTTCCTTATATCATTGTGAAGGACGTTAGGCATTTCATAGGAGGTATCCAACTAATTCAGATGATACGTCTACCGCTTCGGTTTTTGTAAAACAAACTCTAAATCATATACAAAAACTAATAACTATTACGATTGATTTAATAAGATGTGAAAACATAGTTTTGGGCTTTGCAATCAAAATAAGATTTGCATCTTTGAGGAACGTTCAGAAAAATTCACTCATTGATATGCATCAAGGGAAAGTGTTTTTGTGAAAACATTTAGTAGTCTCTGAAGAGTAAAAAAGTATTTAGTAAAATATTCGAAACAATAAATACGTAAATGAACTTCGGCTAATTTTACTACCGGGATGATAAAATGTAGTTCATATTTGGACGGGTGGAATAACCATCCTCACTCGAAATGCAGGTGTTTTATTTGCCAGTTTATATGCAATACAAGAAACCTGGCAACTGAAAAATGGCAGAAAAGTGCAGTCTGGATTACTAATACATACTTTATTTTTCACACCCCATTTCACTTGCAGGTGAAGTTTTAATTCCACATGTTTTAAGTATCATCACTAGGGTTAGCAATTTTATGATTTTGCGTATTTTTTGGGGGAAATACTAAAAGGTTTTTCATGTGATACAAATATGTTTCATACGAAACCTAGCTGATTTAAGTACCTTTCGTAAGGGCGTTTCTTGCACTTTTTCGGGATTTTGACGTAATATGGCACTATTTTCAGTTTTTTCGGACATTTTAGATAATTTTTTGGTGTTTTTCAGTCAATATTTTGAATATTTCAGCATTTGTTTATGATTTTCTCCGAAACTCCATATTTACCTCTGAAAGATTGAAGCCAGACTGAGAAACTAAGCGGGGACTGCTCATGTTCAAACATCTGTACACGCGTCGTAGCAAACGGCGGCGCCTTGACGACGATAAAAGAATTTCTTTCGCTCCCGTGTCTCATTTCAAGCGGTTAGGGTGCCCATTGGCATTATGTCCAAAGGTGAACTTCGGTGCGGCGGAGGGTGGGTAACGAACACAGCAGGATTCGTTCTCTGTTTGGGCAGAGAGAGTCAAACCACTGATACACGTTTTACTGTATAACCCTGCCTTCCTCTCGTCCTCCTCTCTAGTGTAGCGTGACTGAATATGAACTCTTCCAAATCTGTCTGCGCGAGTTCTAGAGATAACGGGGCTTCATTGTATCGCGACATTTTTCGGAAGCTGCACGTGTTTATTAGCTGTGAATAATTTTTGCGTAGTAATTGTAAATTTCAATATCCAACATGCCTAAAGTGAAAAAAGTTCCTCACAGAAATTAAAACACTTCATTTCTGAATACCGTGAAAAAGTATTCTCTACTGATCGATTGGTACTATATTGCAAACTTTGCGACATGAGATTTACCGCGGAAAAGGATTTTTTTGTGCAGCAGCATGTCAACAGCGGAAAACACAAATAAGGTCTGCAGTGGCTCCAAGACGACAAACAGTTGCAGCAAATGATCCTTGGCCAAACCAACGCGTCTTCAAAACATTTTGCGTTTTACGAAGATTTCTGCTTAGCTTTCATTTGTGCCCATATTTCCTTAAGCAAAAATTGGCATTCCGAAATTGAGTGGCTTTTTAGAAAAGCACACTGGAACGTCTTTGCTAAACTCCTACACACTAAGGAAAAATTATTTCTGACACCCGTGAAAACACCATGCAAAAGATAAGTAGAAATAAGTAGATTCAGAAACACCATGCAGAAGATAAGTACAAAAAAACTGTCAATGGATCCAGAATCGCGAATGCGCTCATGGTGACTAAATCTGCTTTTCTTAGTATTATAAACCAACCTACAAGGAATTGCAATTCACATGCTTAGAAAGATTTTCTATTTAGTTTGGAATTGAAGAAAGGAGGATATCAGCAGAGTTCTGTGTGCAAGATTAAAGAATAGGATCTTGGATGTAAAACATTTTAAATGTTTTTGAAAGCATAAATATTAATCAACATTAATAAATTCTTTTAAATAGACCAGTGTCCCATCAAGAATATTACTATTCATCATGTCATTCACAGTTGTGTTCTACTATATATTTATATTTCTAAGCAAAATATTATTACAGTATCTCATCAATAATATTACTACGTATAATGTCATTCACAGTTGTGTTCTATATATTTATGTTTCTAAGCATAATACTATTACAGTATCCCATCAATAATATCACTACGTAAAGATATTACCATGGAGAACATATTTGCGAAAACATAATTATAGAAATTGAAACTGGAAAGGATCTAAGACGGACAGAATTCCAAAGTTTAATAACATCGAAGATAGAGATTTAAATGTGTACAATTATCCAAAACAATATGTCATACATATAGAACTGCCCAAAACCCATTTTTCCATCTGGGAACAGAATGTATTACTGTAATCAAACTCATAAGAAATGCTGGCTTTATTCCTCCGCGCACATCCACAAACACCAAATCATGGCTAAAAGAACATTCCACTGATTACTAGTATCTTTTCACTTTATTCCATGTATTTACTTTATTCAGAAAACTTGAAAAAGTTGCTCTCCTGGAGGGGAATTAAAAACATACTGTTGTATTTGGCGGCTTGCTAAGTAAGCTAGATGGAAATATTTCTCAATAACAGCTGTAGTTGATGATCTCGCGTTTTGACACGACTGGCCGCAAGAGGGACACGGCGGAGAGAAAAAAAGAAAACAAGGGACTTTTTAGTTGTTGTTGAGAGCTTCGTGGGAAAGAAGGTGGATTAGGGCGGTGATATGTAAAACTTCGGTGTGTACTGTGATAAGATCAAAAGTGTGTATCTTCATCATCATCATCATCATTGTCAACCATTATCAATCCACTGCTGGACGAAGGTCTCCCCAAGTTTCCTCCACAACGGTCTGTCTTGTGCCAGTCTCCTCCATGTCACTCCCGCATATTTACGAATTTCATCCACCCATCTCCCATGTGGTCTTTTTCTGGGTCTTTTCCTGTCCCTTGGAATCCAATCTAAAATCTCGGCTGTCCATCTATGGTCTGTCCTTCTGGCAGTATGTCCAGCCCATTGCCATTTCAGGGATTTAACTCTGATCATGATGTCTTCCACTCTCGTCATTTTTCGGATCCACGAGTTCCTCTTCTTATCTTAGCGCTGTATAAATAAACTAGGATTTTTTTGTAAACATACAGTGCTTGACTATCTCGGAATACATAACAGTTCTTCCACGGATTTTATTAGGTGGAATAATTTCTTTTTTGGATAATTACTTGCAGCGGCCTGAACGAGATACGTAAGTACAGGTTTATTGTTTCGAAATCTTGTCTTTCGTAATAAAAAGGCGTCCGCGACAGGACGCGCTGAGTAGATATTAGTTAAGAAGATGGGCTGTTTTGACAAGGAATTTGTAGTACCCGCAGGAAAGTTGCTTTGAAAATCCGAGATATTGAATGTTGGTTGTTTCCTTATAGTTACGATATTCCTGGAACATTATTTTAAGATTTTGGGTAGAACAGTTTCGGTTTCAACATGGAACTGCTTACAAGGAAGAGAGGCCATTTAAGAACAAGTTTCACTAAGGTAGCAAATAATTTAGACGAACATTTAAAGGCATTAAGTTTGGATTTGGATAACATCACAGCTTTATTAGCACAATTGCAAAAGAGATTTGACGAAATTAGTGAACTAATAGGCAAATTTTAGAAAGCTTACAAACAGGAGATACAGCAAGTAATGATGTGGAGCATGAACAGGAAATCGAAGCTGCGGAATCGTATAGTGATCGTCTCATATTCTTGAGGACGAAGGTAAATCGTATTAGTCACTCTGAAGATAGTGATAATACTTCTAATAGAGCTGAAGGTGTTTCTTCAAAACGGAAGTTTAAGCTACCTAAGATAGAATTTAGAAATTCACCGGAGATAATAAAGAATGGTTAGGGTTTTGAGGGCAGTTCAGGAAGATACATGAAGATGAAGAAATTATTCCTGAAGAAAAGTATCAGTATTTACTACAAGCTACCGGAACTGAATCCAATGCTAGTGATATTGTAGAAAGTTTTCCCCCAATTTCTGAAAATTATTATAAGGCTATCGAATATTTGAAAGAACGGTTTGGAAGAGAGTTACTGTGTTTAGTGAGGACAAATTCCAATAATCCCTCAGGTAGGATTTCAATATTGAAGCTTTTTGATAGAATTGAAACCCATTTGAGAGCATTAGAAAGTTTAAAAGTAGCAACCGACAAAAATGCCGCCATGCTCTATCCACTTGTGGAGGCGTGTTGGTACATTTTAAAAATATGGGAACGAAATTTGGCATCTAAGGATCAAAGAGAAATTAATAAATTAGAACACTTGATGAAATTTCTAAGAAAGATAGTAGAAAGGGAAAAAGCATAGCAATGGTGAAAAAAGGTTTCAGTAGTGAAACCCAAAGTAAAACTAAATTTATTCCAAAGCCAAGAGCTAGCACAGGAATGTGATTCCCACTGCGGCATGATTGTTAAATAACGAGGCAACAATGACAAAATCCAGAAGGGATGACTGTTGTATTGTTTTGTAAAGATCAGCATGAATCTGCCAGTTGTAGAACTGCAAAAATTATGCCGTTAGAACAGAAGAAGCAAACTGTATCTAGAAAAGGAGGATGCTTCGCCTGTTTGATTCCAGGGCATTGTGCGAAAGTTTGTAGAAGATTTGTAAAATGCACTAAATGTTTTAGAAAACGTTATGTAGTTATGTGCCCAAATGGAGATGATGATAAACAAGGAAAAAGGGAGGTGCAAGAAGCAGATGCAACTGACAAAGGACAGTCACTTGCAAACGAAACCTGTACTCCAGAAGTGTAGCTGCAGACTTTAATCGTGCGAATACATGGCATTGGGAAAACCCAACTAATTCGTGCTCTTATTGATTCGGGCTCACAGAAATCTTACATAAAAGAAAGAATTGTTTCAAAGATGGGATACGAGGCAATGGGTGTGGAGAAGATGAAACACGGATATTTTGGAGGTGCTGAAGTAGTTGAAGAGCATCGAAAATTTCGAGTAGTATTCAGCAATTTGCAAAAAACTTATAAATGCAATTTTGAGGTGTATGATCAAAAACGGATTTGTATTGAAGTATCAAGTTTAAAAGAAGGATCATGGATAAATGAGCTTAAATGACAAGGTGTTGTTCTGAATGATTATGCAACCGAAGGCCATACCTTGAACAGATCCTCCGAAATTCAGCTTGTAATAGGAGCGGACGTAGCAGGAAACTCCAAACTTGAGGGATGTGACAATTGAAAATTGGGCTGACTGCTATCTAAATTCAACTGGGTTGGACTGTAATGGGGAAATTATCCGAGGATTCTGGCACTTGTAAAGATACTTCATCTGTTTTGTCACTGTTTATAACAGAGAACGAAACAGCTGATCTCTGGAAATTGGAGAACATCGGGACTACAGATCCTCCTGAAAATATGTTAAAACAGGATATTCAAAGGGCCACATTAAGTAAATTCAAAGAAACCATAAAACAAGAAGATGATGGTAGATATGTAGTTTCATTGCCCTGGTTAGACACGGATACACCAGTTTCAAATTGTCAAGAACTTGCAAGAATTAGGCTCACCAATATTCTGAATAAATTGAAGAAGAGTGATATTTTGGATTTATATCAGGACGTTTTGGATGATTGGCTTCAGCAGGATATAATTGAAGAAGTTTCTCCGGAGGAAGAAGGAGTTGGGTTTTATTTAATACACCGACCGGTCATAAAGGAATCGGCTAACATGAAAATTAGACCAGTTATTGACGCTTCTGCACATGATAAAAATCATGTATCTCTACATTCTTGCCTACAGAAGGGACCTAATATGTTAGAGCTAATACCTACAATACTTACACGCTTTCGGATGAGTAGATGGGGTATGACAGCAGACATACGTCAAGCTTTTCTACAAATAAATTTAAATGTGCAGGATCGAGATTTTTGAGGTTTTATTGGGCAAGTGATAGGGATCTGGATCAGATGAAGATCTACTGGCATTGCAGAGTACCATTTGGAGTTACATCTAGTCCATTTTTATTAAGTGCAACTATAGCGCATCACTTGGAAAACGTACAGAGAAATTTCCGTGAAACGGCAAAACAACTGGGAGAATCACTTACGTGGATACTTGTGTGACCAGTTTGGATAGCTTGGTTGAAGTTGAGAAATTTTGGAAGGAAGCACGAGTGATAATGACTGAGGCGATATTTGAGCTTCGAGATTGAAGATGCACTGAAATTGACGAAGAGGAGCAAGTCCTTGAATCCCCGGGATTTGAATTGTCAGAATTTTCGCAGAACCCTGACCAGTCAGGTTCTAGAAGCTATATTCCAGTATTGGGATTGATATGGAACGTGAGACAAGATACACTAAGTTGTAATGTACACGGCTTTCCCGTATGTAAGGGAGATAAAGTGACGAAGTGAGTGGTTTTGTCTCTGACTCAGATGATTTTTGATCCGTTAGGGTTTGCTTCTCCTTTAACACTGCTGCCTAAGTTACTATTACAA
This sequence comes from Macrothele yani, assembly GCA_039090855.1. Taxonomy (NCBI): domain Eukaryota; kingdom Metazoa; phylum Arthropoda; class Arachnida; order Araneae; family Macrothelidae; genus Macrothele; species Macrothele yani. The sequence continues at coordinate 171,617,229 of CM077034.1, forward strand.
GAATGATGAAGGTTGAAGCTCACCTGGGATGAAGAATTACCACCTAGTATATCAAGAAAATTCAACCGATGGCGAGGGCAAATTGTTGAACTGAAGCACGTTAAGTTTCCTCGTTGGGTATCCAGAGATTTCCCTGATTACAAGACCTGATTACTGGAGACTGCGTGTTTTTTTTGACGCCAGCAAAACGGCTTATGCTACCTGCATATTTTTTCGGGAAGATACAAATGAAGTTTTCTGTTGCCAATTCATACCGACGAAATCGAGAGTGGCGTCATTGAAGATTATATCTATTCCGCGTCTCGAACTGTCGGCATGCTTTATAGGGGCTAGATTGGCTGCGGCTGTAAGAAGATATATGAACCTACCGAATATTGCTATGTTTTTCTGGACGGATTCAAATGATGCTCTTGGTTAGATCAAACAGAACGAGGTGTGAGCCACTTTTGTAGGAAATCACGTCAGCGAAAGACGAAAACTGAGCATCCCAAACGACCGTCATCACGTTCCAGGCGACTTGAACCCTGCAGATGTGGCCTCAAGAGGATGCAATGTACAGAATTTGACTGCAACTGATTGGTGGAATAATTCGAAATGGCTATCATCGATTCCGAATCTTTAACTATGTGGTGAAGAATTAAAACCGGTTGAAGCTGTGCTAAATGAGGAAAAGAGCAGAACAGTCGTAACAGCTTTGAATGCTGAGAACAAAGTAATCTTGTCGTTTGAGAGATTTCTTCATTAAAAAAACAGTACGAGTAATTGCTTGGATCGAACGTTTCTGTAGAAATTCTAGACAACAAAGACACGAACGTTTGTCTGAAGAACTTACTTCTGAGGAATATAACGAAGCCGAAGAAATCCTATGGAAGGCAGGGCAGAAAGAAAGTTTTGGCACCTATAGAAATAAATACATAGTTTCTTTGCAGCCTTTTATGGATGAGAGGGGATTAATTAGAACAAGATCTAGGATTTCAGAAAGGAGACAAGATAGTCTGAATTTTAGATTTCCCTTGATTCTTCCTTTCAATCATCCGATTACAAAGTTGCTTTAAAGAGACAAATATAAGCAAAACTGCCGTGCCGGAGTTCAAATTTAAATTTCGATACTGAGAGAAGACTTCTCGATCTTAAAACGTAGACGTGCGATACTTCGTGAGATCACAAACTGTAAAAGATGTAAACGTTTTAATGCAGATAATTTCCAAGTTTCAGCAGCACCATTGCCAAAGGAAAGAGTACAAGATTGTGCAGTGTTTCAAATCACAGGTGTTGTCCTTGCTGGACCGTTGTTTATTGAAATAATAAGAAAGCTTAGATAGTACTGTATACTTGTGCGGTTTACAGGGCTGTGCATATGGAAGATAATACATCCTTATCGACCGAGGCAAGGATAAAACGTCTAAGAAGATCCATTGCTAGGCGAGGAAGATCCGAAGTGATATATTTGGACAATGGAAGCGATTTCATAGGAACTGAGAATGTGTCCAGGAAAATCAATTTGGGAAGAAGTACATAAGAGAGCAACAATTAACAAGATAAAGTGGAAATTCAACCATCACAGTGCTATATGGTGTGGATGATTTGGGGAAAGGCTAATTAGGATAACGAAAGACTTGTTAAAGAAAATTCTTGGTAAAACCAGCCAAAGTTATGAAGAATTAGGTACTGTTTTGTGTGAAATTGAGAATGTCATAAACTCCCGACCTTTGACATATATTTCGGATGATATAAATGACTTAATTCCTCTGACTCCGAATATGTTTCTGAGAGACAATGTAGGAGATTCTACAGCTGGTCTCAATTATGCTGAACAAGTGGAGTTCAATAAGCGTTGGCAATATCGACTAAAACTGAAAGGAGGTCTAAAGAAAAGATTCAGAATACAATACTTAGGACAACTTAAACATTCTAAGAAAAGTTGCCAAAATAAGGACACCATAAAAGTAGGATAGATGGTTTTGCTAGGGGGTAATAAGAGCAAGCGAACGGAGTGGCCACTTGGTAAAACAGTGGATCTGCATCTAGGGAAAGATAGACAGGTACGGGTGGTCAAGGTGAAGACGAAGACAGGATAAATGATCCGGCTCACACAGCATCTCTTCCCAATCGAGGCCAGCGATGAGAAGGAAAGCCTACGGGAAAAAAGTTTTATTCCATCATTTAAACAGGAGCTCCCAAAGGGAACATCGTCGATAATTTCTTCACGAGTTGTGACAAGAAGTGGAGGAGTGACAAAATCGCCCAACGAAACTCAAGTTCCGGTTTTATTGAGTACAATTAGTGATACTCAAGGTGGGGAGGATGTTGCGTTCGGCGGCTTGCTAAGTAAGCTGGATGGAAACATTTCGCAATAACAGCTGCAGTTGATGATTTCGTGTTTTGACACGTCTGACCGCAAGAAGGAGACAGCGGAGAGAAAAAAAAAGAAAAAGGAGTTTTTGTTGTTGTTGGGGTTTCGTGGGAAAGGAAGGGGATTATGGCGGTGACTTGTAAAACTTCGGTGTGTATTGTGATGTGACCAAAAGTGTGTATCTTAGCGCTGTATAAATAAACCAGGATTTTTTTTAACTTACAGTACTTGATTATCTCGGAATCCATAACAGTTCTTCGACGGGTTTTATTAGATGGAAGATTTTTCTTTCTTTGGATAACTATTTGCAGCGGCCTGAACGAGATACGGAAGTACAGGTAATTTTTTTCGATATCTTGTCTTTCGTAGCACATCCTTTTCTGATGTAAGGCAACAACTGCAAAGGAAATCGAATGAGCCATCGAACGCACCACAAATAACTCACCTAATAGTTTAATGTCAAGTCCAGTAGGAAAAATTAATTTCGGTCACTGTCTTCAGGAACACTATGAGGTTTCATAATGGAGCCAAAAATGAACGGTCCGTAACATGTTATATTAAATATTAAGGTATTACAACACCGAAGGTTTTTGAGAAATGACCGCATATAACTTTTTTTTCACTCTGCGACTGAGACAATACGTTATAAATACAGTATAACATATTCAAACATTAAGCACAATAAAGATTTTGCAAAGCCTGGGTCTCTCATTACATGCTTTTAAGGACACGAAGCGGTCGGAATATTTTTCCTAATGCTGTTCCGAATTTGAGAACTAGTACTTGTGGTACTGAGATGCACACAGGTACTTGTCTTAAAAAGTTTCACCTCTTGTTTTTCTCTTCACATTAGTTGAAATTCAGTACCCGTTTCTATTCTTTTGACAAAGATACTTTCGTCAAAAAGATCTCACTTTATTTTTTTACATATGACGGACATGCGGGAATGGAGAGGAAGCTTTACGAACTTATTCTGCGGCATGGCAATGAGTAGATTTCGTACATTCTTATAACAGCCATTTTCTGCAGGGGAAGTGTTACCATCGACCTGGAATTACCGTTCAGGTACAGCATTTAAAAGATTTGAATCTGATACCAATAAGGACAGTGACATGATACTTTCGCTCAATCAGAAACTCGCTTTCTTTTGTCATGTACATATGATTTGAGATCTGCACATCTGAAATATCTTTGTTTCTGCATCACTTGCGAATTTATGACACAGTTCTCTTCTCAAGGTGTACACAGCTCCAATTTCCCTAAAATCGTACTATTTGATTTGAATTATAATGGTAACAATTATTTTTTTAACTTCGCAGAATACTTGCAACTATGAAATTTGAATTTTACGATACCTGCAAAATGTACGTGTAAATTTCCGAAACAAATCATTACATTGGAGCTTGTGATAGTTTCCTATTCTGAATTGCTTTCAAATGCGTTTTTCTCATTCAGTATGTTGTTATTTACTCTAACAATAAAAGGAGCAGCAACAAATTAGAGTCTCAGTGAGACACTTCTGGAAGGTACACATCACGCCTCAGATTTGTGCCTCATTTCTTGCACAAATCGCAATTTGCGACTAATTTACATCAAACTTAAAACCAATTGTTTTCCGCCCACAGCTTTGCAGAAGTATCCAATGATAATTAAATGTTTCAGCATTTTATCAGCGGGAAAACACTCAAGAAAAGTGATCCATGATTATAAATACAATAACAGTTCCACTAATAGTATTAGAAAGCATCCGATGCATAATGAATTGAAAAAAGCCATCATTCTGCAAAATGATTTATTTTATTTTGCATTTTATTTTCCAAACATACGCTATAAATCCCTTTCTACTTATTTATTCAGCTTTAGTATTTCGGCAGTTCATTTTATTTTGGCAGTTTTTTTACCCAACGTATTAAGTGGGGTATCTCGAAATTGTTCCTCAAACATTTTCTATGAATCTCTGGATTTCATGTCGAAAAACAGTTATCCAAACTCTAGCATATAACGATTAGTCGTGGTAAGTTTAATTGCGGAAAACATTCGAGATACCCTCCTTAAAATAATCTATTGGTACTAGTTTCCTTTAGCGGCTTCATATAATTTATCCGAATTTCTTTATAAAACTAATGTTCAATATGTGTCTTGTGATGCAATATGTGTCTGCGGAGTGCGCACGTTTGGCTTTTAAATTGGTCAAAATAAATTTGAAAATCGGTAGCTATCCGCTACTATGCTTCGGCAACCGCAATTTGCAATAGCATGCAAATTTGTTTTCACGTCGTTGGGTCGTCTGATACGTGGATCTTAACGGTTTCAAACCGATAAGCTGTACATGCGTAAACTTCTGAACTGTATGACGTCTAGTACTACTAAACACTTATGCCAAAGTTAATCATATCATGCGAATTTTATTCTTTTAGATAATGAAAGACAGCTTCTTTGAAATACTTCATGATAACCCACACAAAGCACGTAATTGCCGTGTGACAGTGTCTGATGACATTCTCTGATTCATTGGAAAATACATGACATACATTAGCAAATAACTAAATACAATTCAGTATTACCACACACAAAAAGAAAAACTGCTGAAATTATTTACTCTGGAATATATAAAACAATGCACTTAACATAATGCCTGAATGTTTTGCGTATAATAAAAAAATATCTTGACTGTGTTATAAAAAATGACTGTCTCTGGTTTCTTTTTCTGTGTACCCTCAAAGAACACCTTTCCATTCATTGAATTCTAAAAATACGTAGTTATATACACTTTTGCTATTCCTGTGAAAAGGGGCCTCAAGGGAATTGGAATAATTGCATTCCCGTAATTCAGTTTTTATAAACTAAGACCGCGAAAATTATTTCTAAATATTTTACTTAAGCAAATATATTTTTAATACCGCTTTTATTTGCTACGTACGTGGGTATATTGGGTATCGTCAGTATTTCAGGAAATGATGATAATCTATGGTTCAAAGTTGATATCTCTCTATTGTCATTGTGATACTTTAACGCTCAGGTTGCTAAGAATATGCCTAATACTGGGGCAATTTAAAGCAAAAATCTGAAATCCACAATAACAGACTTCTACTATCCAAAGGATAGTAGGTATGGTTTTGTGTTCCTTTGAAACGCCTAGTCCTATAGTTCAAAGAATTGTATTTTCCAGATTCATGCGGGAATCATTGCATATATTCTATGGAAATCACTCAAAATTTTACTTCATAACGATTTTCATTTTTGAAATACACACAAGATCAAGACATCAGCTTCATGTAGTGTATGTCGATAAATTTGAGCCTGTTGCTTTCGATAGATCACGTGTGTTATTTACACATGCATACAAATATCTGAAAAAAAAATATCAGTAGCAAAATATCCTGAATGAGCAAAAGACAATATTTCAGTTAACCAATATTTCAGTTTGCCTCGGAATTGATTTTCTCTGTAATTTTTCGACAGTTACAAAACTTTCGTTATAAGTGCGGTATTGCTTAAAAAATACAACTGGTTAAACGGTAGCAACACTTTATCAGTAACACATCCATTCCAGAAATGAAAAAAATAGAAATCGTACAAAACGTTATCCAGCTTATAATGGTTCCATTTCGGATTATATGCAACGTTATAAGGAGCTGTTTCACACATTGTTATATGTCTTGAAAATCCAGAACTTTTCATTTACCTACATATCTGAGAAATGCGTATTTTCGTAGCTATTATTTATATACTACCTCAAGGACCTGAATTTGTTTTAGAAAACTCCATTTATACCATTGTTGACAAATTACTTTGTTGAGAGGGAATTTGTCATGCAAATTCTAACTTCAGTTGCACGAGTCAGATCACATAGCATTATTGTATGTAGTTGGCCAATTATTATAGGATAACCTTTTGCACTGTAGTAGGAATCAATAGATAGGTAATGCCCTGCTACATGCAACTTTGAAATGAACCTACAAATGCGGCAAGGTCTCCTGCTGAGACGAACACAAACGGTGACGGAAGCTCTTTATTTGTTTGTTCGTCCAAACTGGGGGGGACTTAAGGGTCCCGTCTAAAAATTGCATATGTTAAAGTAACGTAGGAAACACAGCTACGATCGGCAAGGCGAGGCGTACAATTTGAAATCTGACTAACACATCTCCAGAAAACCATGTGTTCCCTATTTTAATGCGATTACCGTGCTATTGTACATACACTTCTCATTTCCCTTATAACAGCGTTGTTCACATTACAATACACGGCGTTCTTACTTACAGTTGCGTATGTGACCTTTATTTCCCTCCTTACTTATTTTTCCTGGTATTGTTTCGACTAGCGCCCTTCTACTGTACCCCACACTACATACAAAAGCTGATGTCGTTCTTGCACTTACATTTATTTTTACATCACCATACACCGTCCGCTTAGCATGCCCTTTGAAGCAAGGTGCGTGTTTGGGGTTGTACAATACGCAAGATGCGTGTTTGGGTTGTTCAATTGAAGTTATCAGATCGAAAGTCGATTATTTTAACTACTTGGACACTCACAGCTAGCAAAACGAAACACAGTACAGCACGGATAATGAGCCGTAAACCTATTGCACTACAAAGGCCAACCTGTGGCGCAGTTGTCTAAGGGCTGGATTCTAATCATGCGCCCGAGTTTTTGTCCGGATTGAAATCCCAGTGCGACATAGATGTTCTGTTTGTCTTAAGGCACTGTCTCTCTCTCTCTCTCTCTCTCTCTCTCTCTCTCTCTCTCTCTCTCTCTCTCTCTCTCTCTCTCTCTCTCTCTCTCTCTCTCTCTCTCTCTCTTCTCTAAGACCAGCAGCCCTAAACAAGGAACGTGCGGTTGCTTATAGCACTTTGAGTTGCTCACGGTGGTCCTTAAACTTTCAATTTAAAAAACTAAGAAGAACGATTTGTTAAAGATATTGATAAGGTAGTGGACCGAGACGGTTTATGTATTCACCGCTCGCCACGATTTTGATACCGCCGCTGGCACCAGTTGATACGAACATGCCGCTCTACCATTTGATAAGACAGTGGGTCATTATCCCACCGCTGTCAATCATTTGATAAGAACGTGCCGAGCGGTATCATTTATTACCACCCGTCACCAATCGATAAGAACGAGACTTGTAGGTTCTTGTAGTTCAGGAGCAGGTATAAATGGGCGAGAACGTGATGCTCGCTGAAACACAGGGATTTAATACAAGGAATTATCTACCACACCAGAGCCTATAGAATGAATAGAGTAAGATTAACAATTAAACTTCTTTATTCGTAGGAGGAAACTCTATCCAGGGGCATTGCCCACGGAGATACAAACACATGATATGCCCCCTATTCGGAGCAAATACCATCTTTCTCGGGATTCCCAGATCAGATTTCCGCTTGAAAAGGGCATATAAAAGTTCTACTTTAGAGTCTGGTATTAGTTAAAGTTCTTAGTGCCTCCTCTCAGTGACAGGATAGCAATAGACAAAAAAAACACTCACCTATTATGGAGTGCTGGTTTTATAATCCGGGGTATTTAGAACACTCTTTCAGTAGCACTCACACACACACACTCACGCGCCTCTGTAATAGTTTTGGTGGTTTTCACCTGTGTGTCACAGAGGGTCTTCACTGATTTATTACTTTTACACTCTTTCTCTCGAAGTCGCTGAGAATTTCTCCGCTCTTCCCCGTCCGCTCATGGGAGGGAGGGGGGTAACATTCACAGCTGACTCCTCTACGCCCAGCAGGCCGGGGGCTGTAGAATGGACAGGGGTATCTCTTGCGAACTCCGTGAAGAAAGTCAGTCGACATCAAGGAAGCAACGTTTACGTACCGCTCCGGAAAGTTCAGCGACCTCCACCCTTGGGCTAGAGACGGCGTTTTAGGAAGGCTGGTTCGCTAGTCATGTTTTACTACTTGTTAGTTGACATTATCAATTTGGCATTTTTGGGGGGTTCTTACGCGGCCGCCTAAATATTGTTAAGCTCCCTTTTTTTTATCGTACTAAGCGGCTTACCGCTGCGCTCAAAGTACCGTGGTATCTTAGGTAAGCGTCGAACGTCCGGTTTCGCTCATAGTAGGTTCACTACGGCTGACAGCTGCGTAGACCCGCATAGCGTCGTTCTCCTCGTAGCAATTTCTCGGTCCGACTTACGACAGCGTCCCGAGACAATTCCTTGCGAGTTTCTCCGTCTGTCCTCGGCAGCCTACCGAGCTAACTCCTTGCGAGTTGCTCTCCGTCTGTCCTCGGCAGCTTACAGAGATAACTAACTATGTCGCTTCATCTCCTCTTTTTTTGCTGTTCTCTGTCCCGTGACTTCGTATGCTTCTTCTCAGTCGACACTTGAGATTTCTCTGATGCCTTTCGCACAAAGCGCCGTCGCTCTAGCAAGAATAGTTCAGTCACTAACCCCCGCTCCTCATAATCGTAATTTGTAGCGTTCCCTACAGATTTTTGGCACTAATGGCACACTTGAAATCGTATTTATCAGAGTCTGAGTGCCTTTCAATTGCCGTCTGGGTGGTCCCTTTGTTGCTAAGCGGACCCCCAGACAAAGAGAATTACACGACTCCCCAATTAAAATGAGTTAGTTTTTCAATTAATTTGTAATAGGCCAAATATTTCATTTAATTATCAACATAATTTTACCATGCCTATCAAGTCCGTCCTCCTTTATAATAGTAATTAATTTAGACCAAATTTTCGCAGCAATATATTCCGTTTAGAAAAATCAGTTTTGTTTTGCCTCTCTCAGAGTTTAAAGTTTTTTTTAGGAATGGCATTGATAAGTCGATGTCGTATCTCTGAATAGTTCTATAACTCAAAGGTTAATTCATGAAAATTCCAATGGACTGAAAAACGAGGGGCGAATAATATTACTCAAAAATTTTTTACATTCTTTTAGGAATATTTAAGAAGTTGATGTAAAAATTTTAGAAGAGAAAAGATAAGTCTAAAATTAGGAAATATTGAAATTTCGTTTGGTAATTTCATCCAAAAATAAACTACTTTAATAAATAAAACTCAAAACTTTTGTCTCATTTTAGTGGAACAAAGTGGTTTACATAAAGTGAATTTCGATTCACCCAGCAACTTAGAAATCCTTCTTACACAGATTGAGTTACCTATAACTCACGATAAAATAAACAGACATAGCAAAGCTAATCCAAAATATTTTATTGCCATTACAATGCACTTGGGGCATTTGTATTGCAACTAAGATCAAAATCAGTGAAGGGTTTTTGCCACAACTGGAAGGGTGAGGCTTCTCTCTAATACCTTCTTAAAAATCTTTCGTCATTTTCTTAAAAAATCAAACCCACACATGCAAAATCATAAAACCCCGTCCATGCGAAAATTTATCTGCTCGAAGAGGGGTCAGAAGAAATGCTGTTTAATAAAATAGTGATTCTCGTTTTTTAAAATTAATTATTTCCCAATTTTGACCTCAACTGTTTTGGATTTTGGTCCTCAAGTTATAGAGCTATGTATTTATCTTGAAAATTGATGTATCTGCATACTGCGAATCGTTCCCTATATGGACGACCCAATAAAAATTAAAACACTTCTGTTGAAATAAGGCGAAAATAGATCTCTCCGAAATTCGAGGTGCACATTTTCGAAATCATACGAAATTGTTCGTTGTGGTACGATACGATTATTGCGAAATAAGAAAATGAATGCAGCAGTAAACCTTTAATCGCTTACATTGCGAAGAGCCTTACGGATACACATGATTGTGAAAATGATTTATACCACAACATCTCGTCGTGAATATTCCAATGTAATTCGTATTATTAAACATGAAAACTTCCATTGACGTTTGAAAAGGAGATAGCGGTGTGTAGTTTTCTCAATTCAGATTGCAGGTGGCATTGTAAAATTTTTAAGAATAGAATATACGGTAAGTGTAGAAATACCGAAATGAACGTTTCATTTATTCCATAATTCCGCTTGTGATTTTTTAACCTTTACTACAAAATCGATATTGCAAAAGTAAGAAGAGACTCCATACAATACACAGAAGCAAACTTTAAGAAAGTGTTCAAGTATTTTACTGCATCCTTTCTAGGGTTTATTAAATCGCTGCAAAACATACAGTAAAAAAAGAAGCAACACATTTGCGCACATTTGATATGATATTTACGAAGAAATTCTACTTACTGAAATGCAAAAGTTTCACAACTAGGTGTATGTCAGAATATCCGTGCAATTCAGACACAGGTTATGTCATACGAAGACATCAAACGATTCATGAATATGTTATTCACTGAACTCCATATCGGTAATGCAAACAATGAAAACGATCCTTTTCCCATTAACCGAAACTCATTTTATAATTCCAAACCAGCAATCCGGATTTCAGACGAGCAAATACAGCTGCAAATATATTGAAACTAAAGCATGATTTTAATCCCTAAGTTGCTACTTTTTGAATTAGGTAAAACTGCATATTTTATACAAATTGTTATTTACAAAGAACTCTGCTGTAGTAAGAGAAAATAACTTTTAAAAGTAGAATTAATTCAGAGATAAGGGAGAAATTGTGATATACATATGGAGCTTGTCTTTGGCAGAAAACCTTTGCAATATTACGACAATGAGAATCTCACAAACCTTCTACATCGTGAGCTGTACGTATCAAAATACACTGTACGTACCACGAGAAGGCGGAGTGAACATGAAGTGTTAGACATCACCTGACCTTGCACCCCTATATGTAATTCAATATTATGAGGAAGGATTAAAGAAAACGATCACAGAATAAAACCAAAATTACAAAGATAAGTTCAAACCTCATTAACAGCACAGGGAGAAGCTCATTTACAGGGATAAAGTAAATTTTATATTTAGATCTTCCTTTCACAAATATTTTATTACTCTTGAAAATCAAATTGACACACCATGGACCGCAACGACCTTTCTTTTAAGATTTGAGCACAGAGATGTCCACGACAAAGTGGTAAATGCATTTACAGAAATATTTCTATTCACAGATTATATAGTTCAAACTGTTTCAAAATTTAGAGGTTTTAAGAATGTGTATACATCCGTAACGCTTTATTATAATTCACTAAAAGTTGCTACACTACAAAAGAAACAAGCAATCACAATGAAATTAATGGGAATCATTAGTTATGGTACAAGTTGCAAACGATCAAAATACATAGCGGTTCGTGGTGAGGAAGGCCAAAAAATTAGCAATAATAAATCCTCTGTGGGCCGTGATAACCGACTCCACACGCTGTGGGATCGAATGGTACAGTGTTTGGATGGTCGTCTGCTGTATTGCATTCCATGCTGCTTCTACACGCACCTACAATTCGATGGTTGGGGCAGGCGGGAAGGCCCTGCGAGCTAGTCGTTGCGCGATGACACCCCAGTCGTTCTCTATAGGTGACAAATCTGGCGAACAATGGGGCCAGGAAAGACGAGCGACTTGATGCGCACAGAGTACGCTTTGGACAGACGAGCAACATGGGGTTGGGCATTGTCTTCTTGAAAAACCCCTAGTGGGATCGTCTGAAAGAAGGGTAGAATTTCGTAGCGTTGGCTATTCAATGTACCTGTGATGCGTATTAGGCGAGTGCGTGAATGAAAAGCAATAGCGTCCCAGGTTCTTGCGTTCGCCGTGAGACAGGTATGGAGCTGTACAGTGCAGCCTTCCACATGCCGTTCCCCGCGGTATCATTGAACAAAACTTATTTCGTAGTGACGTATTAGATTGAATATAATACGTCAGAAAACTCTGTATGCCCCCATTCAGCACTCCAATTTCAACCTTCGCGGCACCACTGCAATCGCTTGCGCCTGTGGTTCAGAGTCAACGGAAGTCGCAGAAAGGACGGCGAGCAATGAGGTCTCTCTGCAGCAATAGGTGACAAAGTGCTTGCACACATCGGATGATGAGTGCCCATTCTCCAGTGCTGCGCAAGTGCCGTGGATGGTGCTGCCCGCGACATGAATGCCATACGATGCAAGTGACTCCATCCCGCTTGGTTGTGCGATTTAGGGCTACAGAACCTGTACGACCACGCGTAGAACCTTCTGTTGTCCAGTTCTACCATGTACGCAAAAAGCGTTACGCCTAATGCATGCAACAATATAACGGTATGATAAACCACCTTCTCTTAGTTCAAAGATTCAACCTCTGTCAACTCCGTGAATTGTTCGTATGATTGTCTCGTCCTTCTACGCGGTATGTTTGCATGTTAACAACAGGGTACGGTGTAATATAGCGACAGTGATTTTAAAATCCTGCTCTTTGTATGCCTTCTTTTTTACCCCGTAGTTTGAAGCTGCGCGCGCCTCACATTTACTGCAATTGTAATCATTCGTATTTTCCATTTATTCATGGTGTTGTAATTTCTATTAACAACACTGTATGTTTGGGGATACCAGCTTTACAGAAGCGTACATTTGTATAATTATTGTATTTGGAACTTTAAAACTGTATTTTGAGAAATTCGATTAAATTAATATCCTACTCCATGAATTAGTGGAATCAATTGTCAGATGTCAGTGTGATAATCTTCAATTTCCGAAGAATTATCTCCCAACTCATTTTCCTCCTTGACTACGATCACCAAATTAACGAGTTTGAAACTGTATGACTTTACACTACTTACTTAGAAATTCACTACCGCTTGGAATGTGAAAAACATATGAGAGCTCAAAAATATTTTCCAAACGTTTGGGAACTATTGGTAATTTCGGAAATCGAGCATTACGAAAATATTCCGAAACCAGACAGTTTGTCAGGAGAAAGATTTTAAGTAACTCAACAGCTCTTTCTTGATGAGGCAATACGTGGCAGGGAAAGAAATTATCTGTTATTATGTTTACTCAGCAGTCGCTAAGCGATTACACTGAAATAAAAGATTACTTTACTTTTAATTACTGTTAGATTTATACACCGAACATTTTCTGACAGCTGAGGTACAGAAAGTTCCTGTTTAATAAAAAAATGATTTCTGATTCCATAGAATTCTGACTTGAAATAAGAGAAATTATATAATTTCTCACGGGTAATGAAAAACCATAGTACGTTGTCGACCTGCATTTGCCATGACTCATTGAGTTTAGTATTTACCTCGAAAAACGAAATGCAACGAAAGTTGTGCATTTGAAGACTAATATGAAATCAGAAACATAAACGGCAGAGTTAAATCAAAACTTAATCCCTCCACAGCTTGTGATGTTTCATTGTGGAATATCGTGCAAATAAAAGGAACGCATATACAATCGTATCAGATTAATACGACCATTTACGTATAAATGGGAATAACCATCCTTGGCCCGCATGACAAAGGAGAGACTGCGTGGCATTGACACAATTAAGCCCTGGAAGCTTCCACGAGGAACACATGATAATTTGAACTGTAGCAGAGCACGGAGGTACAGGAAATTACTTGATTGTATGCCTGCACTATAAAATGTTGATCCAAATAGTCCTAGAAGTGCTCTATGGGATTAATTTCGGGCGATTTTGTCTGCCGAGGGAGAACCTAGACATCGCTGCTATGTTCCTGGAACCAGTCACGCATCATCTTAGCGACATGGCAAGGCGCATTGTTCTGTTGGTGGACATCATAACCAAAAGGGTAAGCGACCAACATGAAAGGATGCATGTGGGCAGCGAGGACAGACAAGTAGCCTTTGGCGTTCAGGGAATCATATAGTGGTAACAGCGGCTCCAGGTCATATCAGGAAAACATCCCCCAGACATGCATACCTCCACCGCCGGACTGTACTGGACCGACAAGCGTGTCCGCGTGTTCATTCTCGTGTGTCGGACGCCGTATGCACCACCGCCGATAAATTTTGTTGAGAAGAAACCTCAATTCGTCGGAAAAGGCAAACTTTTCCCACTCTTCCACTGTACAATGACGGTGGTCCCTTACGAACAGCAGGGGTCGTTGCCTATGGACCTGGGTTAACATGGGCGCCTTGATACAGCGTCGAATCCGGAGACCCATGCGCCACAGGATTAGCTCTACTGTTACCGGGGACATTATCGGGTGCAGCAGCGTTCATTTGCGTGGTCATTTGCTGCACTGCTGCGCGTCGACCATCTTTTACCAGTAGACGGATGCAACGTTCTCCTCTGAGGTCGATAGCCTTTGGGGCTCCACAGTTATAACGTTGAGAGGTACTCGTTGTGCCAGCGGTCCATACTTGCTACATCCTTACTACAGCATCTCGCGAACAGTCCACAAAGTCTGCTGTTTCTCAGATGATTCGGCCCTTGGCGCTGTAGACGATGATCCTTCCTTTTTGGAACGTCCGTCAAATCACAACCTCTGCCCATTTTGCTCAAGTCACGCACTATGGCTCATCTGTCCTGCACGACAGCTTTTATCTTTGTGTGGTGGACCTTGCCACTTGCACTCTGTGACGCATCTGTGCGTTTACACTGTGGTTCCGTGGCAATTTCATGGTAAATTCCGACTGTGCAATTTCACGGTAAATTTCTCTTATTTGCGTAATGTGTTTTGATTCTGTGTTCGTTTTGCAGCATTCCTATAATTTGGATCAAGAAACTCGAAAAAAGTTCTAGGGTGTGTTTTCTCGGAGAGTTGGAGTTTTTTGCCCATTGGCAGAACTATGTGGTGCTTGTTTGTTATCATGTCGAGTTCGGAACATGATGCTGCTTGCTTTTACATGCCGACTTCCAGACATGATGATCAGGAACTTGAAAGCATGTATGAATATTTGAAAGAACGACTTAGTTTCACAAAATTAATTGACAACGTAATCATAATGGGAGACTGGAACGGTGTTGTGGGGAAAAGCCCGATAAACGATATCCTTAGAGGATATAGATTGGGACTGAGAAATGAGACAGGTCAATGGTTGTTCAACTTCTGTGAACAAGAAAAAATAGTAATAACAAGTACTTGAAATCAAGTCCGTGGACAGAGGAGATACTCTTGGGAATGACCGGGAAATAGGAATAAGCACCATACGGATTCTATTTTGGTTAAGAAACGTTATAGAAATCAGGTGAGAAAGTCGAAAGCCTACCCTGGAGCAGATGTTGATTCAGATCATAACCGCCTTAAGATGGCTTATCATTATAAGTGGAAGAAAATGGGAAAACTTAACAGACGGAAGAAATTAATCTGGAGGCGTTAAGACATCAAAATATTAGGCTTAACTTTCAGACGATGATTATAAATGGTATTGAAGAAGTGCAAATGGACATTCAAGAACCTGAACGTTGGAAGACTATAAAAAATATAGTAATAGATGCTACTAAGGAAACAATAGGAAGACAAAACTTAAAAATTAAAAAGAAATGCTGATAGCCAAATAGGAGGAAAGACATAAATGCAAAAGTATAAGCTCAGAACAGGCAGTATTCGTGTATAAGAAGGTAAAAAAAGTTGATAGAGGATGTAAAGAATCGAGCAAAAAATGGTGGAGGAACGCCGTGAAAAATTACAGGAAATGGAAAACCTCTTAGATCTTGTTCTCAAGGCTATAAAAAGCACAGTACAGAGGAAGACAGGAGTGCTATCCGGTTCAATTCAAAGCAAACAGGGAAAATATCTTACTGACCCACAAAGGAAAAAGAAGAGGTTGAAATTTTATGTGTCAGAACTGTATAAGGATGAGAAGAATCAAGAACCACATCGGTTAAATTCCGACTTAGTCGCTGGTGTATTTGAGAGGTGTCTGAAAATTACAAGGGAGGAATTTAAGGAGGCGCTAAAATCAATTCCAAACAACAAAGCTGCAAGGGTATATGAGATACCCATTGAATTCCTAAAAGCATCTCGAGAAGCTTTAAAAAATCAGTTATTTGTCTTTGTCAATTGTGGCAAAAAAAAAAAAAACGAATTTGGTCTGCGTACCTTATCATCTCCATAATTATTTAAATTCCAAAGAAGCCTAATGCACCAGAGTGTGATCATTGTCAACCATTATCAATCCACTGCTGGACGAAGGTCTCCCCAAGTTTCCTCCACAACGGTCTGTCTTGTGCCAGTCTCCTCCATGTCACTCCCGCATTCTTTCGAATTTCATCCACCCATCTTCCATGTGGTCTTCTTCTGGGTCTTTTCCTGTCCCTTGGAACCCAATCTAAAATTTCGGCTGTCCATCGATGGTCTGTTCTTCTGGCAGTATGTCCAGCCCATTGCCATTTCAGGGATTTAACTCTGATCATGATGTCTTCCACTCTTGTCATTTTTCGGATCCACGTGTACCTCTTTTTATCTCTCCTGGTTACACCAAGCATGCACCTCTCCATGCTGCTTTGAGTTGTCTGTAGCCTTTGTATGTCTCTTTTAGCTAAGGTCCACGTCTCTGCACCATACGTAAGCACTGGAAGGATGCATTGATCAAACACTTTTCTTTTAAGACATAATGGCATATTGCTCTTGAAAATTATGCTGTTTCTTCCAAAAAGCTCTCTAGGCAAGTTTTGTACGCCGATTAATTTCTTCACCAATGTGACCCTCACTTGATATCTGCTGTCCAAGATAAAAGTACGTGTCTGTTATCTCCAGCTTTTTTCCATCAATCGATAAATCTTCATTTCTTGTAAAAGCATTGTACATCACTTTTGTCTTCTGAAAGTTCATTTTTATTCCAACTTTTTTACTCTTGTCAGCAAGTTCCTGGATCATACTCTGTATCTCTGATGGGGTAGTTGCAAAAATGACTATGTCATCAGCAAAACGAAGGTGGGTTAGATAATCTCCATTAATCTTTATCCCTTTGTTTTCCCAGTTCAGTGATTGAAAGACATTTTCCAATGTCTCATTAAAGAGCTTCGGAGATATGGTGTCACCTTGTCTCACTCCTTTTCCAATTTTTATGTGTGTTGTATTTTCAAACAGCCGAATCTTTGCACTTGCATTTTCATAGATGTTATTAATAATATTAATGTATGCATCTTCAATACCGCAGGATTTCAGAGCCATTGCAACTGCTGATGGTTTCACCGAATCAAAGGCTTTTTCGTAATCGATAAAAGCCATGCACAATGTAAGTTCATATTCCCTCTCTCTTTCAATTAGTTCTCTCAGTACGTGGATATGATCTATTGTGCTGTAGCCACTCCTGAATCCAGCTTGTTCTCTCGGTTGAGCCATGTCCAGTGTCACCTTCAAGCGGTGTGAAAGAACTTTAGTGAAGCTTTTGTAAACCACTGATAGGAGGCTGATAGGTCTGTAGTTCCTGAGAGCCCCAATGTCACCTTTTTTATGTAGCAAGATCATTGTAGCGTTGTTCCAATCCTCAGGAATTTTCCCTTCATTAAGGCATCGAGTGAAAATTTGGGCGAGTACTGTTTCGATTTCTCCACTTGCTTCTTGTATGATGTCTACAGTAATTCCATCTTCTCCTGGAGCTTTTCCCCGTTTAATGTTCTTGATGGCATGTGCAACTTCTGCTGGAAGGACTGGAAAAACTCTGGTACTGGTACCTTTCATGATGTCTGGAGTACATGTATCATCCCTTTCATATAATTTGGAGTAGAAATCTTTCACTCTTGTCAAAATTTCGCCTCTATTTCTTGTTACAGAACCATCTTCTTTTCTCAGTGCCATAATCTGTTTTTCCCCTTACTGAGATGTCTCTTTGCTATCTTTAGGCTTTGGTTGTTTTCAATTGCTTTCCTCACTAGTTCACAGTTGAATTTCCTTACGTCTTCAGTGATACTTTTTCGTACTGTTTTGCATTGCTCTATATATTCCACTTTGGAAGTCACATCTTCTTTAGTTGTCCTCATCACTCTTTTTTTTGCATCAACATTTTGGTTTTTCCTGATAATTTGTTCACATGCAATTTGTTCTTAGACTCAGCTAATTTTGTTGCTGTTTCCATAAGAGCTTTGGTTACTTTTCGGTTAACTTCAGAAATATACACTTCTTCCGATGTTAGGCCTTCCAAAGCAGAGAATCTGTTCTTCAGTTCCAATTTGAAGGTATTATGGTGTTTTTTAAGGTTGGTTATGTCAATACATTTTGTTTTTCTTATGAGCTTGCTACGTTCGAGTTTAGTGTTGAGGTGCATCTTACATCTCACCAATCTATGGTCACTGCCTGTGTTGAACTTGTTTAGCACACTTCTATGACGAATCTTCTATGACGAATTTTTTGTTACACATATTAAAATCAATTTCACTTGTCGTCCCATTTGGGTGTCTCCATGTCCATTTCCTGTGTGGCTTTTTCTTGAAAAAGGAGTTCAAGATGAAAAACCCTTCTGCCTCTGCAAACTCAACGAGAGTATTTCCACGCTGGTTTTTGTTGCCGTTACCGAATTTACCTACTGAAGTTTCATTCTGTTGCCGTTGCCCTATTTTTGCATTGAAATCTCCCATAATTATCTTCAAGTGCTGCTTACCTTTATTATTTAGATCACGAATTTCCTCATAAAATTCTTCAATTTCTTCTTCAGCATGACTTGTGGTGGGTGCATAAGTTTGAATAATCTGAGCCTGGTATCTTCTCGAGAGTTGGATAACGAGTCGTGCAGCTCTGTCCGAGGAACTTTCAACTTCTACAACTTTATCCTTCAGTTTCTTGTTTATTATAAATCCAACACCACTAGTTCTGCCAGTATCTGTCCCACGATAGTAGAAGAGATGTCCACTTTTCAGTTCAATGAGATCTTCTCCTTTTCTCCTTACCTCACTTAGCCCGACGATGTCCCACTTGACCCTTTGTAGTTCCTCTTCCAATTCAAGAAGCCTTCAATCAGAAGATAGGGAGCGTCCGTTATACGTAGCCAAGGTCAGCATCAGATGGCAGCCTAGTCCGGTCCTCCAGGGATTCTTAGCTCCATCTGCCTTCATGTCGCACTGGCCGCTGCCTTGGCCAGGTACATTCCAGCTGCCGGAGACTGAGGGCCGATATTTAAGGTGGAGTAATTTTGGAGGGGTTTGGCCATAACTCACCACGCTGGCCAAGCGGGTTGGTGAGTGTGGGATAGCATTTCCTCTAATCCCGATGGTATAGTTATACCGCTATTGGCGGTCATCAGAGCCCCTTTAGTGGCAACAGTATGTACCACGAGAAGGCGGGGTTGAAATTGTCAAGGAGAGGCTGTGATGTTACGCATCACCTGACCTTACATCCCGATGATGATGACAGAGGAAGACAGGAGTGCTATCTGGTTCAATTCAAAGCAAATAGGGAAAACATCTTACTGATCCACAAGGGAAAAAGAAGAGGTTGAAATTTTATGTGTCAGAACTGTATAAGGATGAGAAGAATCAAGAACTGCATCGGTTAAATTCCGACTTAGTCGCTGGTGGATTTGAGAGGTGTCTGAAAATTACTAGGGAGGAATTTAAGGAGGCGCTAAAATCAATTCCGAACAACAAAGCTGCAAGGGTATATGAGATATCCATTGAATTCCTAAAAGCAACTCGAGAAGCTTTAAAAAATCAGTTATTTGTCTTTGTCAATTGTGGCAAAAAAAAACGAATTTGGTCTGCGTACCTTATCATCTCCATAATTATTTAAATTCCAAAGAAGCCTAATGCACCAGAGTGTGATCACTATAGAAACACAAGTTTAATACCGCATGCATCCGAGGTCGTGATGGAAATTATTAAAAGCATATTGGATTATAAGCTCGAAAAAGTGTTGGGAGTGTTTCAGTTCTGATTTAGAAGAGTAGAGGACATTAGGGATGACACTGGCACCCTAAGATTCTTAGCTAAAGGAATGATCGACAGGGGCGGCTCCCTCTACGTATGTTTCATTGGATATGAGATGGCCTTTGACGGGGTGCCTTGGACAAAACATTTTCTAATCCTAAGAAGACTCGGCATAGATGATAACAGTATCCAGCTTATTAAATATCTCTACAGAATTCAAGAAGCATTGATTTCATTTCAAGAGGGAATGATAGATAAAGTCTCAATAAATAAAGGTGTTAGCGGAGGATGCTTATTCTTACCTGGTCTATTTGGAATTTATGCCGAAATGATGACAGAACAGGCCTTGGGGAGCGACAATAAAGAAGTTTGGGTTAATAGATAGTAAATTAAGGCCATCAAGTTTGCGGACGGCCAGGTAATACCTTGGAGTACAAAATTAAGGAGGAGACGGTTTTTCGAATGTAACGTCGTGCAGAAGTGCTCCACATCGACTCAAATCATACCATAAGATCCCCAAGATGTAAGAATATGTGACCAGTAAGCAAAACCGTCCAAACATGGAATCCAAAGAATACAAAGGCACTTTTTTGAAAAGGTAGCTTCCAGCACAGCTGGACAGCAGACAGAAAAGTCCATGTGACAGGCGTCTGCCAAGAAAAATCCAGTCTTTAGTTGGGGATATGATCATTCCTCATTGTGTTGCAGGATTTACAACGTCTGTCCATGTTCAGGATGAGAATGTCAAGGAGCTGTTAAGGCATCGCGGCCCATTCGTCTTGTAGCGCAAATCGCAGCTGCGGAATGGTTGCTGGAGGCTGGTGACGTGCTGCCAAGCGTCTCCCGAGAAGGTCCCACACGTGTTTGATTAGATTTAAGTACTGGAATCTTGCGGGCAAATCCATGCGTTGAATATCTTTACTCTCCAACAGCTCTGCGACAGCCAATGTACGATGAGGTGTAGCATTGTCGTACGTGAAGAGGAACTCAGGAACCACATCACCTCTAAACAGACGCACGTGAGGCAGGAGAACCTCGGTACAATAGCGAACACCAGTGACTGGACCTCCTTGGAAGATGTGGAGGTCAGTACAGCTACCGAGCATGATTCTGCCCTAAACGAGAACTCCGCTACCTCCAAACCGGTCCCTTTTGATGATGTGGGAGGTGTGAATGCGTGTTCTCTGCTCTCTGCAGATGTGTTTTCGTCCTGAATCACTCGCCAAACTAAATCGGCTCTCATCCGTAAAGCTAAGTGGACCACGTCGCTGATGTGTCCAGTTCTTGTGTTCCTGGCACCACAGAAACCGCCGTATCCTATGAGCAGGCTTTAATGCCACACACCGTACTGGTTGTCGTGTAAATAGACCACCATTGTGCAGCCTCCTGGCCACAGTAAAACGCGATAATGGACGTCCAGTTGTCTGTTGCATGCGCCTTGCGATTTTTCCCGATGTCTGCCGTCTGTCTCTTCTCGCCTGTAGGACAATATACCGGTCGCCCGCCGCCGTGGGTGCTCGTGAATGACCACTGCTAAACTCTCGGACAGCTGTTCCTGTCGTTTGAAATGCTCTTTAAGCTCGTGAAACGATGCTGTTAGTGATCCCGAACTCCTCGGCTACACTAATCACACTTCGACCATCTTCCAACTTCCCAATGACGCGACCTCGGGTAAAGTCATCCAGATGTCGTCTACTGGATTTCCTGTTGGCCGTATCACACGGTGGCAGCAACTCGACGTCGTTCAAACCGATGTACACCGTGCAATAGTGTTTACCGAATTGCGGAGCGTACACCGTGCAATAGTGTTTACCGAATTCCGGAGCTTACACCGCCCGCGTGCTTTATACCCTTCCGACACACACACACCCTAGTCATGCTGCATATATGCGCATTCCCTACCGTACCGGACCCTAGTCTGTCTTCTGAATGGTCTTTCGGTCCGTTCTGCCTGCTCGTTCCGTTGTTATGCTAATTTCCCTTCTTCGTCTTTTGTTTTTGCACACCAGTGTAGTATAAGGATCAGCCAAATCATTAGAGCGCATGATGTCAAAAGTACACAAAAATGCGATTGTCTGTGGAATGAAGATAAATAAATATAAGGCAAAAATAATGGTAATATCAAAGTATTCAGAAAAGGCAATCAGTAAAATTGAAGGGCAATTTATTGAGCAAGATAAATTATTTCGCTGTTTGGGCAAAATTATTACTCAGAATGCGAAATGTGAAACGGAAATTAGAATGAGACTGGGGATGGCAAAACGGCCTTTAGCGAGAAAGTAAGACTACTAACTGTTTGAAATATGGATCTAAAATTGCGGAACAGAATTTTCAAGGCTATGTTTTGGCAGTAGCTCTCTATGGCTCTGAGACATGGCAATTAACCAAGAGGGAAGGGAAAGGGCTGAAGGCATTTGAGATTTTTTTTTTTTTTTTTTTTTTTTTTTTTGATTGGAGGTTTAACGACCACCGTGAGCAACTCAATGGGCTATAAGCAGTCGCCCGTCCCTAATTTAGGGTCACTGGTTCCAGGGAAGGGAGAGAGCCAGTGCCGTAAGACAAACACAACATCCATGCCTCACCGGGATTCGAACCCGGACCCCGTTCAGACGAATGATCAGAGGCCATCGCTTAGACCACTGCGCCACCGGGGCGGCGCATTTGAGATGTGGAGATATATAAAAATTGAGATAATACGTTGGCTCGATAAAAAGACTAATTAATAGGTCCTAGAGAGAGTGGGAGAGCCCACGAATAAGACGAGAATGCTAAACAGATGAAGAGCGTTATGGATGGGTCACGTATTTCGCCATGGAGGCCCGATTGTGGAAGGTTTTAAAGGGAAAATGCAAGGCAAGCGAGGAAGTGGGTTGGCATGGAATAGTTTTGTGGTGCAGCTACTCAAAGACAATAGTATCAGAACACACTATGACTTGAAGAGAGCGGCGGGCAATAGCGAGGGATGGAGAGACAGGGTGCATTTACCGAACAACCAGTCCTTGGATTGAGTAACCAAGGAGAAGAAGAAGAAGAATCTTGATATCATACCTGATGAATTTTACTTAGTTTGCCTTTCCGGATGTATTTGCTTTTATTAATCATTGTGGCACTGCATCAGAGGATATTTATTATAACTAACTAAACATGGAAACTGCATGAAGTGTTCCTTTACTAATTGGGCTGCAAAAATAACAGGCATTAGCTTGTATATTTTGATTAATTACATAATTCACCCGATGGATACTTGTTTTTCATAACATTGCCCTTTTCACCAATATACTCCATTGCTTGCTTTCGCGAAATCAGTGTGCTCGGGAGATTTCCACAGAGAGAGTTTTAACTCAATCTATGCAAATGGTATTTACAATACCAGAAGTAAAGCAACTTCTGATATAAATTAGGAAACATTTTCATCATAGTTCCTAATAAAAGGCGAAATGCCAAATTGTGTTGAACAATATATCTTTGTCAGAGATACTTTTAAAGAGAATATATAAGTTTTCTGTTTTTCACATATAAAACTAAAATATAAAATCCTTTGTTTCTACTGCTATAGTTACTTCCACATGGTGATTCCCCATAAATCTGATATAGAAATACACGTTGGTTTAGTTGACAATAAAATTGTTAAACGAATAAGTAGAAACTTTATTAGTAACACCTGTTTAACGGAAAGTTGGCGTTAAAGAAATCGTCATTTCCCTGTTGCAAAGATTCAGCGATATGTTGATTTGTCTTGCTTTCTTTTTTTGTTGTTGTAAGTTTAGCTATGCGAATCTGATGGGTAGTACACGAATGTGTTGAAATATTCGCTAGTGGTTAGAGCAGCCCCATTTGTTTGAGTCCACTTTCAACTCCCGATATATGTACGTCCGACTGACTCATGGAGGGTAGGTTAGCACAGCATACGAAAAAGGTACAGAACCAGGGATATTTATGGTTTCGATCCCGTGAGAGTTCTGCTTACTTTTTTGTAAAACCACTGTTTCAATGGAGCGCCTTAATTCGCCCGTGGCTTAGACCATAGATAATATCCTCCAAACGAAAAGCTCCGTCAGACAAACTAAAGCATGTTAAAATCTTTTGTGTGTGTGTGTGTGTGTGTGTGTGTGTGTGTACGAAGGGGATAATCAAAATTTCTCAATGAGTATGAGTGTAATTGTGGTGTTATAAAGTGGTTTAAATGAATATCAAATCAACAGATTCTCATAATTTCCTTAGTAACTATTAGCAGCTCTCCCAAGAGAAAAATTGACACGGATACCGGTGTTTATTCCTCAGGCATTCAGTAGGATCGCTGTAAAGGTCTATTGGAATGATTAAGAAGTCAATATATGCCGGGTTGCGCTACGTACAAGAAATATAAAAAAATAGAACTGTCAACACAACTCTTTCTCGAAAAATTCATCTCAAAGACGAGATTATTAGTTTACGAGATGGGCATACTATTAAAGTGGTGAGAGAGATGCGGTACTTAGGAGTCATCCTTGACACCAGATTGTCGGGGCTACCGCATCTTCGCTTCTTGAAGGACAGATGCACCAGCATTCTAAATAAGATCAACGGAATGCGGCTGCCTGGGCCAGCTAAAAAGGTGCTCTATAAGCGAGAGGTGGAGCGCATATTAACATAGGCGTGTCCCGCCTGGTGGTCAGATACCGTCAGGATGAGAAATGGTATTAACCAAATTCAGCGCAGGGCGCTATTGGGCATGACGAGGTGTTTCCGCACGACCTCCACAGCAGCGCTCCAAGTGCTGGCTGGGTGCGAACCGGCGGACCTGGTCGTAGCGAGGAAAGCAGCAATGCAGACCCTCCGCTACAGGGACGATGTTTCCTTCCTAGGACACCAGTATCGGTCGTCCGAGGTGGAACTTCTGAGAATGGACTGGACTTGCCACCCAGCCAACGAGCTTTGTCTGAGTTGGGTAAAGCCCTCCCCACAGGTCAGGGGAAGGAACTGTACACGGACGGTTCTAAAATAGGAAGTACTGTGGGCGCAGGTTTCTGCGTGATCTCGGATGGCAACGAGATGCACGCGGAGCGAATGAAACTATCGCCCAATTCCTCTGTGTTCCAAGCAGAGTTATTCGCGATCAGAGAAGCACTGCGTTGGGTGCTTGCTATGAACGGTGAAGTGGCCTATAGCATATACTCTGACAGCCAAGCGGCCCTGAAAGCGCTTGGCCAGTTCGGGAGTAAGACTCCCCTCGTCAGGGAGATAAAAGTGCTATTCAAGTCAATGGAGAGTAGGAGGGTTACCTTCCACTGGATCCGAAGTCATGTCGGTACAGTTGGAAATGAACGGGCAGACCAGCTAGCGAAGGAAGCTCCTGGTAAAGATGACATAGATTTTCAGATGCGAACGCCGCTGTAAAGCGTGCGGACGCAACTGAAATCAGCCACATTGGTGGAGTGGCAGCAGAGATGGGATGAAGGGGATACGGGTAGAAGGACATGCCGTATCTTCCCCGAATCTCGATAAGGCGCATTGAGAGTAATGGCTTCCTCAATGAAGTACTAACCGGGCACGGAGTGTCGCCGGAGTACTTCCGCAGATTTGCGGTTGGGGAGCGAGTGTGCATGTGTGGTGCCCAGACTGCAGATTTCCCACACATGATTTTTGAATGTGCTTCTCTGGCAGGGAAGAGAGCAACGTTAGTGCCAGAATTGGCAAAGACGAGGGACCTCTCGATCCTGCTCGCGTACCCAAGAGCGCGACAGGGGCTCATCGAGAAGGTCAAGTACCTCAAAGAGGAACAGGCGATCTACCTAATAGAGGGATGACCGAAGAAGAAAGAAGAAAGAAGAGGGATGAAGAAAGAAAAGAAGAGGGAGGAAGAAATGAAGAAGAGAAACCGATGACTCGAGCCCAGAGTTATCACCACAGAACCGACCCTAGAACTGTGGCAATGTAAATAATGTAAATATTTAAATATTTCTTAGTGTGAGAGGGCCCATTGAGCAAAGGACTTGTTTCCTACGCGGAGATGGGTTCCTCAGTGTAAATAAATGTGTCTGTACTCTGTTTGAATAAAGGGTAGTCGCCCCAAACAGTTCGCGCCAGCAATTATTCTCCCAGTCAGGGGTAGAGAAATCTTCTTTTCAAGCCCCTGCCCAAATGGCACGCACACCCGGGTCATGATGGAGAGGTGGGAAGTGCCGGCAAACGGGGGTAGCAGCGCACTGCAGGTCTACGGACCGATTCTGTCCGGAGGGGAAATGTCGGATCCTGGCAGGATTACTCGCAACGCCGTCACTAAAAATCTTTTGAGAGAGTTCTTCTAACCCTGTGGAGTCCGCATTTGGACGGTACAGGATAATGGTCATCAGCTAGTCGTTACAAGACGTAAGACAGGCCGATCTGACAGTGGCCGAGAGCGAGTTTGTGCGTTTTCTGACTGTGTTGTTTGACTGCATACAGAACCAGGGATATTTATGGTTTCGAGCCCGTGAGCGTATCATTGCCCTTAAGGGTGTTTTCTGCTTACTTTTTTGTTGACAAAAGTGTTTGGGTGCATTAGCTGGATTGAAAAAGTACTGCCCTTCCATGATCAAAGTACAGCGAAGTCCGCGCAGATACTTCTGCTCTCAATTAGCGGTTACGTCGACGAATTGCCGGTCGCCTTAGTCCTACGGGAGACGGACAGAATGCCTCATGAGCGTGTAGCAAACATACGAACCATTGCAGAGGCCTCCCAGTGTCTTGTTCTTGTAAGCGTGAAACTCCGTTTTTGTATCCACTGTTAACTGCTGTCACGTCGCTTCCAACTGCAATAAGGACTCCTGAGTCGATAACTTTCTGCGAAAGATAATCGATTATGCTGTTCTTAATGGATTCTGCGGAACCACTTGCTGGTGAAACATTGACGATATATTGAGATCCTGGAACTTGCGTTAAAACCAAATGCTCTTCAGTAATCGTTGCTCTGTGCTTCTTCTTTCCTCCAATTTCATCTGTCAAGGTTATATCTCTGCGTCCATCAAAAGAAGGGCTTAAAGATGTACTTTTTCCGCACGTCTTGCTACTTAATGCGCTTTCTCTCTCTTTCTCTTCTTATCTCATTTTTGTCTGTAACTTTGGAAGTATGAACATCAGTTATCAGTCCGATATCTTGCAGGACTGTATAAATCATTTTCGCTGCAGGCCTGTCTCCAATCCCTACACGATCATATGCAAGCGTTGTTGTTGGCTGTCTTATTTTCATCTGGCACACTTTCTTGGGCACTTTGTTTTCTTCCAAGGACTGTTGGATGGTACTCTGTGAATCTATGAGGAACGTAATCCTTGTAATTAGACTTTTCACTATTAATTTGTGCTAGGTTGCCACAATCCTTCGAGGTCAGGTGACTCGAACAAAGATTAGGGGTCTTTGCATTCCTGTTCAATAGCGAAAGAACATGAAGCAAGTGTTTCTAAAGCGCTTGACTTCTTGGATTACCTATTTCGATTGCGGAGTAGTTTTTCACATGTTTTTGAATCGACGCCAGCAATGACATTTGCCTGACTGTTCGCTGATCAACCAAAAACGGTTGTTCCATTTGGTCATTAGGGGTGGGGGAAAAGTTACAACAGTGATAAGAAATGTATAAGACTAAGAAGCCATTTTGGGGTTGATTTGCAGTTTTAACTTAGAGTGTATCATGTAAAGAAGATACAGGGGGAAATAATCCTGAATTTTGAGGTACCAGTGGCACCGGAAGATATTGTCCAATTTCACAATAAATAAATTAAAAGTTTACTAACCAACCCAAGGGGCAACTTAGCTGCACTCGGCTGATAACGATTTCGAAAATCCGGAAAAATTGTATTTTCGGGAAAACATGGCTCTTGTGGCCCAAATCCCCGAACTTAGAGGCGCTAGCGTCACCAGAAAATATATTGTCCGATTTCAAAAATTAATTTTCGAGGAAACTAAACAACCCAAGTGGCAACTTTTCCACTCTCGCTGATATTGATTTCGAAAATCGGTGAAGAAATGAATTTTCAGCGCACTACGAAAACTCCTAGATGATCATTTGCTCCCGTTCATGTCATGCATCCTCTGCGACGAGCTCGACCTCGTTTTACAATGAAAATGCGCAACGGCGCACGTCCAAAGTCGCCTATTATGGCTGTGGGAAAATTCGACGGAGTTGGAATCCTGACCTTCACCTCTAGTTGGCGGGGGTTTAAACGCCGTGGAATATATCTGCGATGAGTTCAACATGCTGTCAATGCCAGGAATACTCCAGCGGCGAATATTATGTAATCGT
Source organism: Macrothele yani (assembly GCA_039090855.1). NCBI lineage: Eukaryota > Metazoa > Arthropoda > Arachnida > Araneae > Macrothelidae > Macrothele > Macrothele yani. The sequence continues at coordinate 171,645,445 of CM077034.1, forward strand.
GGCATGATATTAGGAAGCATGATGTGCATTATCTCCCCAGCATTACAGATAATTCACGGAGCACATGACACATCGCGTTGTTGCCGCTATCTGATGGTGAGAAGGACCAAAGCTGTGCTAGAAAGGAATCCCAGTTTTTTTTTTATTCTTTCGGGATATTACGCTGTGTATTTATAATTGGCAAAGCATTATTCTGTGATGCAATTTTATAAATATGCACATAACAGGTGTCTTTCGTTTTATTATGTAAAACATTAAGTATATTAAATAAATTTAAATCTTACAATATTTGATCTTTATATAACAGTTTCACTTTGACTCGCGCTTTTCATAAGGCTTTTCTTTAGGTGTTATAAAAGTGTTGTCAAACAAGGCTCGGTAATCAGATATCGATAATACTCTTAGTATATCATTTGATTCACTTTACTTCAATTTTAAATTTCGTGAACTAGAAGTTGTTTACCTTCCCAAATTAATACAAATTGTAAAGCGCTTGAATCACGCTGCGATCCGTATATATTTAAGTGTTTTTCTTATTTATTCTCCAATAATAATTTGACCCCGAGATAGGGATTTGTAATTGAATTCTACAGGTCCTTTCTTCAAAATGGAAAATTACATGTTTTCCTGGGAGCAGAAATTATGAAGATATTCACTTTCGAATTAGGAAATGTCCTCAGTATGTAAAGACAAGAAATGTACAATCACACAGTATATCAATTTAAATCTCAATAATTTGCAGGTTTTAGGAATGCTTATTTGGAAAGAAAATATATCCCTAACGCTCAACTTCATTCGAGTACAGTTGCTTAAGTTTTACGCGAAAAGACGGATTTCGTTAGACATAATTTACATCATATTTTCCCAGGATTTCAAAATGACTCCATTTCATTTCACTGAAACATAACCTTCCCATACAAGAGTTTATATTTGCTATAAAATATGAATTTATATATATATATATATCATCATCATCATCATTGTCAACCATTATCAATCCACTGCTGGACGAAGGTCTCCCCAAGTTTCCTCCACAACGGTCTGTCTTGTGCCAGTCTCCTCCATGTCACTCCCGCATACTTTCGAATTTCATCCACCCATCTCCCATGTGGTCTTCTTCTGGGTCTTTTCCTGTCCCTTGGAATCCAATCTAAAATTTCGGCTGTCCATCGATGGTCTGTCCTTCTGGCAGTATGTCCAGCCCATTGCCATTTCAGGGATTTAACTCTGATCATGATGTCTTCCACTCTTGTCATTTTTCGGATCCACGTGTTCCTCTTCTTATCTCTCCTGGTTACACCAAGCATGCACCTCTCCATGCTGCTTTGAGTTGTCTGCAGCCTTTGTATGTCTCTTTTAGCTAAGGTCCACGTCTCTGCACTATACGTAAGCACTGGAAGGATGCATTGATCAAACAATTTTCTTTTAAGACATAATGGCATATTGCTCTTGAAAATTATGCTGTTTCTTCCAAAAGCTCTCCAGGCAAGTTTTGTACGCCGATTAATTTCTTCATCAATGTGACCCTCACTTGATATCTGTTGTCCAAGATAAACGTACGTGTCTGTTATCTCCAGCTTTTCAGTGAGCAATCATAATTTTATAACGGAATAAAGATTTATCGTTATCATTTTTTTTCTCTTTGGTGTGTAAAATTTGTACCCCTCTCAATGCTGAATGAACTCAAAAATGCGTTTTCCAGGATGTTTTTGAAAAACACCATGTGGTATTTGCGTGGCTGTTCTTTTCTCTACATACTGGGCATCGGTGGAAAGAATTTTTCATCTAAAATAGTATCGGCCGAATTTTTCAGCTAACATGAATTTTGGTGAAGCTATTTTTTTTATTATGCAAAGTGTTGGGCGTTTATTCTCTCTATCTTTACTTTTGCTCGGTTCGAGCGTCGTGACCCAGTTCATATCGTATGGCAGTCACGGTTCTGCATTGCTGTCAATTATCCGCAGTTCTTATGTGAGAAGCAACAATCCCATTTTGGACGGCAAGAAAATATCATGCAGTACAGCTGAAGCAATTTCTTGGTAACTTCAAGTTACCTTTCGCCGAAATTTGAAAAAAAAAAATCAAACCCAAAAATATTTGAAAAAAATTTACATGTATCTTGGGTTTCTCATTAACTACTGTTTGCACTCCATATGGGAATATTTATGAGAAAAACCTGTTGAGAAACAAATAACATTCAACAAAATCATGATTTAGTGCTGTAGTAAAATTATGTAAAGTTACTTATCTCTTACTTTTAAAATATTTGATGCGCCTGGGTGACACGCAATTTCAGATATTTAACTATTTCTACAGCTGTGTACTCTTCCAACAAACTAAACAGCGAGCGACAAAAATTGGTGGTACTAAGAACAAACTCATATTAGGAGAATATAGAGAAAAAAAAAACTGATGCAAAATTGAAGGGAGAAGACGACATGTATGAAACTTTAATTTCCAAAGCAGAATATATAGAGATATGCAAGAGAGTTCGATAAATTATGACTGAAGACACCAGGAAATTTAATTGTGAACTAGTAACAAAAGCAATTGAAAATAACTAAACCCTGAAGAAAGGAAATGGATATTTCAGTAAGGAAAGGAAACAGATTATGCCCTTGAGAAAAGAAGATGGTTCTCTAACAAGAAATAAAAGTGAAATTTTGACATTAATGAAAGATTTCTACACACAACTATTTAAATGAGATAATACACTTTTTACAGTCATTAGGAAAGCAACCAGTACCAAAATGTCCCCTGTCACCCTAGCAGAAGTTGAAGATGTAATTAAGAACGTGAAATTGGAGAGAGCGTCAGGAAAAGATGAAATTACCGTACACACATTATACAAGAAGCAAGCGAAGAAATTGAAGTAACATCCGCCCAAGTTTTCATTAGATGTCTCAATGAAGAAAATATTCCTGAGGATTGGAACAATGCTACAACGATCCTACTACATAAAAAATGCAACATCGAGTATCTCAGGAAATATAGGCCCATCAACCTCTTATTAGTTACTTATGAAATCTCCAAGGTTCTATCACATTGCTTGAAGGTAACACAGGACATGTCTCAACCCGGAGAGCAAGCTGTATTCAGGAGTAGTTACAGCATCATAGAAAATATCAGTGTTGTGAGATAACTAATTGAAAGAATGAAGAACTATGAACTCCCATTATGCATGGCTTTATTGATTATGGAAAGGCCTTTTATTCTGTGAAACCATCAGAAATTACAAGAGCTTTGATATCCTGCGGTACTGAAAATGCTTGCATTAGCATTATTAATTCTTTAATTACCATAACCTCAAAATATGGTATCACTCTAAATACCATAACCCCCGAAACTGTCTACTGCTTCACTTCTTTGTTTAATAACAATAGGGACTGAGGGTGAGTCCTGCTGATACCTCCTAGGTCGAGAACATTTGTACACCAAGTAAGGGTAGGACATCTGACTCACTCTAGACAGGCGTTTCGGGCCGTTTGTACGTAAGAGCGTTGTGGTAATGGTCGTTAAAGGGTTACTAGCATCTCTAAAAATGCAAGTGCAAAGATTTGGATATTTCAGGATATAGCACCAATAAATATTGGAAAGGAGTGAGACAAGGTCACAACGTATCTCCCAAAATCATTAGTGCCACATTACAAAATATCTTTCAATCATTGAATTGGGAAAACAAGGGAATAAAGATTAATGGAGGTAATTTTCCTCACCTCGGTTCTGCTGATGACGTAATCATTTTTGCAACTACCCCTGCATAGCTGCAAAGTATTGCCAATTAACCCTGCAGAGCTGCAAAGTAGCTCAAAAGAGAAAAGTTGTAGGATCAAAAATGAACTTTCAGAAAACAAAAACTGATGTACAGTGCTTTTTCAGGAAATCTAGGTTTTGCGATTGCTGGGGGAAAGCTTGAGGTAACCAATGGCTACATTTAACTTTTACAACTCACATCAATCAAAGGTCACATTGATGAGGAAATTAAATTGCGGATAAAACTTGACTGGAGAGCTTTTGGGAGGAACATTACAATATTTAAGAGCAATATATCATTAATGTCGTAAAAGAAAAATGTTTGATCAATGCATCCATCCAGTGCTTATGTATCGTGCCGAGACGTGGACTGTTACTACAAATACTGAAGACAACTGAGAGAAGCACACGCATGCCACTTGTTACACGGAAAGGTTAAACAAAGAAAATTCGTGCATAAAATAAATGACAAGAATAGAAAATATCATGATAAATTAAAATTCCTGAAACGGTAATGTGCCGGACATGTTACCAGAAGAACGGGCAAATGATGAACAACTGAAATATTAGATTGGATACCTAGGGACAAAAAAAGACCCATAAAAAGACCACATGGGAGATGAGTGTATGAAATTCGAGAGCATGAGGGAGTAACATGGAGGAATCTGGCAGAAGACAGACCATTGTGGAAGAAACTTGAAGATATATTCCCCAGCTGTAGATTGACCATAGTTGAAAATTATGATGATAAAATATATTTTAAATAAAATTAAAATTCACAGAAAGGAATGTTAAATCGGAATTTCCTTCTTAATACAGTAAAAACCTACATGCAAAATATTTCCCATCACGACCTGTGTCCGCTTAAAGAAAATTGTTTCCAATCTGAGTTTCAGAAGCAGATATATGTGGGGAAAAGTAATTTATTTTTACGCCCGTTAGCGGAGAATCTATGCGTAACTTGGAAAAGTGACTATGATTAAAAAAAAATTTGAAACGAATTTAATTGAAAAGCAAAATAATTTTTTGAATTGGATGTATAGAAGCAAATATTTGGATTAGAATATGTTTTGAATTCGATATCATCTGCCTTTACGCCCACTAGCGGCAAAATTTTGCATCGTAAAAGTAAACGACACAAAAAAAGGATCATCATTCGCAAATTTCAAGCTTCATAATGCAAAAATAATTTTTGAAATCGGAATATTAGTTGCAGAGATATCGTGTCTACAGGCGGACGGAAGGACAAACCGATTACGTAAGCACGATCTTTTTTTACAAAAGACGTGATAAAAAAGACAAAAGAACACGATGAAATACCATCCACTATATTTTCGCCGCTGGACGTCCGAATTACTTCCCCATATTACATTTTGTCTGGTTGTCAGGAACCCCCCCCACTGTAATCTCGGACGTACTTTATGGACAGCTCCAAAGAGCTTGGAAGAAATTAAATTTAAATGAAATGATGATTTCTTCAAGGGGATAATTCCAAAGACCTTGGAGAGAATAGACTGGAAAATGCCTAGCTACTTCCGTCAGTTTTTGAAAACCGGATGTTCCGGCTTTAACGAGGACTGAATTCTGTTTCTGAGTATATCATGGTTGCGTGCGTGTTGCAAATCGTGCTTTCAATAGTTCTCATAAAAATAAATATTGCCAGGTTTGGGTCAGCTACTGTGTTAGACATGGATATAACACAACGGCCAATATAAAAAACGGATATTTTCACCAGTAAGTAAAGTGTTTTGCTCATTGTTGTTCATAATGTCTTTAGCTGTAATTGCACAGATGATGCTTTTTACCAGTACGAAACAATATATGTTTTAAGTATGAAGGAATATATGGGCATTATGTCATGTTTAAAATATAATAATTATTTATAGAACACTGTATTTTACTTTGAATATAGGACTGTAAACAATTTTTGAAAACCCTCTCTTGTTCATTTCAATTTTTTGTGTTCCATGTTCAAGAAATCAAACCTCGAAACACATGTTCGACATCCAAATAGTCACATTTGTAGACTAAGGATTGTTTGCAATTGAGGTTTTCAAACATGGGATACTGAAAATATCAAAAACTGTGTTTCGAGACATTAGAATTTCTAAATTGTGCATCGAAGCACTAAAAATGCGAATACAGTTCCTCGACAATCACCCCTGTAAAAAGCGACATGATGTTCCTCCCTGTGGAAAGATGATATACATTCCTCCTTTTTGGAAAGATGATATATATGACAATAAATATATTTATTGGTTCACATTGTTTTTTTATTTTGCTGAAAAATACCAGTTCGAAAGTAATTTCTCCTAAGAATTAAAATTTGTAATCACATTTTTAGAATAAGATTGCCCAAAACATGATAAAAGCCCACAAGACTCTCTGCGGCAACAGGTTTAAGTTGTAGATTAAGGTTCAAAAATCAGGAACGAAAATTAAAAAAAAAACCTTTGACGTATATGCTTTTTGAAATAAAAAATGATTGAAAGTGAAAAAAATAATAAAGTCATTTTTGAAAAGGTTTTACGTAAAATTTACCTATCTATGCAGGACGCCGAAATCCAGGCCTGCGGCGAGGATGACGCTTTACCGCCAGCTGCGAGCCGTGTACTTTGCGACGCGCACAAGTGCCGAAGATCAAAACAAGAGGACGCCGCTAGAGATTAGTGTTTTAGTGCAGCTACAGCCTAGCTTCAGCCAGAGTCGCTGGCAGAATTAGCTACTTCCGTTACGAAAAATAGTCCGTAGTGTAAAGAGCAAATAAGCAAGACAAGGACTGTTCAGAATCCATTGTTCTTTGCTCAGCAGTTTTTAGAAAAAATTGCTATGTGAAACAAGTTTTGGTAACGTCAGAGATTAATGTTTTTTGGTCTAGCCACGGCAACGCCTGAACTAGACGCTATTGCTCCTCGTTGTTGTCGCTGACCGAAACAGCTATATCCCCTACAGAAAATGGTCCCTAGGGTTAAGAGCAAAAAGCAACACAAAGACTGTTCAGAATCCATTTTTTTTTTTTGGTCAACAGATTTTTGGACGAAATTCCTATGTAAACCAAATGTTTTAAACGTCAGAGCATTTTCAGAAATAAATTCGATGTGAAAAGTTACTCAGTCAAGATCCGGCACTATGGGTTGATACCGTCCAGCTTGGAGACAGAGGAAGTGGTACAAAACTTCCAACAAAGTGACAAAAAAATTGCAATCGCAAAAAATTAAAGTAAAAAAATGATTTGTTAAGCATGTATCAGTTAGATAGGTGATGTATTAATTGTTCCTTTGCTTCATAAGAACATATATTTTGTACTGAGGCATAGACGTGCTTGGTTAGAAAATTAGATGAGATAAAGTGCTGTGTTATTCTTTGAAATTATACGTACGAATAGCTTTTGAAATTAGTTTATTGAGTATGAATACAGCACTGCAATTAATAATAGATATAAAGAGCTCTGCATGTCTCAGGAAAAGCAAAGATAGGTTTGTAAACATGATATCTGTAGAATCCCTTTTTTGTTCTATGCGATATTCGTTTTTCATGAGCACATGTGGTAAAAATATTTTTCAATGAGACAATTTGAGCAACAAAATCGGGTGATTAAGGGTAATACAAGAACGAAGGAATTTAAATATGAAGAAATTTAAATTCGCGTTGCTGCAACTTCATTTATTAGGTGCTCGTGGTATGTAGGGGCGTAGTTTCTATTTCATGGCTGATTTTAATCAAAATTGAGAACTTGCTAATGAAATTTTGATCTAGAACTATGTTGGTTCGCATTCGCACCCGAACGTTCTTTCTCCGCTATTTATACGATATATTATGCGTTGAATCAAACACGGTATGTACCTTTCCATTAGCTATGCATCTCTCACCTACTCCTCTGGGTAACAGATGACGCTGCTGTCTCAGTTGCTGCTCGTTGCATCCGAAGGGCTAGTGTTAGGTTAGCCAGTCTATTCTCTCCAAGGTATTTGTGCTCACCCACTCACTTCGAACCTGGACCCCCTTACGGACGAATGATCAGAGGCCATCGCTTAGACCACTGCGCCACCGGGGCGGCACAAACATTTTCAGATCCAACGGTTAAAAGAAAGAATGTGCGATGGAAGGAAACTTTTTCAGTAAAGCACCGTTTATACGTTTCTCAGTTTTACGTCTTTTACATTTATCATCATCATCATCATCATTGTCAACCATTATCAATCCACTGCTGGACGAAGGTCTCCCCAAGTTTCCTCCACAACGGTCTGTCTTGTGCCAGTCTCCTCCATGTCACTCCCGCATATTTACGAATTTCATCCACCCATCTCCCATGTGGTCTTTTTCTGGGTCTTTTCCTGTCCCTTGGAATCCAATCTAAAATTTCGGCTGTCCATCTATGGTCTGTCCTTCTGGCAGTATGTCCAGCCCATTGCCATTTCAGGGATTTAACTCTGATCATGATGTCTTCCACTCTCGTCATTTTTCGGATCCACGAGTTCCTCTTCTTATCTCTCCTGGTTATACCAAGCATGCACCTCTTCATGCTTCTTTGAGTTGTCTGCAGCTTTTGTATGTCTCTTTTAGTTAAGGTCCACGTCTCTGCACCATACGTAAGCACTGGAAGGATGCATTGATCAAACACTTTTCTTTTAAGACATAATGGCATATTGCTCTTGAAAATTATGCTGTTTCTTCCAAAAGCTCTCCAGGCAAGTTTTGTACGCCGATTAATTTCTTCACCAATGTGACCCTCACTTGATATCTGCTGTCCAAGATAAACATACGTATCTGTTATCTCCAGTTTTTCTCCATCAATCGATAAATCTTCATTTCTTGTAAAAGCATTGAACATCACTTTTGTCTTCTGAAAGTTCATTTTTAATCCCACTTCTTTACTCTTGTCAGCAAGTTCCTGGATCATACTCTGCAGCTCTGATGGGGTAGTTGCAAAAATGACTACGTCATCAGCAAAACGAAGGTGGGTTAGATAATCTCCATTAATCTTTATCCCTTTGTTTTCCCAGTTCAGTGATTGAAAGACATTTTCCAATGTGGCATTAAAGAGCTTCGGAGATATGGTGTCACCTTGTCTCACTCCCTTTCCAATTTTTATGTGTGTTGTATTTTCAAACAGCCGAATCTTTGCACTTGCATTTTCATAGATGTTATTAATAATATTAATGTATGCATCTTCAATACCGCAGGATTTCAGAGCCGTGGTAACTGCTGATGGTTTCACCGAATCAAAGGCTTTTTCATAATCGATAAAAGCCATGCACAATGGAAGTTCATATTCCCTCGCTCTTTCAATCAGTTCTCTCAGTACGTGGATATGATCTATTGTGCTGTAGCCACTCCTGAATCCAGCTTGTTCTCTCGGTTGAGCCATGTCCAGTGTTACCTTCAAGCGGTGTGAAAGAACTTTAGTGAAGATTTTATAAACCACTGATAGGAGGCTGATAGGTCTGTAGTTCCTGAGATCCTCAATGTCACCTTTTTTATGTAGCAGGATCATTGTAGCATTGTTCCAATCCTCAGGAATCTTCCCTTCATTAAGGCATCGAGTGAAAATTTGGGCGAGTACTGTTTCAATTTCTCCACTTGCTTCTTGTATGATGTCTATAGTAATTCCATCTTTTCCTGGAGCTTTCCCTCGCTTCATGTTCTTGATTGCATGAGCAACTTCTGCTGGGAGGACTGGAAGAACTCTGGTACCTTTCATGATGTCTGGAGTACATGTATCATCCCTTTCATATAATTTGGAGTAGAAATCATTCACTCTTGTCAAAATTTCGCCTCTATTTCTTGTTATAGAACCATCTTCTTTTCTCAGAGCCATAATCTGTTTTCTTCCCTTACTGAGATGTCCCTTTGCTATCTTAAGGCTTTTGGTTGTTTTCAATTGCTTTCCTCACTAGCTCACAGTTGAATTTCCTTACGTCTTCAGTGATACTTTTTCGTGTTGTCTTGCATAGCTCTATATATTCCACTTTGGAAGTCACATCTACTTTAGTTGTCCTCATCTCTCTTCTTTTTTGCATCAACATTTTGGTTTTTCCTGATAATTTGTTCACATGCAACTTGTTCTTAGACCCAGCTAATTTTGTTGCTGTTTCCATTAGAGCTTTGGTTACTTTTCTGTTAACTTCCGAAATATCCACTTCTTCCGATGTTAGGCCTTCTAAAGCATTTATACATCTTTACATTTATACATCTTTTCAAGTCGGTCCCGATTAATTCCTATTCATTTTAATAGTAAAACATTTCGTTTGTTACGATGCATAACTTCGATTATGCGTCGTCGTTTTCCCTAATTTGTCAGTTGAAGTTCGCTACTGATGTCAAATATTTCTTATCTGAGTCATTCTTTGACACCCTTTTCGAACGCAGACTCAAGGCCTGTTTCTTCAGCAGAGACAGAGGAACCGTCCATTGACCAGTGGCGGCTAAGAAGATAGGGGATATACGCGAAGGTGCGAGGACTTCCCTATTCCGTCAGATGAACCTGAATGAGGGGATCAGATTTCTCCCCACCAGCAGCAGCAAGCGTAGTCTCCTTCTTTGAAGTTATAACCCTTAGACGTCCCCGGGTCCTTAAAAGAAGGAATCGGGTACATCGTCGGAAAATACGAGGGGTTGAAAGAGGGTGTGGTGTAGGAAAATAATATACAGATTTCTGACCTCACTGGAGCTGTTTATTGAAAAGACATCCTCCATACAGCACATCTATTTCTGGTGCTTTGGGTAATTGCCTTTCTACGATTGCTTGTAGCTGCCTTTAAGATTGTTGGTGAAATGTGTCAGGAAAACGAAAGGCAATTTCATTAACAGGTAAAGTTAAAATTTAAAAAGCATTAGACAAGAATACTGGTCTGACTAAAGTACAGATTGCAAAAATGTTGAATGTACATGTGTCAACGCTGAAAGTAATAGTGTGTGACAGAGAGAAAATAAAAGGCAAATCTGTAGCTTGTAGGAAATATGCGTCGAAGAAGTTGCGCGTCCAAGATGGAAAATTCCTAGATTGTTGAAAACATTTCTTTGCAATTTTTTAATCAATGCCGTGCCTCGAATATCCCCGTCAGTGGACCAATGTTGATGGAGCACGCAAGCGAATTTGCGCTGAAACTGAATATGAAGAACGCGTGTCTTTCTACGTGGTGGTTGCACACATTCAAGTTGCGTCGTGGAATTTCATCTCAAGTTGTAAATGGTGAGTCAAACGATGTTCCATCAGAGTATGTAGAAGATTGGTTCCAGGATTTATATAGAAAAATAGATGAGTATAAACTGCAATACGTTTTTAACGTTGACGAGACAAGGTTATTCTTTCATCTGATGCTTACAAGAACTTCAGCATTTAAAGGAGACCAATATAAAGGAGGGAAAACAAGTAAAGGTCTGCTAACACTTTTACTTTGCGTGACCGCAGATGGAACTGAAAAACTGATTCCGTTATTTATAGGCAAGTTACAGAATCCACGGTGTTTTAAGAAAAGGAAAAGCTTTGCCATTATCGTATCAAGGAAACAAAAAACCGTGGATAACGAGTGTCCTTTCACTGAGTGGCCCAAGAACATAGACAAAACGATGAAAAGTCAAAACCGAAAAATTTAATGTTTATGGACCAATGCACCGCCCATCCTTAAGAAACCGAATTCTTGCAAAACGTGAAATTTATTTTTTTCCCTCAAATTTCACCAGTCGATTACAACGCTTAGATCTTGGAATAATCCAGAACTTTAAAGTGCACTACAGAAATAATTTAGTTCAACTTGCTATTCAAATCATCAATGCAGCTAGTGTTCATCAAACGTTAAACATACTTGATGCAATGAAAATGATATCTCTGGCATGGGCTCAAGTAAACTCAGAAACAATTAAAAATTGTTTCGTCAAAGGAGGTTTTCCAACCTCGGAAGCAAACAAAAGCGCCGGCGGTTAAGAAAGCGATGAAGAAATTGTGATTAGGGATGATGAGGATTGTAAACTTCTGGTAGTAGACATAACCGTCGAGGAGTATGTTAGTTGTGATGCTGATATGATCACTTCAAAATTATGCACGGTAGAAGAATTAAGAATTAATAGACGCCAATTTGGAGAATGAACATTCCAGCAGCAGTGATGAAGAAAGTGAAGAACCAGTTCAACCGTCCTTTCGAGATGCAATTCATAGTTTTGATACACTGAGAAATTTCTTTGTTTTGCATGCTAACACCAGTTAGAAAACGTTTGTAGAACTCAATTCTATCCATAGCACTCTCATTCGAACTCAAAGTCAAGCAAATACGCCAACATCACTAAAAGACTTTTTCAAATTAATTTAAAAGTTCTTGTTAACGGTCGATGTGATCCAGCATTTTCTTGTTCGAAAGAGATTTAACATATTTAATCAACATGTGATACTGAAATACAGGTATACATTTTCCTTAGTTGTATGTTACATGTATGTAATTTCAGTACATTTTTTCAATTTAACTTTAAAACATTCTTCAAAATACTGTATAAATAACGTAATAAGTGTGAATATTTATACATAACAAAATATATATTAATTATACCCAACAGGTACTACAGTAGTACTGTACATATTAAAGGTATGTAATAAAGAAATTCGCTTCGCATTTTAGACTTTAATTTCATTTATATGACTTTCTCGGTTATACGTCTACACTGAGAACGGCCCCTTGAAAGATGTATAAACGGTGCTTTACTTTATTTCGATCCATTCAATGTGCCATCCACAATGTGCAGAGGGCCAACACCACAGCCTGAAATGACTATAACATCACCGAATGTGGGTGGTTGATTGTATACAGGACTATAACATCACCGAATGTGGGTGGTTGATTGTGCTGTGTGCAGCATGCTTTATATCTTTCACCAGCCCGACGACGTACATAAATATTTCGATTATTAACCGAAATAGTAACAGTTGTTTTTTCACTGAAAATAATATGTTTATATTCATCAACAGTCCACTTCTTGTGTGCCTTGGCCCAAGCAATTCTATTTAGGCATTGTTGCTCAGTAATGTAAGATTTACTTGTAGCCTACGACTAACTGCAAGTGCAGATGCAATAATATGTACTTCATTCTCCTACTCATTCCTTAAATTATTGGCTGTTTTAAGCCTTGATTTTAAGGAACGACGAATCAACATGCGATCATCACTTACTGTACACATCCTTGGTTGACCTTTTTTTTCTGTTTATATCCCATCCAGTTTCTGCAACTCGTTTAATGGTACGCAATACGAGAGGAATACTCAGAGCCACATTTAACGGCAAATTTGGGCACCATGTTATCACCAAGGGACAACTAGAGAAGCTGATTAGTTTCAGTGCTAAGGAAGTGTAGTTTGTTACTAAGAAACCGTGGATATCCAAGTAAACATTTAATGCGTTTTTGCTTGTTGGTAAGTTATTTAAAGTAAGTCGTGCAAGTTTCCATAATGTACTATACACTCAATTTCACTATTTTTTTGCTTTTTATAACCCAGACGCTGTAATTTTGCTTGTAATTTCACTTCTATGACTGACTTCATCATTATGCTGTATATGTTGATTCCAAAAATCAAAAATTGACTTTCGATCTACTTGTGCAGGGCTTTTGGCAACGACCTTAGTTCCTTCAAACTGGTCCAAACTAATGGTGAATTTCGTTTTGTACAGCATTAAGTTTGTATGATGGTAACTTCACGGGAGATTTCGCTTTTTTCAAGCGTTACTAAAGCTATTTAAGTACAAAACAATAATCACCAAAACCTGTTAGATCCAATATTTATAATTTTATTTTGCGAAAAAATACTATGTTAAATTAAAAGAAATTATTATTTAGTTGTTTTTTTAAAACGAATATAAAGCAACTCTAACAAACGGCAAATAAACATTGTGCCATCTAGATATTTCTTATTAGTAGAAATTCTAAACATTTTACCAAAGGATGTAAGAGAGAATAAATTGCTTTTCCTCACCTCTAAAGGCAAGCTTCCATCTCTGGCCCATTGTTCACCATTGAGGATTTAGTGCTGACATACTGCCATCTGTCGGCCTATGTGAAAGGTAAAAACTCGTACCTTCTGCAACTGCGCAATGTTTACATTATTAATCTGTCTGGCCTTTGAACCTTTTCTTTGGACAGTACGTATTGAGGGTCACATTGATGAAGAAATTAATCGCCGTATAAAACTTGCCTGGAGAGCTTTTAGAAAAAGAAACAACATGATTTTCAAGAGCAATATGCCATTATGTATATTAAACAGAAAAGTGATTGATCAATGCATCCTTCCAGTCCTTAAGTATAGTGCAGAGACGTAGACCTTAACTAAACAGACATACAAAGGCTGGCAGAACAACTCAAAGAAGCATGGATAGGTGCATGGTTGGTTATAATCAAGAGAGATAAGGAAAAGGAAATCCTGGATCAGGAAAATGAGAAGAGTGGAAGAGCATCATGATCAGAATAAAATACCTAAAATAGCAATGGGCTGGACACATTGCCAGAAGTGACAGGCCATCGATGTGGACAGCTGAGCTTTTTAGACTGGATTTTCAAGGTACAGGAAAAGACCCAGAGAAAAACCACATGGGAGATTGGTGGATGGAAAATCAAAATTATGCGTAAGATAAACATGGAGGAGACTGGCACAAGACATGGGACCGTTATGGAAGAAGCTAGAGATACTTTCGTTCAGCAGTGAATTGAAAATGGTTGACAATGATGATATGCCTGTTTAGAAAAACAGTGGCGTGAACACCACCTATTTTCTATTTTACCTAGGTGTAGTGTGTTTGTTAAAAAACATTGGAGTGAACAACACTTATTTTCTTATTACTCTAGGAATAATATGCCTGTTAGAGGAAAAAAATAACCTATTTTCTTTTTACCTAGGAGAGTAATGAGGGGCCTGTTTAATGCTCTCCTAACGAGATACTCCCAAGGGTATTAGCCTTCTTGAGGTCGTGACCCAGGAGAGCATTCCCTTGCACAATATGGTTGTTTAGAGTTGTTATACTCCCTCTATAGGTATTTTTTATGAACATTATTCCGCTTTCACACATGAATTCCCTTTGTGAGCGCTTATGCGAACATACACCTGTATGCCTACATTTTCTTTCTTTCTTTTCCAAGGCATTGACTCAGCTGATTTCTCTGTTCTTTAAATGAGGAATTTTATTAAATATTTTTACAGTGCTAGTAAATATTTATTTTTATATTTATATTTCTTAATTTTAGGAATAATATAAATCTTACAAGTTAAATCCTGTATGTCTTTTAAATGTTTGGCTAACAATGATACACAAGCTTTTAATTAACGCCACAACAAACAAAAGTTGCTGTTTCTGGAACAAATCTGGAACATCACTAAATGGTGGCTCGTTACGAATCAGGTTTTTCTGTATAATCCAGGTATCACCGTTCATTACTTAAATGAAGGTTTATCAATTTATATACTAGAACGTTTTCTCCTTATCTAACAAAACTAAGTCATTTGAAGAAACTACATCTGTGTTTAACAATTAGAATAACTAAATTCCTGAAATACGCGGCGGCTATTAACCTCCAGGATAGTATATATTTTCGTAAGTGGACATTTCACTTGAAAGGTTTGATATTTTTCTTACAGGGATAAATTCAATAAATTCAGCAGTGGAAAAAAACATGATTGACTCTGAAGTACAAATGCGTGTCAAAACAACGCCTTCTTGTATGGGATGCCTACCCCTTATTCTTTGTCTGAATTCTTATGTATTTGAGGAATTCCGTAATTCTTACATAAGAAAGAAGATTTAGAAAGCAAGATCGCGTCTGGAAAAATGAAAT